>VZRF01014225.1:1845195-2260266 GCA_013396875.1 Vireo altiloquus | reverse complement strand
TTTGATAGTTGGCAACCATTCTGTTTTTTAATAAGCATTTTTAAAAAATATTCTGGAATGTCACATGAATTCCACTGGCACAAATCTGGAGGGATATACATGCCTTGGAGCACCTCTCTGCCTTGGTAGACAGACACACAGATTCACTGAAGAATCTTTTTTGCAGACACTGCTTTTGCTTGCAAAATTGTCGGTGATTGAAACAAGGACTCTGCTGGGTACATGCAAAGCCAACTTTTATTGTACAAAACACATCCTATATGCTGTTCCAAAACTAGTAGTTCAACAACCACAAACTTCAGCTTCTAGAATTGCATCTTTAGCATCTCCAGCATCTACTGATTACAACCTCTTTGCCTCATCTCCTGTTAACTATCCTACTTTTGCCTTGCCTTCTCCTCTTTATTTGTCTCCTGCTCTTTTGTTTTGCCCACTGCCAGACCTGGGGTACGCCCGTCTCCCCCGGGACCCCAAGCCAACAAAAGCCATCCTCCCTAGTGACATTCTGCATCTCCACACAAAATAAGTACTTTACTCTCAGTTTGAGCCATTGAATTCTTGACTGTGACTTCAGCTCCTCCAGTAGAAATCATCTTAGTTATGCAAAGGCACCTGAAGGCACCAAAAGTTAATGTACTGGAATGGACCAGAGTAGTTTTATATTTTCTTTGCTTTCTGTTCTGGAGGTTGAGTCCTCCTGCCTGTGAATTGCTGACAAAAACATGGAAAGTTAATGAAGATTCAATATGTAAAGACTTGCTATACCTCTAACAGACATACGCATTTCTGAGATAAAAGTAGTGGGTATCCTCACTCCCTTCATTTGGCCATCCTTTTTGGTTTGTTTCCTTCATTTTTTTCTGCTATCCTAAACCAAGTTTATTCCAGTTGGACATCAAAGTAATTAAGCGAAATTGAATCATCCATGAATCTGATGAGATAAAGACATCTTAACGTGAAGTTTTATTTTAATTGCCATTTATAGAGCACAAGAGGATTGTAAATAGCCATATGAGGTTTCTGTGATTAGTAAAACTGGCCATTCCCAGAAGATGACAAACCAGAGAAAACTTGCATTTTGACAATAGAAAAAGGAAAAATATAGAAATTAATTTTTCATTTTACATATTATTTGACTACATGCAAAAGCACTTAAAGTGCTTCAGAATTGCTCGCACGTTTAAAGCAGGAAGCAGTTAAAAATATGTATTTAAATTTTCACCATTTTCAGAAGTAAAAATGCATGTTTATAAAATGGGAATCCCTTTTAGGGAGATTTGATTAATTTGAATCCGGATACAACCGGATTAACCTGGGTTCTTGATATAATTTCTATGACCCGACTCATTTCTGAAGGAGGACTGTGAAGTGGTCAAGAGACTTTGGAGGTATTTTGAAGCAAGGAATGGATCATGTTCTTGGTAAAAGTCAGTCTGGTGCCCTAATTAGAATAGTGTCTGCTGACACTGCTGTCTTTGAAAGCAGATCTCTTTTCGACACTCTCCCAGTATAAACGGGTGACTCCAAGGACATGACATGTCCAGATTTAATTTAGGTATCTCTAGCCAAGCAATGAACTGAAAAATTGGTAAGTTACCTGTGAGATGTTAGCAGATTTCATAAAAAATTATACAATTACAGCTCTCTTCCTGGTACAAGCTGTAAGGGAAATTTTGCCTTTTACTTCTTCATCGGGAAAAATAATCCTTTAAAATATTTACTTTCTCGCAGGACATAGAAGGTGGCTTTGTATGTGCTAGATCCTTTTCATGCCTTAAAATCAAAGTTCAAAGGATTTTACAGATCCTCTGATTCTTTGCCTTTAGGAAGCACAGATTTCATTTTTTTAAAATAGTTGATATATGGGTGTATACAACTGGAGTTTTATCCAGTCACAACTTAATAAATATTTTTATGATATTCAGGGTCATTTAAATATCTTTATCTGGAAACCCAGTAATTGAAGAAAGACAGCCTAGACTTATGATAGTACATACTTAGAGTGGGTCCAGAGGAAGGCCATGAGCTTGATGAATGGGCTGGAACACCTCTCCTATGGGGAAGAACTGAGAGAGTTGGAGTTGTTCAGCCTGGAGACCAGGAGGCTCTGGAAAGAACTTACTGTGGCCTTTCAGTACTCAAAATGGGCCTCCAAGAAAACTGGGGAGGGACATTTTAGCAGGACACGTAGTGATAGGACAAAGGGTAATGGTTTTAAACTGAAAGGGCATCAATTTAGATTAAAGGTTGTTTGTTTTTTTGTTTTTTTTTTTTTTTTTAACTATGACAATGGTGAAAGACTGGAACAGGTTGCCCAGAGGCGTGGTGGATCCTCCATCCCTGGAAACATCCATGGTCAGGTTAGACAGGTCTATGAGCAACCTGGGCTTGTTGAAGATGTCGCTTCTAATTGTAGGGAGATTGGATTAGATGACCTCCAAAGGTCCCTTCCAGCCCAAACTATTTTATGATTGTCNTGCCTTAAAATCAAAGTTTAAAGGATTTTACAGATTCTCAAAGATCCTCTGATTCTTTGCCTTTAGGAAGCACAGATTACATTTTTTTAAAATAGTTGATATATGGGTATATACAACTGGAGTTTTATCCAATCACAACTTAATAAATATTTTTATGATATTCAGGGTCATTTAAATATCTTTATCTGGAAACCCAGTAATTGAAGAAAGACAGCCTAGACTTATGATAGTACATACTTAGAGTGGGTCCAGAGGAAGGCCATGAGCTTGATGAATGGGCTGGAACACCTCTCCTATGGGGAAGAACTGAGAGAGTTGGAGTTGTTCAGCCTGGAGACCAGGAGGCTCTGGAAAGAACTTACTGTGGCCTTTCAGTACTCAAAATGGGCCTCCAAGAAAACTGGGGAGGGACATTTTAGC
This sequence comes from Vireo altiloquus, assembly GCA_013396875.1. Taxonomy (NCBI): domain Eukaryota; kingdom Metazoa; phylum Chordata; class Aves; order Passeriformes; family Vireonidae; genus Vireo; species Vireo altiloquus. Next base: position 2,257,369 of record VZRF01014225.1, on the reverse strand, counting down.
AGGACACGTAGTGATAGGACAAAGGGTAATGGTTTTAAACTGAAAGGGCATAAATTTAGATTAAAGGTTGTTTGTTTTTTTGTTTTTTTTTTTTTTTTTAACTATGACAATGGTGAAAGACTGGAACAGGTTACCCAGAGGAGTGGTGGATGCCCCATCCCCGGAAACATCCATGGTCAGGTTAGACAGGTCTGTGAGCAACCTGGCCTTGTTGAAGATGTCGCTTCTAATTGTAGGGAGATTGGACTAGATGACCTCCAAAGGACCCTTACAGCCCAAACTATTTTATGATTGTCTTTTAGGCAAGAAAGATTTTAAAATAATTACAGTGGAGAAGATACGGCATTGTTCATTCAGGCCCAAAAATGGTAAGCAATTCTTAAGCTGATAATAATGTCCGAGAATCAGACTCTCTTAAGGAAACATTAATCTTTGTGTCTGGAACCATGCCTTACATTTGTTTCTTTCTTCTCTGACCTTTTTCTTTACCATTTTTCTTGTGTGATATCCATGAGCAACTGCTGCTGCTTTCTGTTTGCTCGTGTCCTCTTCAGAGACAACATTTCAGAGAAAAGAAATATACAGACTGTTTATTCATTCATTCATCCCTTTCCTGCCTCTTCCTCATTGGCAAAATGAGCAGGAAGCTATTTGTGTCCCATGACTCACCACCAGGTTTTACGAGGGTATTATGCTGAACCTCACAGATTCACACACTCTAGGCTTTGTTGGAGGTCAATGCCTTGGCAGCATTCCCCTGTAAATACTATACAAGTACCAAGCTGTTGCTACTGAGACAGCTTTAAGTTGTTTCTGCCTTCCTTCTGCTGTGCTTTTTGTTCACGACAGTTGCCAGCAGGGGGACAAGGTGACAAATTCTGTCCCTGTTTCAAATACAGAAATCGGACATTTGGTTGGTGTGCAGGTACCTGCACAGTTGGTGTGCAGCAGCTGCTTCCCTGGAATGTGATTTTTACTCTCCTCAATTTACAGAGCTTTTGTGATGAGCCCCTAAAATATGATTAGACGTTGTTCATGGCCTTTCACTTTGTAAGTTTTCCTCACCTCTTAGCATAAGAATGCTTCCTGCGCCTTTGTATCTATTCTTGCTCTATATTGTAAGACTCACTCTTCAGGGCACTCTAAGTGTCTTTAAGATCCTTTAGCTTTAGGAGGTGTCAGGTCTTTGAAATCAGGGAGATTTAGATGAATTTCAGAGTTATGCAACAGAATCTCAGCTGGGAATTTGGTATTTACTTCTTTGTATTTCTCTAACACTTCCTGCATATTTATGGGCACGCACGTGAAGCAGCTGTAGTAAGCTGTTGTGTTCAGTAGCATTTGGGGAGGTCCAAGAAGCAGTCCCAGTAACACAACTGCCTCATTAACTTTGTGTTCCTGAACCCTGCCAATGGCATATTACCTAATATCTGGCAGAATGGGCCACTATACAGGTTATACTCAAGACCTTGAAAAGGTCAGTTGGGAGCTTACCAACAGCAGAAGAGAACAAGGTTTTAAGGTGTTCTTCTTTGTGATGTCATAATTTTCTGATTTTTAAAAAGTTAGTTTGCTCTGAGAACTTTAGAATATTAAAGTAGATGAAAGGTGAAAGAAACTTACCAGTTGTGAAACTTACCAGGTGTTTGCCATCTGACACCCCCAGTGAATCTGACTCATTCTCCTGTTTCTCGGCTCCTGCAGGACATTTCCTTGGAGCCCTTCTGTCTGTCCTGGAAATAAAGACCTCCCTCAGATCTCACTAGGCAGGTGCAAAGTTCATTGGGCTTGGAAAGTCTTGTATAGACAAGCTCCTCTATCATCAGGCACGCCACTGGATGACTTGTTTAACTTGTTGATGGAGACTGCCGGGATTCCTGTGATGGGATAAGATGAAGAGTATTCTCCAAGTCATCCATCCAACCCTGGGCACACCTAGTTTTGGGCAGACCTCAGTGCAGACTCGCATCTTTGCCTCTTTCAGTATCTAACATCCAGATAATAAAATCTCTGTTGATAGGAAAATAATAAAAGACCATTCTTCACAGAAATGGAGCTTTCCCTTTGTGACATGTTTTCTTACAGAAGAATAAAAATGGGTTTTCCAAGCTCTACTGCTTTCTCTTTTCCTTTCTCACATGCACAGAAAATTCAACCATTACCAGAATATTGCTCTTTCTCTTTGCTGCTAAAAAAGTATCTTCTTGTCTTTGCTAAAATAGGGATGTTCAGTTAGATCTAGAATTTGAAACAATTTGTTCTATAAACAAAGAAAATAAGTAAGCTTTATTCGTTGTTAATTTGTTTTCTGTCTCATGTCATCTATATTTTCCTATCATCCTCTCTCTGGGTGCACCCAATGCAGAAAGGACAGATCTGCAGATACTCCTGGTGCCAGCAGATGGAATGGCTGCAAGGCAAAGCAGATTAATTCTGAATGTTTCTTGCCCAGTTTTAATAGGCCTTCTTTCACTACTGCTGTCTACCTGTTCATCCTGAAACTTGTAGTAACCTCACAAGTCGGAGACTAGACTCATACCTGCATTCCATTTTTGGGGAGTTTTTACTGAGAACTGAGAAAACAAAAAAACAAACCATCTTGTAATGAGTATATTTCTTCATCTTATATTATCATGATTTTATTGTAGCTGATATTACAAATGTAGATTGCCCTGACATTAGAAATGTTCATTCAGGTAAACATATTGGAGAATATTCAGGTGAACATTGGAGACCAGCTGAGTGGCAAGGTTTGCTGATGGTGTAAACTTATTTGGGATATTGAGGGAAACTGAAAGAACTGCAGAGGGATTTTAGGAGATGGAGATAATACCATACACAGAGACCACCACCACGTGTGGTTCAATGTTTCTGTCAAGTGTCTGGAAGCTGGGGAACAGGTGGGTTATGCTTGTGGATCACTTGTGTTACTTGCTGGGCATTTGCTTTTGACCACTGTTGGAAGTGACAGTCTGAGCTCATTGGACTCCTTTCAGAGACAGTACAATGCCCTTGTGTTCCTACAAGCTTCTGAAAATAAACGTGTTTGAAAAGCCAGAGAAGGTGTTTCAAGCATGACAAAGAACTAAGCAAAGGAAAAACATAAAAGCAAATAAAATCAAACAAGACACTCATGCATAAGCTGTACTTGGGAAGAAACAACTATAATGCTGACAATTTATGGATGTATTTCTTATTAGGAAGTCTTCAGCTGTCTCACTTTGGTGGCTTACACTCCGATTTATAAAGAAAAATGTTAGCATCTTTGTGAGAATCAAATGTTTTCAGTTCACAGGGCATGAAAATCTTTAGTTTGGCTGGATGTACAAAGTGAACTTCAGCACAAATTCCTCAAGATGAGATTAAAATCATACATTTACTGTTACTGTCTGTTAGAAACCTTTGGAGAAACAAACTCTGTTACAAAAATGGTTTGTTTTGCCTGGAAAGAGATGGTCATTAATGTTTGGCTTATCACGGTCACTATCTAAAATATAAACACAGTTCCCTGTCAGCAGAGTGTCTGTGGAATTGCTGGTTAATTCTAGTTGGAGGGAAAAGATAGTGTGTTTTAGATCTCACCGTGTCGGAATTGTCATGTACTGTTGCAGATAGAAGTGTAGATGGTATTGATCTTTATTGATTTTATTGGAAAATGAATGGACACCAAGTTCAATGAGCTTTCTGTGAGGAATATCTAGAAATAGCATCATCTTTTTATTGAAAACAACAGCAGTAGCAAAATTCTGATGCAAATGAAACACTTTAATGCCTTAAATGGCTGCCTAGAAACAGAGACTAGACAGGAATAAAGGAAGAAAGGGAGTATTTATCAGAAAGGCCTTCAGGTGCACACTTTGGGCTCCAGAGGGTCCTGCCTCAGTGGATCCCAAAGTGGACAACAGGTCACGAGTTCTTCACACTTTATATCAGCATAAATTCACCAACCAGAACCCAGCCAGTGATGGAATTTCCCCAAGCTTGCCCCCCTCTCCCCAAGATGATGGTTTACAGTCCTTGGGCCTAGGACAGTCTGGGTGTCCTTGGAGAGAGAGCTGGAGAGGTTTGTTATGTCTGTCTTAGCATGAGAGAACAGCACTTAACAAGCTACAGGAAACTTCAGTTACACTAGCAGTACAGGATTTGAAAAATATAAAAGTTAAAACCTAAGACATCAACGTAAGACAATTTTAGGTATCGGGGTTTTTTTTTTGGCAAGGATTTTACTCTTTGTTAAAGACAAAACTAAGCAAACACTAATCTAAATTTAAAAAATTCCCCCCTCATCCTCCTTGATAACTTATGATTTGGAAACAAATCACACCAATTTTTTTGAGTGTGTTCAAAACTTAGACTTCTGGTTTTCCAGGATCCTTTAATACTCTAAAAACTTACTTGATTTGATAAAATATGGTTGATCATCTTCCATGTGAATAGGATGTCTCTTAACAACAACAACAAAACCAACAAAAAACCTCCAATGCCACAATTTTGAGGTTTTTTTAAAGTAGCAGTTCCAGAATATCACATGCTCTGGAATGTGCTTGAATGAAGTTCAAATCTCTTTTTACATGTAATCAGATTTTAAACAATAAAAGAAAGAAGACAATAAACAGATTGTAGTTGTTAAGTGGAATTAATTATACAGTTTCTAGTATTTTACCAGTATTTTTTCCTAGTATTTTTGTTTTCCCCTTAACCTTTTACTACCTGTTTTGTACTTTTGTAGGATCACAGTTTTGTACTCTTGTAGGGTTTGTGAAGTACACAATTCTCCTGTTATTTTGTATAAAGCAAAGATTGTATGATTCTGTGGGTAGTATGCATGATCATGGATAATAAGGGATAAATTGTGACCAAAGAATAACATTATGCTTTAATGAAAGCATTTTTCTTTGTTGATGTTCTATTGAATTATTCTGTGGGTTTTTTTTTTTTTTTATTATGGAGTGTGAAATAGAATGTAGAAAAAACCCCAATAAACTGTCTTTTAAGTCTTTGCCAGCCTTTGAATCGTTCTCCTCTCTGCTGAGTTACCTTTAAAGTGAAAGCAAGTGTTGGCTATTCATGCTCTCCCTCTTCAGCAGTCGCTGGTTTCAGAGAAAAGCAGGATGGTATTGGTGAATACTTTTGGCATTCACTGGTATATGGTGGTGCTTACTGCTCAAGCATGGTGGTGAAACACTTTTCTTCCCACGCTGCCTGATCTCCTCGGTGCAGGTAGAACCTTGCTGGCCTGTCCTTGGCAAGGGGAGTGAGGCTTTGCTGCTGTGCTCACAGGGGTGGTTCTGAGCATGTGGGCACGCATAGAACTCTTCGAGCCTGGCTACCAGGCAAGGAAATAAAGTCAGCTTTTGGGCTGGATATCCTGAAGTTTACTGCAAGTATAATTTTGCAGTTACTAAAATATTCTTTCTGGGTCTTTGAAAGCAGAGAAATTCCATTGGCATAGAAGCCTATAGCCTGATTGGCTGAATTAACAAAGTTATAATCCACGGAGAAGGGAGGTTGAGAAGTTAGGTTTTTTTGACTGGACAAATATGTCTGTCTCCTATGCACAAGCATTTGTACCTCTTCCATCTACAGAAAATGCATGGGATGAAGAGTAGTTGCAAAGAGTAGTTGCAGAGGATGTGTTCTACTGGAGTCTATCAAGGCTGAAAACTATGATTTCTCCTTCCACTTGTATTTCTAATTTCTATTTTAATGAAGCAAAAGAAGAGTGATGTGGTTTTTTGGACATCTGCCTAAAGTTTATGAGCTAATTATCTTTTCATATACAACATATTCTTCTTTGCCTTTTGGAAGATTTTTTTAAATATCTGAAGGGTTACCCTTTAGGTCATAGCTTTTATAAGTTTAGCATAAGCCTTTAATCTCTCTTGAATGATTTTTGTGTGTAACTTATTCTCATAATTATTACTAATAAAGCTACCACATAGGGAACAGTATGTCCTTGTAGTATCTGAATTCTTTATCTTATTTGTTTAGATCATGTTAGCAGAGAAAATATTCTCTGTCCCTTCTTATTTCCTAAAAAAAGAACCTTCCTAGACAATGTAACAGAGCAAGGATAATGCAGAAAAAGAATATTAAGGTTTGGCTAACAACATCTTGGTCAGGAAAGCACTAGAATTTTGAGGGAAAATGTTGCTTATTCTCTCTCTCTCCCTCTCTTGCTCTCTCTCTCTGCCTAGGGTTATGTTACAATAAGAATTGTGCTAAAGCAGTAATAAAAATAGATTTTTAAATGTTGTGTTTTATCACCCATATAAAAATCAGTAATATAACTTGGTTATCAGGGATTTGTACAATATGTACTTATGCCTTAATAACAGAAGACATCTGAACTAATTTGCTCAGCAATTTAAGGAGTATTGTGAGCTAATGAATATTCTCTGCTACCTCGAAGTCTTTTGAATATTATGTGTCTTATTAATTATAAAAAAATTACTTGGTCCTTAATGATTTTGAAATAGAGTATTTTCACCAAAAAAAAAAGTAATGAAACTATAACTCTTTCTTCACATCTTTTGTGATTTTACTCCTTCTTTCAGGATGCTATGTCCACTACAGTTGTTCTAGAAATGAGGAGAAAATTGATGACTGTTTCTCAGCTATTCTATTATTTCTTTCGTCTCTGTGATGACAGAAGTTTTGACAAATGGGCCAGCTGACTCCCTTCCCCAAGAGACAAAAAGTAATTTTCTTGGTTCCTATATTCCATGGTTTGAGGTTCTTACCTTCTCTCTCTGCAGAACTTGCACTTTGAACAGGTGGCCAGTGAATTGCTCAGAACATCACAGGCAAGCTTCAGGGTAAATCAACATTTCAAATGTTCAGTAACTTATCCATGAACAAAGTAGGTGATGTGCAGTATCAACAATTTTTAACTGCTTCTCAAACAGTTTTTAATATTTTTTTTTTCCTCTCCAGTGCTGCTTGCTGCATCCTTTGAGAAAAAACCCCACATTTCTAGTCTGAACCTCTACCTGTAAAATCCTTGGGAGTTTTTGACTGCTTGCTTTTACCCCACATCTTAAATTTTACCTTTGCTTCCAAGAAACCAGGATTGTTTCCAGATTTTGTAATCCCAAATAGTGGGTATTTGCTGCACGGGGTTGGGCGTTCTTCACATTACTGTAGAGGAAGATGGATGACTTCTGGAGAGGTTAAAATCAGTCTCATCCCCGAACTTCTAAGTCCAAATCTGTGTTGCTGGTGTTGATGTGTTTTAAGGAGGAGATGCCATGAAGGTGTTGCAACCTGATTTCTCCTGGAGAAGTTTTATTACAATATAATTAATATATCATAGGGAGTAATTCAAGGTTGAGTTTTTTAATTTGTTTGTGTTTTCTTTGTTTTTTATCAAGTGATGATATGGCTGGTCTGTTTAGAGGTTTATTGTTAACTAATACCAGTTCACTAAAGGATTGGTTTTGGGGGAACATGCTAAGCACAATCTCGTCGCTACTTGGTGGAAATAAGATGATTCTGCTTTCAACCTCCATCCACAATCAGTCCTGGATAAGGATGATTTCCTGGTTAAGGAGTAATTTTCTTTCTTTTTTTTTTTTTTTNTTTTTTTTTTTTTTTTAATTTTATTCCCCTCCCCCCCCTTTTTTTTTTAAATTTTAATGAACTATTATTGTTAAATGCTAGAATATATGCTCAAGCCATCACTTCTGACTTTATTCTTTGTTCTTCTGTTTTATTTCTCTCTCATGCAGACAAAAGGTGCTAATTTTTGTACAGAAATAATTGTACAGAAAAACTGCTCATTGAAATATTTTGTAGCACAACAGGCCACATGGGAATTTTTCTAGTTCCTCAAAATATTATTTGGTTCATATAAGTTGAGGATACAAATACTTGCTTTGCCGAACAATTTGTTACTAGAAATTTTAAAAATAAATTGCAATAAAATCGTAAATGATTTTATGTATCTCACAGTGCTGAAGAGTTGAGGCAAATAGTCTTAAAGTCGTTGCAAACATTGGATGAAAATATAGTAAGGTGAGGGAATCTCTATGAGAAAAAAACAAAGAAAGATGCAAGAGAAATGCGAATTTTGTTTCGTAGTTTCACTTGCTCTGCTACAAGCAGAATTCACTGTTCAGATATCGCAGGTAAATAATCCTTTCTTATTTTGAGTAAAAATCTGTTGTTTGGAAAGTTTATATCAGCCAATTCTTTGTGAAATTTGCTAATTTATGTTCCTTCTGGATACTTGTATAACTGCATAGGACACTCAGGAAATTGCCAATTTTTAGAAAGGTCTTTGTGGCAATGACAGTGAGACACATGAACAATCTAAAACCGTCTACACTGTGAAGTGAATCTGGAATAAAATTTTTACTTCACTCTCTGATATCATCTGAATCTTTTTGCATTCAGCGTAGAACCTCTGCTCTCAGGGCAGGCTGCCCTTTGTGATGGAGGTGGATACTGGTGTCAATAACCAGAATTTAAGGTTTTTTATATGCATGCTGCAAGATGTGTTTTTAATTAAGTATGCTTCAAATGAGGCTTTGCTTCATTTTTTTCTACTTTTTTTTTTGGAATATAGCATTTTAATGGAAGATCGTATTCTTTGTCCTCTGAGTAGTAGATTTTTTTTTATAAGTGCAAACTGAATTGGTTAAACTTTGAAAATAGGTCAGTGGCTAGTACAGTTTGTTTAAAGACCAAAGTACTCATTATCATGATCATTTATCAGGACTCATAAGACATTGTGATTAAGAGGTCTCACTCTTAAAACAAACTTTAAAGTTTCAAGCGGTAATATGCTACTCCACAGTTTAAAATGTTGCATATTCATAACATTCAACAAAATTTGATTAAAACAAGTTGGCCCTAGTTGCTAGGGGCCAAAATTCTTGGTCATTTGGATACAATTCAGTTTTGTTTTATTTTTAGGGGAAAAATAAATGCATCGGGTTACTTTTGTTCAAACAATTAATATATTGTTATTTTCCAGCATGTTAGAATAATCAATTGCCATTTAGCATGTTAGGATGCAAATTTTAGTGTAACCAAATCTGATGAGAAGTTTTCATTTAAATAGGGAAAACAGTATAAATAGCAATGGGTTTGAATATAGCCCATGATTTAAAACCATCTATAGCTTGTTTTACCATGAAAATTCTGTAGCACTTGTATGCATTTGCAGTGTGTCCATCGTGCTTTGCACAGTGTGCAGCTGGCAGCACTGTGGGTTTTTGTGTTTTCTTTCTATACCAGGTAGTAACCATTGGTTTGACTAATTTAGAGAAAAAAAAGAACTGTGCCAAGTGTGCCAAGAATTATGCTTACTATTAGAGGTGCAGGTACAAGAAAAATGTTCTCCTCCGTGTTACGCTTTAAAGGAATGAAAATTAGTGTAGCCAGCACCTAAGTGTGTATCCAACATGCAGCCTGGCCCAGCAGGGTGCATGCAGAGCTACAGAGACAGTCCCTCTGGGAACAACCACATTCCACTCTGCCCCTTCAGATGAGCAGCACTGGGACAGGCTTGTGTAACCTGACAATAAAGGGTGTGCGAGTGTCTTGTTAACTTTTTCTGTACAAGCCCAGCCATTTGCAATTGGCTATGCAACATTAGCTGTTCACTGAGTGGGAAGTACAGCAAAATACCTGTGGCTTCTCATTAGTTTTCTATGCAGGTTGCTTGTTAGGAAGAAAAAAAAACCTGCTTTACCTTTGTTAAAATGACAGTTTAGATTTCATTAGAGAACAATGCTTGCAAACTGCTTCTGTTGGTAATGCTCACTTCCTTCAAAGCAGCTTTTCTAATTAATGAAATCAATTGCTAATTCGTGTTCCGTCTGGGTGCTTGTGTAGCTGCACAGGACAGTCAGGAAATTGCTGGTTTTTAGAAAGGCTTCTGTGGCAATGACAGTGAGACGTGTACAGCCTAAAACTGAGACGTGAACCTGGGATAAAGTTTTTACTTCATTCTCAGATACCAGCTAATTCTTTTTGTGTTTTACGGACCTTAGAGGCTCCACTCTCGAAGCAGGCTCCCTTGGTGCTGAGGTGGGTGCTAGTGCCAGTCCCTGTGCCTGTCCCTGGATCTTGTGGAGGCTGGCTGCAGGGACATGCAGTCCCAATATAATGCTGGTGCACAAGGACTGCTGGTTTTTATGTAGTTACGAGACTGCAATTCAACTAGCTTTTTGTCCAGCAGAGAAGTCACAAAGAAATTTTTACTGTCCTCCTGCAGCACTCAAGTGCTGGGAACAAATTAAGACTCTGGCTACAGTGAGCAGATTTTTAGTTGTTTGTATTTCAGGTGTTTTGTCACTTTTGTTAATATTTAGTAGCTTCCTTAAAAAGCCTCATTGTAGTGAGTAGAACCTTATTTGGTTTTGTGCATACCCAAAAAATACAATGGTGTTAGTCCTTGCAAAGTTTATTTTTTCTTTCATGTTCTTAAACTATTTGAAAACATCAAAGTCTTTTTATGGCTTTTCATTTTATGACCAGTCAGAATACCACAAGACGGCCAAAAGTGGTATTGTTTTGGCTCTGCAGACATCTTGACGGATTAAGACTGTCAGCAGAATGTGTAAACACCATTTCCAGCTTTTTACATTGGTCACTAAGGCATCCTTAAGTGCAGCTCAGTCTTGCAAGACAAAGCCCTCAATCATATGACTGAATGATGGTCAGGGGCTTCTGTTAAAATGTTTTAATAATTTTGCACTTCACAGCAGTAAATCAATCTTCTTGCATTTGAGTCACAGTGATTGATCATCTCTATGTAGCTAGTCCACTGACACATGAGAGTGCATTCACTTTAAACAGCATCTACCTCCAAGTTAAGACAGTGTAATTATTTAAACAAAAATGTAGTCCTTCAGAAATTATGGTACAATTGCAGCAGTTACCTTATCAAGCCCTGCTGATTGTGCATATTTGATGGCTTTGTAGGAAAGGAAAGATGTACTAATATTAACAAGACTCTGATTTCTCACATTAATTTTATATTTTTTAAAGGAAAGAACTAGAAGAGTGGGAACTGGTCTCCTCACGGTTTTCTTAAATGCTGAACTTTACAGCTTTTTGCTTAGTTTTAATGTTGTTGTTTGGGGTTATTTGTTTTGTTTTCATTTATGTGGGTTGGTTTTTATTTTTTGTCCTTTCATCACCTGGAAGGAAGTCCTTCAGTGAATTCTAAGTCTGTTCAAGGAAAAACTAATTATGTGGTTGCCCGCCTTATTATCTTGGCAGGGCTAGGCTGGTGCCTTGTCATAGGTGCAGAGCTGGAAGTGATGAATGAAATAACAAATAGATCACTTTATCTAAATAAGCTATGGAAAGAGCTTATGATAAAGATATGGTTCTTGCAGACTTTGAGGGAAAAAAAAAGAATGTTCGGTGAAAGACCCCAAAAAATTGTATGAATTCTGTTCCACATTTCTCATATTTTATATGAATTTAATTTTGTCTTTAGAAAGCCTAAAACTTTAAAAGCTTGTACTGCATAATGCATTGACGTAGCAAAGCTTGAACATGAATTAAAATATGGATGTATTTGTACAAATGCTCTCTTTAGCAATAAAATATTTTTTTCAAAATGAAGGTGCCTTTTTACATGCATTTCAGTAGTAACAGTGGCAGGTGAGGCAGTTTATCTTCTCTCTGTGCCTACCCCAGTGAACCTCATCCATTGCAGCAGTATTTGGGGTTCAGTAGTATTCTAAGGGGAGAAAACAGACTTGCTTTTTAAAAAAAAGAACAAGTTTTTCACATCTTATTTTTGGATTGGCCCAATTTCTCACTCCTGTTCATTTGTGCTGAAAAGACAGGAGGGATGTGAGAAGTAGCAGCAATAAGTAGCCTGTTGTAGGACCAATTAAAAGTTGCTGATTGTTTGAACAAAGCCTGATTATACTTGAAAATATGTTATTTTCTCCTGTGAAAGAGCATTAGAAAATGAGTACAGAGAAGTGTTTAGAAGAACACATACATCAAAAACTATTGTATGTGGGTTAAATGCCTTTTCCCAAGCATATTTGTTTTGACTTCTATGCTGGTCTCCACCATGATAAAATAGTTTCATGGTTAGGAAAATTAAGAACTTAATTCCCTTGTATAAAAGATCTGGCTTAGAGTTGGTTGTTCTGAATTTGTGTGATGATGTTTTCTACTTTCGTACACTCAGTTGAACCCATCATTAAGCATTTCTAGTTGGCTTTTAGAGGAGAAAAGCAGACTAGAAAGATTAAATGTTTGGAAGGGTCATGTTACTGGCCTTATGTTATCAATAGAATTTAGATGTAAAATTGCAGAAGACAGGGTCAAAAGAAAAGTGTGATTGATGCAGATAGAAATAGTCTGTGGAAAAATGTTAGAAAATGATATTCACTTTAGTTAAGTTGTTCTCATTATAGGTGAAAAAAGAATCAATTTCTTAGCTTTTAAGTTCTTTGCAGTTCTGTGGAAGATGTAAAGCCTCACTTCAGAGAGATCTATGAAATCTCATTCTCTATCTTATGAAAAGTGTGTTTTGGATCATCTGACTTTAAAAGCATTCCATATGAGAGGAACCACTGTGCTGGAGTCACATTTTCACTTAACTTTCTTTTAACCTAAGATTTAACATTAAATAAAACTAAATTTGAAAGCTTCTTTTGAGAGGAAATATTTAAATCTGAAGCTATTAAAATGGGATACATCTAGAGTAGTGGAAGCCTCCCATCCCTTTTTGCTTTGAGGAAGCAAAAATAAAAAAAGCCCAACCAACCAGACAACAACAATAACAAATAGCCAACACACACATACAAAAAAAAAAACATCCCAAAAAATCCCAACACAAACCACCAAACCCAGGAACCCCAAATTTGTCAGGTTTTTGGTTTGAGCCAGTGTTTCAGTTCAAATTGTAAGATTTTCTGGGAACTTTGAAAAGAACCATGATAAAAGGTTCTGTAAAAAAATTCTTTCAAGGAGGCCTACTAAGGATTAGTTTGGGGAAAACAAGATTGCTGAAAATTGCTGATATTATAAGTTTTTCAGTGAAACTCCATTGGCTTTTGCTTCTGTGCTATACAGGCACTTGGCCTGGAACCCACCTCTCTTGCCATTCTGCTCTGCATCAATGTTTAAAAATGCAACTCTGGGATCAGATCCTCAAGCAAGCTTTGTAGCACTCTGGCCTTTGTGTTCAGCAAAAGAGAAACAAGGAATTAGTACGAATTGTTGCTGTTGATGGGGTGTCCCTTGTTCTTCATGCACTGTTAACCCAAGTTGGGCAGTGTATTGTGGTTGACTTTGTCAGCTGCCTGCTCACATGCAGTGTTCTTCCCCACAATCCACCTTTGTAGTTAATTTTGGCATGTGGATTTTGTGTTTTGGTTGAAAATACACGGTGGAGTCCTGCAGAAATGAAACAAGAAGGAAAATAAAATAGCACTTGAAAAACACTGTTTTGAGAAAATACCTGTGCATACAACTGTCATCATTAAGCAATGTTGAAAAAAAAGATATGAATTCTGAAGTCAGCTGAAAGTTAAAAAATCTGCAAAATAACTACAAATGAAGTGGCTGAGCAAAAATCATTGCAGTGGTTGTAAGAGAAGTTCTTGTTGGGTGGTGGTGGTGTGGAACAGGCTCTTTTGTTACTGTCTTTTTAAGAAAAGTATGCTTTAAAGAGCAGTGAAACGACTTTATATAAGGAACATTCAGTTTTAACTTCTTCAGTGTCTGATTATCTTTTGACTTTTATATTTTTTTTAGATCTTTATGGTTATGGCAAAATCTTTCATCAGCCTATGGTATAATGGACTACCAGTTGGATGATATACAGTCATCTGAAACATGATATATACTTCTCCTCTTCCGTGTCCATGGTGAGTTTTGCTTCTGTACATATCTATTAAATATTTCAGAGAAGAAACTGAAAGTTTTCAGTGACCCACACTGGATATTGTTCCCATTGTTTTCACATGGATTAACCTAGAGCTGTCACTTTACTCCATATATAAAACCCATTCCTTTATTGTAAGATGTTTGAAATTTTTTTAAAAACTTAAGCTCAAAAAATAACAGTATAGAACTTTTATCTTTTTGGATTATTTTAGAACTGTGCAAAAATCCTGATACACAACTTGAAATGTTATCTTTCTCTTTGTCTTGGAAGTGTCTTCACCTTCATTTGGTGTGTCTTACTTCAAATTAGATTCCAACCAAATGTTCTTTTTCTTCAGACATGTACCACAATGTATTTAAGAATAAAATAACTGTAACTGTGTTAAGAATACACTATAAAACACAGGTAGAGAAATTAATTGGAGAAAATATTTGGAAATAATTTTTCAGTTTTATTTTTGCACTGCTGCTCTGTTTTGTGCCTACAATTAATCTGATTATAGTATCTGTGAGCACTGTTAAGTACTGTATAATCAATAATATTGAAAGCAAGGCTCCTCATAGTATAACTGAATTATTGCTTCTGTGTCCAGACATACAATAATGAGATCCAAAACCCTCATTGTTCATTTGACTAAATGCATTGACAAACCAAATTTGGGTATCAAAATGTTCCACTGACTACTCATTAACACCAGAAATTGCAGCCCAGTCTCCTCTCAAAAAATCGAGTTAAGCAATTGAGGTTAAAATCCTCACTCTCTCACTTTTCTCCTTTTCAAGCGTTTAGATATGGCTCTTATGCCAAAGCTTGGTTATGAATGATACTGAATTGTGTGGAATATTTGCTTAACCACTGTTAAAATTTGCCTGTAAATGTTTGTTACCCTAAGTTTGTGTCTAGTGTTCAGGTTCGAAAAGATATGATATGAGAGGTATTTTTGTTTTTCTGTTCTAGATTCCTGAGTTCTTAGAGGCAGGTAGAAGTAGTGAAAAAAGTAAAGAGAATAGAGGCAAGTGTTAATTTGCCTAATGCCATAAGGCATTTAGTCAAGGCTCTTCTTATTGTATGCTTAAGTACTGTAATGAACTAAGATAGAAGCAGTTTCTAGAGGTGTGTTTGCACTTCATAGTAGAAAGACATGTTTAAATATCCCATTTAAGTGGACAGAGGTATTTACCAAGAAAACTGGTTACTATTATTTTTGGTGAAAATGGATATTTACAAAGAGAGATGGACAGCCATGCAGCACATTTTCTCATCCTGTGGAGGCTATTTTCTGCCTGCTTCTGTTACCTATTTCAGCTGGCTTTGCATTTTAAATGATATGTCTCCGAGGTAGTAATTGTACAACTCTGAAACTAGGGAGCCAGATAAATAGCAAAGAAATCTATGCAAATACATGCAAGTTTCTGAGGGGAAAATCTGATATTGTCTGGTAGATTATTGGACACCTGTTGGTTCTACAAGGCATAGTTCTGGGTATTTATTGAGTTCTGCATTGTTATCTAGCCAGGCTTTGTATTTGCCAAATTAGCAGATTTGCTTCAAAGACTTGACCTTTTCTTTTCTCCTTTTCCTTATCGCAATGTGCCATACATTTCTGAGCCCCTTTTTGCATCCTCAGTGTGCACTGATTCATCATGAAATCAGGGCATTGTGACAAGTCAGATGGAAGAACTAGCTTCTTTAAACAGAGAAAACTGTCCATCCCATATGTGTAAATACTGCAGGATTATGTCTCCTTTTTCAGAGATCTGCTACACTACATTTTACTCCATTTATTCCCTGTGTCCACCAGCAGAACAAAATCCATTCCAATCCACAGTGTTTCCATTGAGGCAAGACTTAAAAAAAAAAAAAAAAAGGTGTGATAACATCTTAAATTGTTTAAGAAATGTCATTATACATTTTCTCGACAATTAAAAAAACACTGCTTTGGCATTCTTATTTGTTAGAATTATTCCTCTTTTCAGTCAAAATCTTCAAGCATGAGTGAGGGCATCCTCATCCTCCTCTTGCTTTGATAGTCACTCAAGGCTCACTTAGGCTCTCAAATGGCCAGTGAGTTCCTCCACTGCTTCTTTCTAACCAGAGTGAAGCTAAGGTGGGTGTCAGGATGTAGACTGAATGCCATCACACAGGACATGAAACCTAGAGGATGTTCTACCCTTCCCACAGTAGCTTGCAGACTGATATCTAGAGGGTGAGTTTTGCTCATCAAATTCAAACCCTGCAAGTAAAGAAACAATATTCAAGCAGTAGTATATATTTAAAATCTGTATAATAATAATGATAATAATATTTCTAATTTGTTCCCAAATCCTATACCCCATTAGATAGAGAAGAGAAATCTATTAAGACTTAAAATATTAAGATAATTACATCAGGCTTTTAGAGGACATAGTGGGATTCGAGAACTTGTGTGAAGAGGAAAGAAAATCTCTTACAAGGGAGAAGTACTGGAAATGCAAAATTGTACATCAGCCTGTAGTTGGGTTCTTTCTGATCTTCATTCTGCTTTGGACCAACTGATCTCAACTTTGGTAGGGGTTTTTTGGTTGCTGGAAAGCACTGAGATTTAAAAAAATAAACCAATGAACCAAACCCCAAACAAACAGCAATGAAAAGTATAAACCTTAATTGTCTGCTATATATTGAAGAAATACATATACTATTTTAATATTGAAAGGATTTTTTTAAAGATATTCAATATGTAAAGTCAGCAGAGGATGAAAAAGAAGTCATAGAGAACAGAAACCAGGTGCTCTTTGGGAGATGTTTATGGTAATTGAAAAGAGAATATGTAAAACAGGAAAGGTCAAGACATCTACAAACAAGTGATTCAGGCTGTGTGTTGAGTTATAAGACTAACAAAGGAATTTTTAGTATAGAATTGCCTTCGCTTACTTGGAATGAATAATTCTAGAAAGCTCAATTTAAAAAAAAAAAAACACAGCAGGTATTCATAATATTTACCAGCAGTATTTTCTGAGTGTTACATTTTATAGACAACCACTTGAAGAACCCACATCACCAGCTGCTAAATAGTATTACCAGTCTATTACCTGACTTTAAAAAAAAGAAAGAAGAAAAAAAAGGCAATGAGAAGAAAACATGAAAAAAGTCTAGCCCTGTATCTCAGTTTCTCAACCCAAAACAATCTCTCAAAAATCATGTACTGAAACTCCTGTACCAACACTGAACAATGGAAGTTTGTGTTTTGTCTGGTTCTGAACTCTTGTTTCAGTTTCTCTGTGTTGGAGGCTCCTCACAGTTTACAAATGGTGTAACTGAAGTCCTCCATTTTAACTGTAAAGCATCATTAATAGGTGTTAAAACCAATTTTTGTTATTTCCATTGCTTTCTGCCTATTGTGGAACTATTCAGGGTTCTCTGGACTGCCATTGATTTTGCTTGGAGCATTGCTCCATCCGAGTTCCCACAGGTGGGTTCAGTGGACCTGGGTCCCTCCGTGCCACCTGCTAGTAGGGCTGTCCCAACACATCACGGGCTTTGTTTGGGTGGCAGAGTAAATGGTGTGACAGGTATACTGAAAGAAGCATATATTATTTATTAAAGGAATCACAATCCTTTTGAGATATATCCTGAACTGAGGTTCCTGCAGATAACAGACAAACAATGAAATAACATTAACATTTGTCTTGATAACTTCTGGTTTGGGTGAGTTTAAACTCATGTTGCTTCAGTACGTTCAAATAAAGTAAGAAGTCCCCTTTGCCCTTTTCCTTTCGTTTCCCTACACCTTTATGTACTTCATTTTCAAGCTGATGTTGTGATACTGAAGGACTGCACTATGTCAAGAGCCTTGAATAAATGATTTCGTAGAAGCTTTGAAAGCTACTGAGAAAGCAGCCTCAGGGTTAGGTATTGGTTAAAGAAAGGCCCAGTAACTGAAGAGACATTGCTGCTGATGTGCTTTGTTCTAATGATTTTCTATTAGTAGGGAGTCTTGATTAATGATTCTCTATCAGCATGTCCTGATAAATGTGCTAGTCAATGAATCAGTGTGTCATTTTTTTTTCTCTTAAAGAGCATCCTTCTAATGTGAGTGTGACAGGAATTGGCTTTAAATGAACTGCTGCAAGCAATTTCTTTATCTGAATGGAAAAAATATTTTCACTTTCTAAAGTTTTGAATTCCTGCATAATTTTATTCTGAATTCATGAATTTTTTCTACCAAGTAACTACTTCTGTACGCTTTTTAAATTTTAAAAAAAAAATAGTAACTTTTAAAAACTGCTTGGAATCAGAAGAGCTTCCGTTGTAATGTCACTGCTGTGTTTAAATTCTATACTCTTTTAACTGCAGCAGGCTCTTAAAGAAAAAGCTGGGTTTAAAGCTTGAGCAAGCTTGCTTGAAAATATATTCAATGTATTAATATTTAATTTTTAGCTTTTCTACTGTGCTACTGTAAAAAAGCAACAGCAGCCATTTTCTACAAAAGACTAAGAGCTTGCCAGTTTTGTTAGGGCAAAATAAATCCATAGTCATACACTAGTAAACTGATTTTTTTTTTTCAGAATATTAATCTAGTTTGATTTGTTTTGGGTTTTTTTCTCATTAAAAATAATACAGGACTATATTGAGTGCTTAAGATCTGTTTGGGTTTGGTTTTGGGGTTTTTGTAATACTCCTCCTATGAAAGTAACATTTCCAATGGGTAACCAAGATTTAGTACAGAATTTGCAGAACCATCCAACCCTGGAAAAGCTGGAAATGTTTAAATGGTGTGTGATAAAGCAGAGCTGTATTGGCAATGAACTGCTTGTGGTGCCCAAGCAGCTCCACCTCCTCTCCTGCATGAAATGAGTGCAGCTCCGTGAGATACCATTTTTAAGGGAGAGGTGGATTATTTTAGACAATCCATAACTGAGTTTAGTGGTTCATGTTCTCACACTGGCATGCTCACAGCACTGAAATACATGTCCAGGTGATCTGGCCAACATCGCTTTTGTCCAAGTCTGGAGGTCAGGAGATGCCAGCAGCTGCATCCTCACCACTTCTCTTAGGCTCTTCTTGATGGCAACAGATGAGTTCTAGGGATTCACCAAAGAATTTTGCTTACTTCAGCCTCTCTAAATGCTAGGCAAATCTGTTGCCAGATGTTCTCCTTTCATGTTTCTCAGGGTGGCTGGGCTGGCGGGAGAGGATGCATGTCATCCCTGCATGTTGTGTCACTTCTCCTGCCTGCTTGCACTTCTGACTTGCACAGCACCCTGCTTTACAGTGTAATCAATTACACAGTTTTAATTCTGGATACCTAGCTTGAGAAGATACACTAAATGCCTACTAGAAAAGTTGAGGACCTAAAAATTACCTAGGATTAATCACCCAAAAATATGCCTAGAAAGTGGAACTTTGTGTCTTCTAAAAAAAACCTAAATATATACATCTCCTATTTGGTGGACATTGACTGTTGGAATTGGGTAGTGCTTCTGATATGCCTGAAAAACCTGAGATTCGTAACTCCCAGGTTTGTCACAGAAGTGATCTAATAGGGACTTCTGGGGACAAAAAGTATGCTGCTCAAAGCAATCTGTAACTTTTTCTTTTGTTCTTTCATTTATAGCAGGTAGAGTTCCTTTCTGAAGGATTATTCTTTTGGAGCTTTGGAGGTTTATGTTATATAAATATAAATGTTGGAAATAATTTTTTATATAAGCATAATTCTAAAATAAATAGTATGATAATGAGATATTTAAAACCATGTGGCCCCAACAGTGTTAGAGGAAAGCAAGCCTTCAGTAATCAGGGTAAAGTAATCATGGTTAATAGAAACTGTTTTAAGAAGACTGAATTACTTTTTGCTTTTTTTGCCTCAATCATCTAAATAATTAGAATACTTAAGAGTATTTTTAAGACCCAGGGACATGCTGGATGTAAAGCCCTCTGGGGGTCTCCTCCCTCTCCTGGCAGGACCATTGCCCACCCAGATGAGGGCAGATGTGGCTTCTGCCCTTGCCAGGGCTCCTGCCCCTCTCTTCCACACCTGGACCCTACTCATGCTGGGGAGTATTCTGTGACAGGAACCCACCTTGGCACCTGGGCTAGGACATGAGGTTTTTGTTGGCTTAAACTTCGAGAGTGTGAACATCTTCCCAGCTAGAGACACTGCCCTCAGCTATGTCAGCACTCCACCTAATTTACTGTCAGTTTTTACCTCTTGTGCAATCAGCAGGTCACCAATGAAATGATTGAAAAATATAGGCTGCTGAAATTTGCCTTTACAATGAGGTAAGAATTAATTTTTCATTTTATTTTTAATTATTGTCAACATACCAGTGTTGCTGTATAGTTTACCTAATAGCAAAGAATAGTTATAAGTACATGTACCCAAATTAAGCATAATGTCTTACGACTAATGTGAAAAGTGTCTTTGCAAGGCACAATGGGGAAAACAGGTAAGAATCACTGCTCTGTGATTTCCAACTGATCAAATGCATATGGTATCTATAATATCTCCTCTAACTGATCATTCCTGTTGCCAGCATCAGCAATAGCAGAAGTTGTGGGAAGAGGAAACTGGTAGCAAAGATAGATCTTCTGATAAGCAATTTATATTTCTCAGCTCAGGAAAACAAAGTCTAGGCATTTGAAAAACTAATTAAGTGCTTGAGAAGGGGAGGAATAAGATTCATAGGTTTAATTCATGCTGTTACAACAGGCATCCACAGTTCAATTTTGCATTAATTACTTTCATATGAGGTTTGTATTAAATCTGAGCAACTTTATTCAGACATTTACGTAAGGCTCAGGTTTTTCTTTTTCTTTCTTCTTTTTTTCTTTTATTGTTTTCAATGAAAACATCTAAGTATTGGGAATTTGTTAGCTTGGATAGAACTATCTAAATGAGATCAAAACTATATCAGTGCAGATCTTCACTAGTATAGCAGTTGTACTTTCTGATAGAATTACTAATGTTTGTAGATAATGTTCACCTTTTAGACTCACTGGTTTCAGTGAAATGCTCTTTGATATCCTTCTTTACTAGAAAATTAGCAAAGTTGGAGTATACCAGCTCAAATCCTGAAAACTTTAGGGACTGTCTTTTGAAGTGTTGCTTTTGACAAAAGTATCTTTGGTATCCTTCTCTGCTTTTTGTAAAACTATGTGATATTTTCTCTAATTAGCTTTCATCTCATTTTATTTCCCTTTGTATTATACAGCCTTCTTGAGCTTTACATAAATGTGTCTTCTAACTGTATTTTATGTGAGTTGAGTGCATTTTAAAGCAGTTTGTAGCTGCTAATTTGGACTATATGTTTCTGTGTATAAGCAAGTCTCTTGGGAAAGTTTAATTTTTCTTCAACTTCATTTGCTTAAATGAGGCAGAAAATAGATTAAGTATCAAAAGTAGTTCTTTTCCATGCTAATATGAAAACAATTTAGATACTTCAGAATATTGATTTAGAATGACTGGTACCAATGTCTTACCGAGACATGATATTCATTATTCTAAGAATTAACATATGCTGTTATATCTTAATTTCATTTCCTGTGTGTCATTAACGGATGTATTTTTAGTTATGCTGTGTGTGTATATATATAAATGTGCACATACATAAAAAGATGAAATAATATTTTAAAGTATACAGAAGCACTTTATAAAGAAAAGGCTTTGGTGGGAAAAAAAAGGGGAGAAGAGCAAACTTGGAAAATAATTTTAATTTAAAATTATGTTTGTTGTTTTTAATGGCATGCTTTATCTGAAATCTGAATCCGTTACTCTGTATCTCTTCTCAGCTCTTAGGTAGGATTCACCTGTTGTTTCTAAGTTGTCCATGGGGAGATCCAGGCAACTTCAGAAGGCAATTCTTTTCTTACATCTGTCTTAGACACTTATCATAGAAATGGATATATTACCCTCTGGGTAATTGTCTGTGTATGCAATATTGTATTTCTTATTTAAAAAAAAAAGTCAAGATAAGCCTGAGGAATCCAATGCTTCCTATAGTTAATTTTATTTTGTTGGAGCTGCAGTAATTGCATCTCTGGAGCAACCACACTTGTTCAAATGGATTTTACATTTTAAGTACACAAGAGCTGTCTCAAAATTATAGAACTCAATGGTTTGGCATTCACAGGAACAACACACTTTCCATTTTGCACGCTACCTGATGCATTTTTTATATTTAAACAGAATGTTAAATTCATTAAAACTAGGAGTTTGTTTAAAAAGAAAAAAAGATAATGAGAAGCAAGACTTTTTGAACCAGTTTCTTCTTGTTACTGGAAGATGTTTACTCAACTGTAGTAGGCAGTCTTCATTTCCTCTTCTACTTGAAATGGATGTTTTGGTGCTCTGTTAAATAGTCAATGTTTCAGCACAGCAGTGTGGGCATTTTGATGGTGCAGAAATTATTTCCTGTTGGAGAATATATAGCTCTTTTCAGGGCTTAGTACTTACAGCCCAAGTCTCACCTTCAGCCAAGTGAAGTTAATGGTCTGACTCCATTATACAAGACTTTCTTGTGTAGTTCTAACTAATCAATGCCATACTTTAAAGCTGAAACATTTTGAGTGAGAGATAACACTAAGGTTTAACCATTTGTACTAATAAAACAAACTACGTCAGTTTGGGTTATCAACTAGATTTCAGCTTGTGTTGTATCTTTTGTTGTAACCTTTTTATAATAATTTCAATTATGTAGTCTCTCGTTCTCTAATTCTTCTCTAAGCTGTTTTGTTGCTTGGCTCCGGTGAGCAGCTGCCATATCCCCTCCTCCAGGTGGCTTTGCTTCAAATGCCTGGAAAAAATTATTCCACTTAAAAATAGGTAACACCACAGGTGCTTAAAATATCTCATGGTCCACCTTTTCCTGCCTGAAATATTGTTGATATTTTGTCTTTGCAACATTAGAAAAAGGAGGGATCATTTTTTGCGTTAGGAAAATCATTTTATTGCTTTATATGCTGCCCGGCTGCACAGCTATGAAAGAGCATCTGAAGGCTTTCGAGAAGAGAGGAGTTGTGGGTGTGATTATACTTAGGGGAGGGGAAGTGAAAGACCTGCCTGAAAGTGGCAGATCCTCAGAGAATTGAGGCATCAAACTTTCCAACAACAGCCTGAAGCAACACATTAGCATCTACAGCAGGTGATGGCAATGAGTCTGCAAAGCTCAGATTAAATGAATTCAGGTGTTGGTGTTAAAAAATCTGGTCTCTAAAGAACAGTGCTAGTTACTATGGAAAGTTGTCCCTGCCAAAAGAGATTTGGAGGTAATTTAAGTTGCACTACAAGTCAACTTTATGTTGACTACAAGCAAGGCCATAAAATAATCATGTGCATGATTTAGTTCTGAATGTTAGTCAGCTAACATGTGGAGCAGGAATACTCACGGAATTTCTTTTGTTTGGCAGATATACATACTTGAGCTGATTCAAGCACAATTTCACCATATTTGTTAAAGTTCTAATACAAATTTTTAAAACCAGAAGATCTAGAGCCTGGGGAGAAATTATTCACATGGGGTAATTTAATTTCTGTGTTTAGGATGGACAGGGTGACTGCACATAGGCTGACATCATCCAGTGCTCCCAGTCTTTGTGGGTGACACAGGTGGAAGAAAGGGGCATGTAACTGCAGGACTATCCATGGGAGAGCTGTGTCATTGTTATTTCAGAGGATAAATAATGCTGTCGTATTATCATCACCTCAGTGAGTATTATGAGACTGCTAACACTGACTTCCCCCTCTATTTGGTTAAAGAAAGCTATAAACCTTGCTTGCAAACTATTTTATGCAGCTGCTTTTATACCACGTTTCTGTGAGCCATATCATTGTTGACAGCATTTTTGATTATGTTTGACTTTTATTTTTGCTCCCAGTGTTCTATGCATTTTGGATTGAATTAATGATTATACAGCGTGTGATTACTGATAAGCTCCTAACTATCTGAAGGATTGAAATAAAGCTCTTTTAGTTTTCCTCTCCTTTTCCTCTCCCTTTACTTAAATTTGTTATGTAGGAGAAGAAATTAAAAGCAAGACACCAATATTCATGTGCAAACTTGTCATTATCTGGTTATTATGCTGCAAGGAATGCTTTAGTTTGAAGGTGTTGATACAACACTCTTAAAAAGCTTCCTGTGGACTTAATCTGGACTAAATTATTGGAAGAATTGATCACTTCTCAGACTTGATGAACTACAGAGCTATATTTTTTTCAAATTCTCAAATTTACCCTTAAGGTTTCATTTTCCTGATGTGATAGGTGAAAAATCAACTAAGAGGAGAAATGTTTTTGTGATTGAGCATTCCAGCCAGGCACAGCATTAAATCACCACACTGCAGCTGAATGTGCTCCCCATTTCCCTCCTCCCCTGTCTGAGCCCCAAGCAGCACAGAGGTTACTATCTCTCAGCAATATTTTGTCCATCCCTACCCATTCATTAGGAACTGTGAGTTTCTAGGAAGGTTTTGAAAACTGAGGTTTTTGTAAGTTTCCCATGTTCATGTTAATTTTTTTGCAATGTCCCCAAATAATGTTAAATTCTGTGAATGCTTTTTCACCACAACAACGAAATCCACACTGCTTTTCCAGTACATTAACTGTAAAACTATCTTGTTTTCCCCGGAGAGGGTTTTTGTGTTATGTCAGTTAAAAAACAATAAACCATCACCTTTGCCCCCCAATCCCCATTTAGTATTGGTGGGGATGTGTAATGAACCCATCATCTGTGATTGACTGATACATCTGGATGGATCTTCATGTGACACCCAGATCATGTGAGGAATTGTACTAAGCATAAGAAGAGCTTCAAAGTGCCTCTATTTTGGTAAAAGAATATGGCTTCCAAACACGTGGGCACCTCTCTGTTGGCTGTAACCCACTTCATTTCAGAGATCACACTCCCCTGACTCCAGTGTGAGTGTGCTGTGCCCTGGCACAAACTGGATAGGAAAAGGCTGTCGTTGTTTCAGAGGGTCTCAAGGTGCAGGAAAATTGAAGGAACGGGCATTTGAGGAAACAAAGGGCAAAGATCAAACGAGGCTAGCCATCATGAAACTGTAGCTGCCCAGCAGAAGCTGACGTTGAGATTTAAAAGGCAAACCCCATGTCACTGTGTCATTTTATGACTTCAGGACTTGTAGCTGTTCATACGTGAGAAAATGAAATTAAGAAAATGACTTAAAAGTTAGAGAAGCCACCTTTTTCAAGAGGTCACTTCTGTGATATCCACAGAAAATTTTTCAGAGCTCTTTTGTAGTATCTCAAAATTTGGCAGATCCCTGAGATCTGGGGAAAACAAGTGTCTCACTGTGATAAGCGATAAACTAGCATTCAGTCTATGTTTTCACTACAGTTGTTGAGCTTGCTCTCTTCTTAAGGAGTACGTGGATACCTTAAAATACATTTTCCAGGAAAATAATAGGTGAGAATAATTTTAAACATCTGTGACACAGTGGAAAAAACATGCAAATCAGTTTAGTGGCTAGTTTGTACGTTCTTGTACATACTGGAGGTATAAATAGAGCAGAAATCAGGAATAATGGGAGGAGGGTTTCTTTGGAAATCTCTTTCTTAGAAAGTAGGTCAAGCAGCTTCTGTCACTGTGATGTTTTGTTTATGAGGGAAAGGACAAAATGAAAATAATTTACTAGCAACGCTTGAGAACTGTCACCATCTACTCCTTGATGGAGTGCAGATAACAATAAGTGGTGTGTTAGGGTAGAAGTTGAATTAGCTGTATTAATTAGCTGTCTGAGCTCTCCATTATTTTTTCCTGCTGTGAGTCTTTTTCTAGACACATCTTGTGGGTCAAAAATATGAGCAAAGCAGTTGACTCTTCTGTATATATGTTTACTTATTTCTGGTTTATAACTACTTCCTCAGATGTGCAAACTGTTCTGATTAACTCTTCTTGGTTAATCTGGTGTAGAGTGGTGGTAGTTGTCTCAACTTCTTTGTACTTCACTGTGGAGATTTTATCATTAATTTGGAAAGGGAGAGTTAAAGTATGTGGACTAGTCAACTGGTAAGAAGTGATTTTCAGGACTTTAAATGGAGGAGAAACTGGCAGTGTATCAAACAATCTATAAATTCACCAAATTTAGATCAAGTGGAATGTTTTGATGTATTTGAATTATGCTGCAACTCAGCTTTTCCTTTAGTAAAAGTCTGTAAATATGTTATATATGCATTATAATTTTTTTTTCAAACTGTGTCTACTCTGATCTGAGTTAATGATCTTTTAAAATCAGGTCAGGAGAACATTTACTAACCTTAGTAAGGTGTTTTGGACTTTCTTGGTCAGTTGAAAATCAGTTTGGAAGTAACCCTTATTTGTAGAAATGAACTCTTCTCATGTTGCTTCCAGAAGGAATTACAGCAATGTGTAGTGGAAGGTAGGATACAACATCTAGCATTTTCTTGTGTCCACACGTGATGAGATCTCTTCCTGTCCCAGCACTAGCAAAACGAAAGCAGTTGGTTTCATCAGCTATGATACTAACATATTAGTTTTCTTTCCTTAGCCCACCATCTCCTTGCTTCTCGCCGGAGGCTGGGGCCAGCTCTCTGCTGGTGTGCCTGCCCAAAATCCGGTCCCGCAGTGGTGGGTACTCAGCAGCTGTGTCCCACAGCAGGACGGAAAGCCAGTCCTGAGCTGTGCCGTGCTGGTGTAGCTGGATGCAGTGCTACAGCAAAAGCATTTTAGTGGTGCCTAGGAGGCTTGATTTGTATCCTTTCTGCCTGGGCTGTGCTCCCAGGCACTGGCAGGTGCAGGGCAGAGGGGATGCTGTCCAGACTTAGCCCTGCTCTCCAGCACAGCTCCTGTCCCCTGTGGCCAGTAAGGCCTCACTGCTTGTGGCCCTCCAAGCTCGCTCAGCAGTAACAGCATCTTTTGTAAGTCTGATTGGGCTTCGGTTTGTTTCCTGTTTGTAGTCAGAGATTTGACAAAATAAAGGTTGACTTGATGACCAAATGAAGTTTACCGTGGGCTTCTGAATAGAAAATTCACCCTTCTTTTTTTATTTTTTTTCTTATTGTAATGGCCCTCTTCAGTATTTACTTATTTCTGATCTGTTCAAGTCTTTGCTTTATCTTTGCTTCTGCTTTTATATGGAAAGAGATAACAATCTTTAGTTTTTTGACCTTATTTATGTATCTAAAGGTTATTGCCTAGTTTGTTTCTACTAGTCCTTTTTCAGACTGTTTTGGCTTTTATTGATATGCTGATTTAGGGTGGGTTTGTTGGGTTTTTTGTTTTTTTTTTTTCCCTTAATGAAGACCAACACTCATTAAATGAAGGAGTAATTTTATAAATGATGTATAAATGTAGTTCAGGAGTTAGAAGAGAAGATCTTCATCATTAGTGCATTTGAGCTATGCAGCAACCTCTGAAATATAAATAATGAATTTATTAAATGAGTCATATGACCCTTTGCTATTAAGCACCTCAGTATCAGAAGCTCACCTTGCTAGATCTGTATATGTACCATCAGTGGCTCAGAGGTGGCTTTTAGGAATGTACCTGCTTCAGTAATTTATCAGAGACCAGTGTGACGTGATGGCATAGCAATGTAACAGAACTGATTAATTGCCAGCCAAGTCAAATCATGTCAGAAGAACTGCATTATTTATGCATATGAGATCCCCCTTAAAACAAGGAAGTATAGGACAGATGCAGCTCTTTTACAGAGCAGGCTCTGGCATCAGGAAAAGCAGAAGGGATAATGTGGTGTCTCAAACTGAGTCTTTTTCTACAGGCTGTCAGGACTTAGTAATCTAATCTCATGTGTTGATGGGAACTGATAGCGTTAAGCACTACAGGGTAAGGCAAGAAAAAAGTTATAAACAGAGGTCTTGCAGCACTGGGCAAGTCTATTGAAGTTGTTCTTCTGAACAGTGTGCATCACAGCTGCCACAGTGACAGAAATGGCTGGCAATGTTTCAGCATCAGAAAGGCATTTTAAATGTCTTGGCACCAAAAAAAAAAAAAAAAAGGAGACAGATGTAGATGTTAAAAAGGAAGATGTTAAAGTATATTAAATTTTTTTTTTCTTACAGATTCGAAATATTTTGCATCTGACAACAACCTGCACTAAAGGGTTGTTAAATATTGGAGCAGGCTGACCAGGGAAGTGGTGGAGTCACCAATCCTGGAGATACTTAAAAGAAATGTAGATATGGCACTTAGGCACCACAGAGGTCTTTTCCAAACTGAGCAATTCCTTAGAATCAGGGATGGTAGGTCTGTGTCCCTAGGCCCAGGTAGCTGAGAGACATCCTGTGTTTCCAGGGCTGAACTGCTGCCTGGAGCCTGCTTCTCAAGATCCTGTCCCAACTTTTCCCTTCAGCTGCAAGATTTTGTACAGATACCAGAGGTCTGTACAACCTGTGGCTCAGATGCATGTTGTTTGATTGTTTCATTAGGAAACCCAAAGCCTTCAACTGAGTTTCTCTATCACTGTTTCTCATCAAACCTAGTAAAACAAGTGAGGATTTCACTGGGAGAAGAGGTTGGAATATTGTATATACCAGCAGTTACTGAAAATTTAAAGCTTTTGTAATTAGACTTTTTCTTTCTTTTTAAAATTTAATTTTATTTTTAATGCAATGGTGTTGAAGAAACTAAGGTGCTCTCATCTGCAGGGGTGTAAGCATTGCACTTTTATGTGCTGCAAAATAAAGAACGGAATGTTGTTGATCTCTAAGCTTAAAATTCCTGTTCCCTAGTTTTAAAATGTCACTGATACAACAAATTGCTAAGATGTGCGAGCTCTGCTTTACAGAGCTGACATTTTGCATTATAAAATACTGCTTGAAGCAGGGGGTTATTTATTATCTCATCCCTCTAAGCTGATAAACAGTGCAGAGGTTGTCATTCAAGATGCAGATTACAATATGTAACAAAAATTATTTAAATTGTTTCTGATGTGTTTGAGCAAGAGATATAAAATATGCTAACATTAATTTGTGATCTCAAAATTAAAAGCAGATTTGTTTTCAAATAAATTTGATGCATTATGTAACATTCATATTTCAGAAAATATGATCATAATAGCATACGGTAATGAGTTGGGAGGTTTTTTAATCTGAAAGATAAGTATAGCTTTAGGTACACAGGTAAAAGTGGTCTTGATGTGGTGGGATTTTTTTATTCTTAATCCTATCCTCAAAGCACTGAGTCTACAGAAATTTTCTGTAGTCTGTAAATTCAACTTTTTTTTTTTTTGTCTGCTACTTGACACAGCGTAATTTTAACACTGAAATTTTAATACTATTTTCAGGGAATAATTTCATGCAGTTCTATTGCTTATGTCAGAGGTGAAAAGGAAAGAAATTTGCCATACCTGGGTAGTTGTTAAAAGGTGGGGTAAGCTTGAACAATTTTGTGAAGGGCACACACATCCTTTGTGGCTCAGAACCCTGCAAGCTGGGCAAGAATTGAGGACATCCTTCAGGTTTCAATTTCTGCCTTTCTTTTTTGTTTCAGTGGCAGTGAATGATACTGCTGAACTTCGAATTCTCACAGTATATTCTGCAGAACAATTTTCTCATGCTTGTCGAATTTGGGAGCATACCTGAGCCATGAGTGGGACTGAGAGACCTCTCTGACCCTATTAATGTGTTGTAGAACATCTTGTCTACCAGGATAGATTTGCCTGATTCAGGGAAATAATTGTGTTAGTTTTAAATAGCTTTGCTCGTTTTTAATATGGCTTCACATTTGCAAGGCATAATCTGGCCCTTTCCATACTGTGACTTTCTCTCTGAATTTCAGCAGAACTGCTCATGTGTTTAAAATAAAACATGTGCCTAAGTGCTCTGGTGGCCAGGGGCCAGAGCACTCAACACACTACAGGGCTGAGCCCTAAATGCACACTGCTTTAATGTATAGTCTTCTCTAGCCCAGGAAAATTCAGGATTAACTCTATAAGAAGGGTCACAAAAGTGTGAGAAAAGTATCTGGCTACATAGAGGGTAGCTCAGGCTCCTAGCAAACAGAAACAACGTCAATGCTTTTTTAAGTTGTATTCAGATGAGGTGAGTTTTCTGGCTAATGAATTGGTCAGTTAATTTTCTCATCACCATGTTTGAGCTTGTTCCTGCCGCTGAACAGTCTCTTATTTTTTCACACGTTGTTGAAGATGGCATTAATTTAGCCTTCTTTCCTGTTATAAAGCTTTAAATGCCTTCACATTAATGTCTAATAAATGTAATTTGTGGTTTAATCTGCACATTATTGCTGCTGAAGGAGCAGAGGGAGGCAGGTGGGAGATCTCCATTCTCTGTCTTGTCTTCTCTTCTCATTTGCACTAGAGACATTCCAGGATCCTTATCAGTAAAGCAGTTTGTGTGGGTTTTTTCCCGTGGTAATAGTGACATAAAGTGGGAAATACTTCAAACATGCATTTTGGCAAGTATTCTTTGATAACTAAGTCTTCAATATTTAATTTCATGCATATTCTGTTTTTCTATCAATATCTGTGAGGGAGCTGAGGGGATAGATGAAAGATAACCTTTTAAATTATTATTAATAGCTTTCTAGAATATAATCTGTGATATTTTGCTTTGGATAAGATACCGAGAGACAGAATGGCGATGTTAAGTAGAGTGTAGTTAATTGTTTTTATTGATCACTGAACTCTTGGTGGCTGGTTCTGTTGCTAAGTTGTCCAGTCTACTCTTGGCCAGCTTTCATTTTTCTTCTTTTCAGTCAGCTAGTTTTACATAAATTGTTACGCAGCACACTGAAGAGGCGCTTTTGAACTGTTGCTTTCCAGAGGATATTTCCTTCCTCATGCTGGCATATTGAAACAGGGCTTTCAGCAGCCCAGCTGGGCTGAGCAGTTTAGCCCCGGTGCTCAGGAACCTCCAGGGGCACATTTAAAATGCTACACAAGCAAGATTCAGGAATTGTGTTTATTGTCAGTAAAGCATGAGAAAGGAGCAAGTGGCTTTCCAATCTCCTGGGGGGACTCTTCTGGCTTGTGGACAGAAGATGAAATGATGGGCATAGGAAAAAATTAAAATGGAGTGTATGCAACTAGTAAAGCTTAAAAATATGAAAGTCAAAATTTATAAATACAGGGCTGGTAGTGGGGCATGCTTGGGGCTGAATGCAACATGGAAGAGGGCAATAGCTGAATGTCCATAGAGTTTGGTGGATTTTCTCAGAAAAACTGAGCAAAAGACCAACTGACCAGAAATACTGAAGTCTCAACTGTGGTGATGAAGAGTTATAAATAATACTAAAAAAGACACCAGCAATTCATAGTAATTTGCAAAGGGTTCTCTGTAAAGGATGTGCAGCTGTTTTTTGTTCTACGTAGGGGTGTAGTTCCCCCCCACCTCAACAATTACTCTTCAGTCCTCAATTGATTTTCCATACAGTCAAACGTTTTCTTTTCCTAAACTTCTGTTGGCTCCTATGGCTGATAGATTGTCCTGCTGCCTTCCAGCTAGCGTCAAGTGGCTCAACATGTCTTTATTCCCCCACCTATTGGTTATTTCCAAGCAAGTTTGTGTGTTTCTAGTCAAAACATATGCTGGCATCTGCTAAGTGCAGAGTGCTTACGGTGAATGAAAATAAACAGAGCATACAGTTTGCCTCTTTGGTAGGTAGTGAAATAACAACTGTTAAGGCAGGTTTTGTCTGGTTTTTTGTGCTTTCTGCAATATTTTGTACTTTCCAAACATGCCTATTTCTCCACGGTAATTCTGAAGCCTATTGATTGCCTTTTTCTTCCTCTGCTCTCTTTTTGAGCAGAGCTCAAATCCCTTCTTTCTGCAATTTTTTACTTATTATTTTTATTTTCACTGAAATAATGGGGGAAAAATAATGTATGTGAACTCCAGGGATCTATTGTGACCAGATTTTTATCCAAGTGCAAATAAAAATATAGATTGAAGGAAAGTTGTCAAAATGAAAAACAGGAGAAAGGTTCAAAAAGGTATTTATTAAATGTTAAGCTTTTTTATGGGTATATGTGACTCATGCTTGCCAAAATCTACAGGTTAGGAGGTAAGAAGGAAACACATTCCTGTGTCTAGGGAGATCTTCCTGTATGTTGTTCAAGTAGTCCTTTGCAGATATTATTCTTAGCATGAATAGAAGTTGACACAGAGATATGCAGAAAACAGTAAGAGCTAATATTCTTATATTCAGACCTTTGCTCTTCTCAGGGATGAAAGGAAAAGGAAGTGAAGGCTGTTTCATGGTGGAAAGGACCTCTGGAGGTACTTTCCTCAGTCCACTGTTCTGGTCAGGGTTAACTTCGTAGTTTGTCTGGGCTGTCCCAAATCTTGGCCACTCAGATTTTGAAAACATCCAAGGGTGGAGCCTCTCACTATCCCCAGCTTCTGGCATTGCCTCTGCTTAGCCTTCTGGTCCCAGTGTGGTGTTGCATCTCCAGGAGGAGACAGACAAGTCAGCTTCTGCCTGTGGACAACCATGTGGAACCTGTGAGATGGAGAGAAAGGACAGTACACCTCAGAGTTGACAGAAAAAAATTTTACTTTAAGATTTCAAAGCAAAATAGTAGGTAAAATAAGCAGGTTTATTCTAACAGCATGCACTGTTTGCTTTCATTAAAATTTGGAACTAGTGCACTGATACCTTACTAGAAAGAATTGCTGGCATATTTTAAATGGGAAAAAATGCTTAATCTTTTATAATTATGATGAAGATTAAGAGCTTTCTAACCAGCAAAATCTTAGCAGAATACCATAAACTGTGATAAGGGATATTTTTCAAGATTGCAATAAAATATGCCTGTGTAGAGCATATCTCAGTCTTCACTAGTTGTATGTCTGCTAAGTGGGTTATCACTGCCATTAGTCAAAAATTACTCTCTGTCACAAGCCTTTGTAACTCACTGAAATACCCTCAAACACCCTACCCTACCAGATATTTCAGGATACATGGTACTGCAGTAGTGGGCTTACATAATATAAGAAAATAATAAGCTTTTTCATGGTTTAATGATATTTATTATTTGAATAGTCAATATTTATTACCATTAAAGAATATGTTATTTATAAAGAGTAAGGTGATGCTTGTGATAAAAGTAATCCTACAAAACAATGATTAGGAGTATTGCCAGTTGCCTTTTTTTATGGAGTATAATGACAGGTTTCAAATGCATTTTTGCTGAGCTCCCTCTGAAGAAGCTCAGCATCCACAGAATAACAATGTTTCCACTTGATTGGCTCATGCCACTTTTGTCTCTTTACTGTATTTGCTGTAAAATCCTGCTAAATCCTTCCAAAGTTCTGCATATGCCTCAGCCCATTCTGTCAAATCACAGGGCATGATGCTTATGAAAGTATTTTGCCAAATCATCTGGAGGATCTCTGGAGTTCTCTGGCTTTAGCATGGAAGCATGCTGAGCCCAAGGACAGGGCTGATGAGTAGGAAAAGCCTGTCCCTTGGAGGGAAGGGGCATGGTTGATATCCCTCCTTGCTGGTCACTGGGCAAAGCCTCTAGCTGTGTAGGAGGAGATTATGATATTCTGTGACCACCTAAGTGCTTGCTCATAGCCATGGTCTCCTTTTGCCTGTTCTGGAAAGACTACTCCCAGGTTGCTCTTGACTGGCTGCTCTGGGAAGGGCATTTGGTTTCCTCTTTTCAGAGAATTGCACAATGAACTTTCTCCTGCGCTTAGAACAATTTGTTCTGAAATGGTATGAGCAAGTGTTCCTCTGATAGCCACCTGTCCATCAGCACTAGCAGAAAGCAGTTGTAGCAGCCTGACTTTGCAATGAAAGTTGCAGAAATTTGTAAAGGGGATCCATCATTGTTGCTTTGTATCAGAACACTTCAGTTGGTTGCAGTCGTTGTATGTCCTGCAATGGCTATGAGCCTTTTTCCTTGTGGTAATTCTGGGCGATCTGTTCCCCTCCAGAGGGAGAAGAGGTATGGGTATGTGACAGAAAATAAAAATCTTGTTTGTTTTGGAGTGATACTAGGAGATGGAGTTGTGAGGAGATATTTCCATGAAGTTTGAGAGTCTGACTAAATGCTAACCTTTGACCAAGTGACTTTTTATTTGGTCAAGTCCTTATGCTGTAGTTATTTTACAGAGCTTTATTTCTTTTTCCTTTTGTTCAATGAAACAGCACTAAAAATCAAAATCAAAAGTAACCTCTGTCCCAGGGCCCCATAAATAAATAAATTTACCCTTTATAATATTGTTTCAGCCTCAAAAAAGGGACAGATAACATTAAGTGGTGGTATTCAAAATTTCCTGTGTTTTCTGCCGGCTTCTGTGCTTTTATATCTTTGATTGCAAATTCTCTCTGAAAATAATGGGCATAAATGTTTTCTAACAATGTGTCAGCAGCTTATTCTAATTCCTGAATTTTTGGGATGTGTCCTCTACCAAGTATTTTTGGGGAAGCAGTAATTTTAATAATCTATGTAATATTTCTCATAATATATCACTTCTAAGAGAGGCAAAATCTCCATTACAGAGATAGCTCTGATACCATTTAGAGTTTAATAACATCTAGAATGAAACTCTCTTATCCTTTGATAAGTTACCTGTAAATGTTCTGTATCCTAATTTGTCATTTTCTGCTGCAGAAAAATAAGTTTTGGTGAAGTGGTGAATCCTTATAAAGCCTTTTCATGGCATGCTATCTTTAATGAGAATCTTGCAGTCTGCAGCTGGGATCAGGATAATATATTGTCTCTAAGCATTATGGAAACTTCAGATTTGCTTAAGATCTTTGAATTCAAAGCTTTTAACTCTGTGTGTGATTGTTACCTTAGTTGATTATAGACATGTGTGCACATCCACATTCCACAGAGCTGAGTTCATACATCACACTTAAATTAGGTACTGAGCAGAGCTTGAGCATCCAGCACAAAAAATGTCCCAACTCCTTGGTGAAGGATAGCTGAGAAATGGAGAGCTGAGACAGTCCAAGTCTGCAAAGAGGCATGGCAGGACTCCAGCCTCCTGCCTGAACTTTCCATTTGTGCCAAGCAATGAAGAAAGTTGCTCAGGCCTCTTACAGCTCAGAGTGTTACAGCAGAGAGGCTGTATAAGAAACACTGGAAATCTGGGCACTAATTACAGGAACACTTCTGCAGTCTGTTCTGGGGAAAAAAAGTGGAGGAGGAGAGGTGCCATAATGCTTCGGTACAAGTGAAAAGGAGAGGGGAGGATGGAATGTTCAGCTCGTTGAAACTCCTACAGATGAAAAGTTCCCATTCTGGCAAACTGATTTGGATATAAAAAAACCACTCCATAATAATTCTCAAAAGATAAGCTGGAGAAACTTACCTATATAAAGCAAGAGAAAAACTATCAGGGAGATGCAAAATTGTTACCCCAGGACAGAGAGGAAATCCAATACAAACTCTGTCTCAAAATCCGCTCTGAGACACGTTGGGCCAGCCGTGGTTTGCTGCCCATCCGTGGGTCCCTTCCCCTGCTGGGGCTCTGCAGGTGCCTCCTTCAGGCAGCCCTGCACCAGCCCGGGCTGTGGGCTGCCTCTTTCCCCAAAGCCCCCGGTGTGCTCCCACTCAGCAGCTCAGCACAGCTGCTTGGTGTGATGTGCTGAAGGTATCCAGGAGAGGCCAAGGGAGGTACAGCCAATAAAGGGAACCCTGGAGCCTGCTCTTCACATGCTCACAGCAGAAAACAATAACGTTTTGCCTCTCCTACCTCTGAAGACTTGATCTGCTGGGTACAAATAGTGCTCTCTCTCATCCTTTTCCAATTCTTCACCTCTCCTCCAGTCCTTTTCATCAGTCAAAATCTTGCAACTATGCCCTTAAAAAAAAAAATGCAAAATTTTGTCATTTAGCTCCTGTTCAGTCTCCCTGCTCTGTATTTTTTAAAATTATATTAGAAAGCAAATAGTCTTTTCCATTCCAGATTTTCCTTTCCTTTTTTTTGTGTGTGTATATGTGCGTAACTTTGCTTCCAAGCCTAGCTGTGATCTTTAGCAGGCACTCTCTGGAATCCCAGAGATGAAAAGCCTATGCCAGGCAGCCAAGCACCATATCTGTATTTCAGATACAATTTCCCTTGAAAAGGGGCATTGGCTTTTCTGCTGTAGCCTGTGTGTCAACTCTTACACCCCTTCCTCCTCGAGGCCTTTGCCTTTGGTGTCATTGGGATCATTAATTGATTTCTGGTGTCTATTCAATTAATCCATGAACTTTGTCACTATTGCAGTGCTGCCCAGGCACTTTTCTACAGGCTGTGACATCCAAGCTGACTTTCAGCTGGATGCTGTCCCTGACTTTCATTTTTCTCTTCGTATAGTTGTAGAACTGTGCCAGACAGCTCGGATATTTTTATTGTCACGTAAGTACAGAGGGGAGTATCCTGGTAGGAGAGATCTAGAACAATCTTTGTGGCAGTTTATTCAGACATCCAGACACATTGGTCCTAGATCTTTCTTTAAATAATTTTTTTTAACTTAGTTTAAAGAAAAAAAAAATTAAAAATTGGCTATTGTATTATCGTGGATTTTTAAAATTGCTTTCTAGGCAGTTAAGCACTAGACCTTGTTGCTGACTTTATCTTTCATCCTAACAGCATTTTACTGGGTGTATTGGGGTTTCACTTACATATGCAATTAGGTTTGTTCGTGTAACAAGCTTTGACAGTAGTATACAAAAGATACTTGGTAAGATTTGCCCTTACAGTTACTCGACTTGGCTGTGGTTATAAATGTGTAATACAGTGCATGTAATAGCAAGGAACCCCATTCTGCAACTCAGGAGGTACTTTCTGACCCTGCAATGTTAATGACTGTAACTCAGTAATGTTTTGTGCCTTGCACTGGTAATATGCACTAGGATTCTTTTTAAGAAAAGAACAATGTGTCGACTTGTTGTGTGGCAAAGTGAATCTCAGAAGTATCTAAGCATGCTCATCTTTTCTCCTGAGGTTTCTCCCCAGCTTCCTAGGTCTGGATATCATAATTCACCAAAACTTTCTCGTTAGGCAACGACAATGAATTACAGCATTGTACTGTTCAAAGTATTACATCTCTGATCCTGAAATGAGTGTACAGATGAGTCAGTAAAATGCTGGATCATATTAATAATTCATCATAGGGATAATTATACAGGAAATAAAAGGGACAGAGAGGGCCATAGTCTACTTGCATCATTTCTGAACGTTAAGAGATGTATTATATGTCTGATGTGGGCTCTTAATGCAGCTTAGAAACATTGGTCTGTAACTGTGCAGAACACCTTAGAGAACTATTAACACAGCCCATGAAATACTGAGGGACCAGTTACTTATTAAAGGTCTGAGCATCAGGGAGAAATAGTGCAGTCTTGAAAGTTTTAGTTCTGCTGAACAGTGAAGTTTTAATTAAAAAAACCTAATAATTGTTAAAGTCATTTAATGTTAGCAGTCAGCCTTGTCAATAGCTTGTATACTTTTTCACTAGTACATTTCTCATTCCCAAAAATCACTTTTGGAGGATCAGAATAATGACCACAGAATAATATTCTTTTTTCTAGCAGTGTGGGACAGGCTTTCTGCTAGCTTCCACAGATCCAGATTTCATTCTTCAGTCTTTGTGCAGACTGCAAGACAATGTATTACTCAATAAAAAGTCCTGTTGTGTATATAAAATACCCTTACTTGCATTTGAAGTGATCATGAGGATTATTCGTAGATTGAGGACAGCAGGGAAGGTTGCAATTATACAAATCTTCTGGCTGTAGCAGGATGCTCAGCTGATTTCAGCTGAACCAGAGATATTTTCCCCAGCCCCACTAGAAAACATTTTAGATGCCCCCTACAACCTGTTGTAACTAATTTTGATTTTTAAACTTGGTGGTGGTGAATCTTAGTGTGAAAACTGGTGAAGCATCACATTGTCCAACTTGTTTGGAAGCAAAGCACCTCACTCATCATGTCTATGCTAAATGCTGTCACTGAGATGACAGGACTGTTTTGGTGATGGTGGTGTTTTGGGGTTTTCCCTTTTTAGAAGGAGAAACTGTACAAACCAACCACTTTGCCCCTTAATCTTTTTTTTTTTTTTTCAATTGAACGTAGAAGAGTAGGTTGACCAAGGCACGTGATGATACCTTCTTAACGATTAAATTTTAGATGCTTGTTCTTTTTTGAGTGACTATATAGGGAAAATACTTTGTCTAGGGAAATGACCCACATTACCAAAATTGAGCTTAGTGGCAAGTCCCGGTCACTGAGTCTGGTCTCTCTCATTTCAGGTCAAAAAGCAGGTGGGTTAGTATCACTCATTTTTTCATTTTCATTACAGCTCTTGTTTCCCAGTGTTCTATGTCATGTTTTAAAATCAGTCACTGGAAGCAATGTGCCCTAATTTCTTCAAGCCTTGCTGAAGCCTTGAGACTGAACTTATGTTTTCCTTGCATGAAATTGAACTTGATACAACAGCAAGAGACAACAGGCTCTCTAGGCACCTCTCCATCCTGCATGCGAAAGAGAGCAAGGGCGCATGATTACCTTCAGCTGTTTCCCATACACACCCCTCCACCTTCCTTTTGTCTCGGCTGCCTTACCCTCTCCTGGATACTTGAGCACATCACACCAAGCAGCAGTGCTGGGCTGCTCCCCAGGCTGGTGGCTGCAGAGCGTCAGGAAGTGAAGCACCAATGCCTGGGCTGTAAATCGTGACTGGTCCTGTGCATCTCGGGGATGAAGGATGAATTTTAAACCAGGGTTTGTATCCAGACATTTTCTCTCTCCTGGGCAGTGATTTTTAATGTCCCTTGTAATTTTCCCTACACCATAATAGAAATTCTCTATTAGTTTGCTCAGAACTTGCTTGTGGGAATTGATGCTTATGGAATGTTGTTAAATTTGTAAAGTAGTACGAGACAAAGCTTTCTGTTACTTCTATTGCATGCCATCACCAGCCTTTTAATAGGTAATATAAAGCATTTTCATTTGAGTGGTCTCTGTTTGTTTGAGAAGGAAGTTTACTGTATCTCCCTGAAGAGGTTAGGAAGGTAGGGTTATTGTCTCCAATTTTTTTTTTTTTTAATTTTTGGCTTAAAGGATAAAAGCTTTATCTAGTAGAGATCCTTTAATACAGATAAGCAGACTTTTGAAGTATAATAGACATTTAAACTGAGATTTTAAAAATGTTTACCATTATAAAGAGCTTCTCTGATGAAATCATGGAAATATGGGGTGGGGGAAATCCCTCCTCTTTCATATAATATCCCTAGACTGAGTTATTTACATGCATCTTGTAAGGAATAATAGAATTTGTCACTGTAGAGATTGTTCACTTAGACATGCAATAAAGCAGTCTCTTTGAAGAACAGGAATCAAAGCAGTTGGTTTGAAGCACTGGAGTCTTTGTGCTCAGGGACATAAATGCTGATTTATGCCTTGTTTAGGTTAGGCTGCATGGCCTCTTCTTAGCCAGTCAGCATGATGTGTGCTGGCTAGGGAAGAGTCTCTCTTCCTTTTAAAATACTTTAAACCCAAACTTTTCTCCCACGTGGGCATCCCTTACTGTCCGTGTTCATGGCTGTGTTTTTTGTTTATACAGACATCACTCATCCCCATTCACAGGCTTAAAAAAAGTTTCTCTTAGGCCTTGAAACATGTGATGTTTTCCAAGAACTGCTCCCTCTTAGGATGTATTTCAGAGGTCTTTGCAGGGATAGTCAGCAGCACGTGCTCTCCTGAGTGAGGGCGAAGGCTTCTGGGCTGGCTGCTCTCTGGGCTCCTGCGAGCCACAGCCTGGGTGGGGAGGTTTGGTCAGGAGGGGCTAGGGGGAGCAGAAATCCCACGGTGCACCCTGCTCACAGTGCTGGCTGCTCTGCTGCGTTGTGCCAGCTGTGTGCCACACCACCTACTGGCATCTCACTTTGGAGACAGGTGTGCTCAAACCCCAGGAGACAAGGAACATTCTATGGATATTCCTCCCCTTCCCTTTTTTGGTTTGCTTCACGCTGTGAGTGTGAAGCACTTTTGATAGATTTTTGCTGGATGGAACCCAAACATATCACACAGGACAAGCTTTTGAAGAGATGAGAGTTTCCTAATGTGTTTGGTAGTCAGGGGTAGTTTTAGGGAGTGACAGTTCCCTTTGGTGTCCTGGTCTCAAAATAAGGACAGTGTTGCAGGAAAGGAATAGAAGGCTGTAATATCCTACTTCATTCAGAAATCATAAGCTATGTAAAGAAAACCTTGAAACTGTAAGATTTAGGGAAAATCATGTTCATGCCTCAGGAGAGAGACTGTAAATTACTGAAAAGAAGCTGAAAAATCGTAATGCTGTGGTTTGATGTTGTGATCTGCGTATTATAGAATGTTTTTGGTTGGAAAGGATCTTAAAGATGTAGTTGTGTGCACTTCATCGCAACATTTTTCAATCCTGAGGAAACATTTTAGTAGTTTTGTAGTGCCTGATTTAGGAAAAACTGAGTTGAACAGACATGATGATTTCATCTCAGGTCTGCCTGTTTCAAGCTGTGTTGCCATGAAAAGAAAGACATGGTTCCTTCTTTGTTACCAAGACTATAGCCATTTTCACATTGGTCATTTCTGTAGTAGTATCATAGCTGATTTCTATCACTTTAGCTGCTAAGAGGAAGAACTCTAATTAAAGCATGATCTTTGAAGTAATTGATATTTTATTACTTCCTCTTTTTTAAGAAACCCGCATTTCGTGTATGTTAAGATCATTAATACTTTTGTCATTTCAGAAAAAGTAATCTGCTCTTCACTAGAAGGGCTGAGGAAGTGGCTTGAAATATTTCAGAAGAACCAGCAGCTTTTCAGACCTCTCAGTCTGACAGTGCTGATAAGTGTGTGTTCCCAGTGAACTGCTCTTTTCAACATAAGGCACGCAAGCCACAGAAGTCCCATTAAACTATCAAAATGAGTCTTAGTATGACTGAAATAATATTTCTGGCCCCCTAGTGAGAAAGAAAGAATTTTCATCTTAGATCACCTACCAGTAGCTCTTTAAAAGAAATAGTGTGACAAGGCTAGCTGAGTGTTGAAGATCTTTGTCCCTACTCTGTTTAACATAGTTCCATTTCAGTGAGGTCCTACCAGTGCAATTCTGTGGTAGTAGAGAATCTGTCCACAAGCACATTTGGTTGTTCAAGCAGTTCTCTGCCTTGTCTTTTGTTACAAATTTTAGTGTAACATCTACTTGGTAATGATGCTAATTAGAGAGTTTATTGGCTCTCCTCATGGGCTCTGTGAATTTTTCTGCCATATGAAAGGCTAAAGCACAGGCAACATATGGTCATATGTAGGATTTCCTTGTGACTTGGCCCAGCATTTCCCACAGATCATAGAATCACAGAGTGCTTTCGATTGAAGTGAATCTTCAAAGGCCACCTAGCCCAAGGCCCTGCCATGTGCAGGGTCATCTTTCAGTAGATCAGATTTCTCTGAGCTCCACTGAACCTGACTGAACATTTCCGATGATGTCTGATTCAAGAGCCTCGCAGGACAGCAGGAGCTGGAAGGATGCACTTGCCTGATGGACTTCTTTGGGGTGGGCAGGAAAGAGAAAGGTAAATGTAAAAGGATGTACTGAAACCAAAACACCTCACTGTAGTACTACTGTTAGTTCATCAATCTATCGGCTATTCTCAGGTGCCTCCCTATTGTTTTGACTTGTAATTTGATTTGGGAGAGTGTCTGATTAAGAACTTTGTACTGATCCAGGATCTGCCTTCATTCATTGTAATAGTACCCACGAGATGTAGTGGAGTCACCAACCTGGGTTAGTTTTTCTAATGTACATCTGTATTTTATTTAATTATAAAGTCCAGATCCTCCTGCTTTCTGTTACAGGCTTTTTATCTTACTCTGGTCATGTCAAAATCAATTTGTAGTTCTGTGGTGTACACATGAAATTAGTTTTAATTTGCTGTGTGTTTCCAAGGGTGACTGACATTTAATATTTTGTTCTGAGGGTCTCATTAGCGCTGTGCACCCATAATCTATTCTATCGGTGTAATGACAGAGGGTAAGTGAGCTATTGAACAGCATCCATCTGTCCCCATAGTGAATGGCCAGAGGGAAATACATGGGAAAAATAAATGGGTAATTGTCAGCATCTCTGTATTTTGCATCTTAGAAAAGTCAAATACAGTACTGTGAGTTTGCTGTGAGCTTCAAGGAGTTTGGCCTTCCATGACCCAGAAGATGCTTCTTAGTAGTAATTTGTACATACAAGGGAAGGGATACTACCTTCATCATGTGTGTTTATATTGCACTGTACAGGGATAACACCACTAGTAACTTAGCACATTGTGCTAAATTGAGAGAAAATTTACTTTACTAAATCATCAGATGGGACTATATACTTATTATTTTTCAGTGCTTCTTATTAATTTCGTATTAATAAGATGTAGTGATTAAATTACTTTATATTCTTAGTGTCTGAAAATTACTTCATTGAGGTGTTTTGAAAGTCTATATTTCTCAGTATAGTGACTAATATTGTCTAGTGACTTTTCCCTGGAAGGAAATCATCTTAAATTTTTATTAAAAATAGACTATCTTGGTTTCTTTTATCTGGAAAATAGTCTATTCACTAGAAGAACAGTGATTTCTATTAAATGCAAGGATATAGATGAAGAGAAAAAGCCTTTCATTGTATCAAGACAAACATTTGCTTTAAAACACATTGGGATTGTTTTCAATAATGGATCTTTCAACTGTGGAGTAGTCAGTACAATCAGCATAAATACTGAGAAAAAAATGTACTGGAAAAGAAGCAAAGAAAAATGCAATTAAATGATAATGAGATAACAGAAACGTGTAAAAGTAGGTAAAGAGAATGATGACTTGTTTATAAAGCAAAGTAATTCAAACCTCATTATCCTGAAAAATTCTTGAGGTTAATTATTTCAGGATATTCACTTTTATCACATTTTGGCATAATTCATGTGAATTGTCTTGGTGATTCTGGTTTTGTATGTTTCTTTCGAGAAAAAAAACAGTAAACAACATGCAGGGTTTCTTTCCTCTGAGCTTTTGTTAGATTCCTTTTAAAAGACTGGTTTGCTTTTTATATTGTTCTCCATGTCTGTCTAAAAAAATTCCTGTATTCAGTGATTATTGCTGAGGTGCCTATCATGGTGATGCAAGAGCAGGACAGATGGTAAGGGCAGAAGAAAGAGCAGATTGTACTGTTCGATTGCACAGTTATTTATGCCAGGGCAAAGGACAAGCAGAATTGCTTTACCAGAACAACTGCTCTTATCTAGACATTTCACAGTGCTTTTGAAGTTGCATCTGCTGCTTGTAGTGAGTGTTGTCACAGAGCCTTTGGCTTTCATCAGTCCGTGTGACCTGCAGTAGAACACTTTCTCATTTGCAGAAGTGCTGCTCTGCAGAGGTTTTGCTTCAGTTTTCCTTACATTTGATCCTGCTATGACTCCTTGCCTTTGTCCTGAGCATTTCCACATCCTTTTTACAGAGAACTTTTTAGGTGATTTATTTTCTTTTTTTTTCCACCGAATTCATGTAGAGCTTGAACTTTAAGAAATTGTAAGATTATATTTAGATATATGTATCCAATTACATATTCTATAGAAAATATGTGCAGATATATAGTAAATAACTAGTAATTGTTGCAGGCGCTATTTACTCCCAAATCTTTTTATAATGTTATGTTAATTACCCAGTGGTAGCCATTACTTGTATCCATAGAAATCTTAAAACAAACAAACCCGAAAAACCTACCCCTATTTTCATCTGAATTTTTTCAGCAAACGCTGGAAACTGCAAGAATTTGCCATAAATACATGCATCTCACTATTAACTTTCTCCAGTATGCTTTTCATTTTTACTTACTTTGTGTAGATATTAGTTTTACCTTATATATAAATAGGAGGTATATATTTTTATAATATGGTTATATATTATAGCTTTATACTTTTAATAAATATGATTTACATAGTTATATAATTTATAATCATTGTATTAAGAGTGACTTTATGATAGAACATTATTAAAACGAGGGTGAAAAAAAAATTAGAAGTATATGTCTTGCATTTGGATTCAGGTTGCCTGTAAAAGAAAAGCAAGGACTTGGGTCTCTTTCATATCCTGAGGAATGGGCCAGGCTTTTTTAGCTATCTCATTTGCTAATCAGTCCCACTGAACTCCTCTCATGCCCCATATGAGAAAATTATACGGAGCTAGAAGGTTCAGTTTTGTATTAGAATCATCTTTCCATCTGAGAAATCACGTCCCTGTTTATTATGAAGGTGGTTTGATTGCATGTGGGAATTGGCCATCTTTATATGCAGCTACCCCCCATTGATCTTAATGGTATATGAAAATAGAAAAGAAAAACAGTAAAAATAGATTCTTGACATTCAAAAGTTAAAATTTTCCTTTTCTTATTTATCTGTAGTAATTTTATTAGAATGTATTGTCTC
Source organism: Vireo altiloquus (assembly GCA_013396875.1). Taxonomy (NCBI): domain Eukaryota; kingdom Metazoa; phylum Chordata; class Aves; order Passeriformes; family Vireonidae; genus Vireo; species Vireo altiloquus. The sequence goes on along the minus strand of VZRF01014225.1, from coordinate 2,213,118 downwards.
TTGAAGACAAGAAATGCCAATGTTGCTATTAGCTTATTTTCCTTTCCTAGTCTGTAATGACTCCTCTAAATTATTCTCCCAAATGTCCTATTCATTTGGAGAAACATATGAAGGGATGAGAGGAAAGAATGGAGGGGTTTGACTTCAAAGACTTTTTTTTTCAAACAGATGAGTGAAATGTGGTGGCCAGTATTACAGTAACTGGACTTCCTGGCCTGAAGCAAGGCTGCTGACTGCATTTTGGCCTATCACAGCAATTACATCACTTCAGAGTTCTGTTAAGCTTGTCAAGCTTGTCTACACAATTTAAGCAGAAGACAAGAAAGACAAGAGAGAAAAATATGGGAATAGGGACCAATTGCAAGACGAAAAGAAAAAAAAGAGCTTTAAGAGAGATTTAAGACTCCTTAAATATATGTTTTAACATATTCAGCCTCTTTATCTGTATTGATCATGTTAAGCATCACATCCTGAAAAGGATATTGGGCTGTTTTTACAGCCACTTTCTTTGGGCTCCAGGGCCAATTTGTTTGCTCTTACAAATCCAGTGGATCTTGCCACTTGCAAAATTGGTGGTGCTGGTGGAGATAAGTCGGCTATGTGTGCTTGCATCCCAGAGAGCCAGCCATATACTAGGCTGCATCAAAAGGAGCGCGGCCAGGATGTAAAGAGAGGTGATCCTCCCCCTCTACTTCACTGTGGTGAGAGCCCACTTNCACTGTGGTGAAGAGAGCCCACTTGGAGTGCTGTGTCCAGCTCTGGGGCCCTCAGCACAGGAAAGACATCATCCCATTGGAGTGAGTCCAGAGGAGGTCTAAATTGGATAGAGAGGTGGAGCACCTCTCCTATTGATGCCTTAGGTTTTGACTTTTGTATTTTTTCAAATCCTGTACTGCTAGTTTCTGAAGTTTCCTGCAGCTTGTTAAGTGCTGCTCTCTTATGGTAAGACAGACATAGCAAAGCCTTTCCAGCTTGCTCTCGAGTACACCCAGACCATCCTAGGCCCAAGAACTGTAAACCTTCGTCTTGGGGAGAGGAGGGAAAGCTTCAGGAAATTCCATCATTGGCTGGATTCTGGTGGTGAATTTATGCTGATATAAAAGTGTGAAGAACTCGTGACCTGTCATCCATTTTGGGTTCCACTGAGGCAGGACCCTCTGGAGCCCAGAGTGTACCTCTGAAGGCCTTTCAGATAAATACTTCCTTTATTCCTGTCTAGTCTCTGTTTCTCAATGCCATTTTAAGCATCACTATGAGGAAAGGCTGAGAGAATAGGGGTTGTTCAGCCTGGAAGAGAGGAGGCTTTGGGGCGACCTAGTTGAAATTTTCCGGTACCTGGGAGGAGCCTACAAGAGAGCTGGAGAGAGACTTTTAACAAGGGATGGAATGACAATACAAAGGGAAATGGCTTCAGACTGAAAGAGGGTAGGTTTAGATAATATGTAAGACAGAAGCTCTTTGCTATGAGGATGGTGAAGCATTGGAACAGGTTGCCCAGAAAAGCTGTGGATTCATCATCCTTGGGAGTGCTCAAGGCCGAGTTGGATGGATCTCTGAACAGCCTAGTCACATGGAAGATGTCCCTGCCTAAGTACATGACCATTTTTTGGTCAAAGAATGTGCACCACTAAAAGAAAGACATGGAGATTCTGACTTTTTTAGCTTAAAATATTTTCTTCATATTTGATTCCAAGTTTTAGAAGGAAGTAAAGAAGACTTAGAATGTAAATTGCTCTCTTGCCGAAAAGGAAATCCTGTTTCAGTTGAACTGTCTTCTGTTGAAATGAGTATTGCTCTTTTCTTGTTGTTCCTCAAGTAGATTTCAGTGGGCATTCATACAAATATAAGCTATATATTTATACAAATACTATATTATTATAGTCACATAACAGCAAGAATTTTGAGTCTGCAGTTCAGCAGCATTAAAAGCAAATATTAAATTTCACATAGTCTATTGTAGTAACTGTGTAACATGACTACACATACAGATACCTTGTTTATATTTTCATACAGAAGAATAATTGTAGGAGTAAGGTGGTTGGCAGAAATGAACTGTGACCTTTCAGTGGTTGTTGGACTACTGAGTGTTTTAATTTGGTTCAATAGTACGCCTTTGGAGCAAATCTCATCTGCAGTTTTCTTGATATTGCAAACCCATCTCGTTGCATGCAAAGTAGACATTTGTGGTGAAACTAAACTGCAAGAAAAGTGCAGTGTAGAAGGCAAAATTATAAGTACTTTGTAGATTCTGTATATTTCATGTGTTTTAATTCACTGAAAACTCTTCCTCAAAGTGTTTCACTTGTGACTTTGAATCTTTCCACTGAGTGCTGAAACAGAAAACACTTGCATCTGCATTCTTTAATTTTGGCCTGACAGAAGTCAAATGTCATATGTCCAACACAGCACATTTGCAGTGTTTCTAGGTGGTTATCAGCATGTGAAATAAAGACAAAACAGACAAAAAAAAAAAAAATCTGAACCCAACAAGTGTTAGTATTAATCTAGGCTTACTTTCCTTTGGTTTGAGAGGGTTTTGTTTAATAATGCTCCACAATATTTTCTTTTATGCCAATGTAGCAGAAAGGAGAATTAGCTTTTGTTCTGTCTCCAGCCCTTCTGGTCTTCCATGAATGACTTCAAAATTGATTTTGGTATGAAAAACGAAAGGACCTTTATGGAATTTTTTTGATAGAATAATTAATTTCATATTAATATTAAGAATGTCCCATCATGAAACCTCTCACTTTGGAAGTATCCTGAGACTATGAAAATTTGTAAGATTATCAGTCTTTATTTCTGGGGCTTCAATGTAGTGTTTCCTGGAAATCAACAAAAAATTATGAGACAATTTGAAATCTTAAATTATCTATTTTTCTCTTTATTTGTTGTCATTGGCTTGAAGTTTTAGATTTATTTAATCTGAAGACCAGTTATGGGAGCAATTGTTTCAAGCTTCGTTGTAAGATAAATAAAAATTGTAATCAGTCTTGAAGCATCTCTATCTACTTGGAAACAAAAAGCCCTCTTAGGTAAGTTTTGATATATGCAAGATTAAAGACTATAAAACCTCTTAGTGGAGCTTTGATATAATATATGTAGAATCAGAAATATTTGTTGCCATGTTTTGTGGCCTGTTTATCAGCATTTCCTAAGGATGTATTATTGGGATACAGCTCCACGCTGGGCTTATTTCCAGGCTCCAGATTTAAAATGCAAAAAGGTAAATCCTGCAGTGTTTAAACATAATAAATGTAAATAAAAGGACTTGACAAAGGAAGATAAAATTCAGCAAATCACTTCTATGATAGGGCTATGATTTTGCTTTATTTGGAAAAAAATGATATGTATTTTGAAAAGGAAGAAGGCAAAATACTTAAAGGAAGGATCCATGTAGAAGCTGTGGCAACATTTTTATTTTTTGTCTTTTTTAATGAGGTTACTGAGTAAGTAGGAGAGTGAATATGGAGTACAAACTTAGTGCTTTTTGCTTTTCAAAAATTTAGTTTGAATAATGTGTATCTTTCCACTGAGGACTGTCTGGTACACACATCCGTGTTAGACATTGTGTCAGGGTTACCTTGTTTACATTAGTTACCAAAGATAAAATCCTCTATCAGATATTTTGCTCTAAGTAGGGAGAGAGAGAGACTATATGTGCTTCTGCTTATCAGTTCTGACCTTTCTGAAATTTTAAGGCTGATGTAATTTCAGAAAAAAGCATTTATATGAACTAATTAGGTGACATTTATGTGAACTAAAGGTGACATTTAGATATGACATGATAAATGATGATATTTCCAAAACCCTCTTAATTTATATTGCCAACCTGTTAGTATTTTCATTTGTGTCTCTATAGGCAGTGTGAGAAGATCCTGAAATAGGTTCTAGTTTTTGTTAAGTTGATATATATATTTATTCAGTGGGCTTCCGCAGAATTTACATTGATCTGACATTAGCCAGAGCAAATTTGATTCTCAAAGAGATCCCAGGCAGGACTCCAGACTCTTCCCTTTGAACTCTTGAGATGATGTAAACTTACTGAATTCCCTGAAGTTCATATGAATTTATATTCCATTTTTTTTTGCCTTCTGAGTGAAGATTTTTTTTTTTTTTAATATGTATGAGTAAATGTCAACATATACTGCAGGGCCTTTCATGTTAATTCAGTGTAGCCAGTAGTGGGTGTGACAGTGAGGTGTTACTGATGTAAAGAGATGAAAAAATTGTGCCAAGTCGCTGCATGATTAATTTTCTCTGGCATGGCAGCAGCAGCAATGGGACTGCTCTGGCATCTTGGGGCTGTTTTTTTTGCTGTTTCTCACCCTTACTCCTTACCCCACTGGCTTGCTGCAGGGGCTCCTGCTGGCTTTGCCAAAAGTTGGGCTGAGCATGAAACATTGAGTGGCTCAGTTTTAATAGAGTGCACTTTCTAGCCAATAGCAATAAAACTAAAGTGAGTGAAACCGAGGAGAAAGAGGAAGGGAAAAATTATTTGCAAGTCATGCCATAAGGGAAAATCACCTGTCATTCTTAAGTAGTTTATTCTGTTTTGGAGAAACAATGCCAAGATCAAAGATGACAGATGATGACAACTGATTTATACTGCAACCTTTATGATATCTTACATCCTATGTGTGTACTTTTAAGAGATATGAAATATATGAATTCTCTTCTTTGGTTCATCTAAAGTTCAAAAAGGGAGAAAGAACTGTCATTTCAAAGAAATACTTCAGTCCAGAGATGTGCTGAGAGCACAGTGTATATCCTATCAAAAGAGTAATCTCACATGCTATTGTCTGTGTAACTCAAGTGTTTTCAAATATATAATTGACTTTTGTAGCCATTCCCCAAACTCAGCTCTTCTGATCTAGTCTGATTTTCCTGTTGTGCAACCATACCAGAGCACTGGGGAGACACAGAGGGACTTGTGACAGCCCAGGGGTAATTGATCAGATGCCTTCTTTCAGAGTTTGGGGAAGGATGTAAATGGCAAAACAACATCAAGGTAGAGAATCATGCTTTTGAGTCTTACTTGTTTTTACAGCTTCAGGATTTTCCCAGCTCTAACAAAATGGAAACTTGGTCCTAGGGACCCTTTTTGCAATGATTTTTGCATAAATTCTCTTTTACTGACTTTGCTGAGATTACTGTTGAGAAATTTTTCATGTTTTAGAGTGGTCTCATCACTAATAGGAATTTGCACATTGTCAGAGGTACGTACCCATGAAGTACAATTACACATGAAGAAATATGAGAGCAGCAGTAAGAGCTTGAAATATAACCATCACTACATGGAAAGTCAGAGATAAGTGTGAAGAATAGAGTTGGTAAATTCTTTACCCATGGAGAAATGTCTAAATAATGAGGTGTTTTCAAACTGAGCCTTCAGGTTCTATTAAATATGAGAATTCCACTGTCTGTTGAGTTTCAAGGAATTATTTTCTGTCACCTCTTGCTCAGAGCCCTCTGTCCCCACACCCTCCTGCCAGCAAAATGAAAATGGACTATTCAGATTGGTTGGAATTTTTGTTTTTTCCTTACAGAGAATTTCTATCCTGTTATCCACTGCTGGTGCAGCAAGCAAATAACCTGTCAAGATTGGAAAGACAATAAAAAAAAAGGGCTTAGCTATTCCCCAAAACTTTATCTAATTGAAATGATACATGGCACAACTTAAATGTCACTAATGTAGCTGCAGTCAAAGATTTTTTTGCTAGGCATGGCTGACACACATATGTTTAATGGAGTAGATTTTTTTTTGTTTGTCAGAAATGCGTGTCTTGCTTCAGCAAAAGGCTCAAAGCATTTTGCCAGGAGGTAGCCATGTGACTAAATGTTGTTCTCTGTGTAATACCTAAGCGATTCTCAATGCCTTTTTTGTTTTATCTTGTTTTCAATCCACTTTCAGCTTGTGTATTCTTGCCAACACAGAAGTTGCCAGAAACCGAATGCCCAAATTTTAATTTAGTTCAAGTGCAAAGTAGCTGTTAATAATGACTTTTGAATTTGAGGAATTTAGTAGATTGTTTCAATGATCCGTGCTAATTTACTGAGTTTGCAAATTAATGTGTTTAATATTGCAAAACCTTAAGGCAGTTTAATTGTACCTTAATTGTAAGCATGTTATATTTTCATGTATACTCCTTTTTTTTTTTTTAATGCATTGGAAATTAGTAAGGAGAATAAATTGATTTCTAATTACAAAATATTTCTATGATATGACATTCTTCCTACCACACATCATTATTAAGTATACAATTATGTGTGAGTTATGTCTGAAATAGATATTACATTTCATAGCATGAGCAAGAAGGGGTTAGGATGATCATTGAATGCAACAACAATCAGCAAAGTACTCAATTTTAATTAGATTTTCATATGAAGAAATTTCAGTAGAACAAGAGGAATTTACTGAACTGAAATTTTCTTGTAAGTGTTGCAAGTTATTAAAAATAGATATTTAGAATGCATTCTCTTAGGTAATGCATGCTAATAAATTTGCTATTCCGAAGGTAATACTGCATTAATAAATACTTGTATCTAGTACAATTCATAATTGTAAATTATATAAATTCATAATTTATATTTATATTTATCATTTATATCAATTTATATCATATTTATAAAATTTTTAAATGTTATATATTCATATTGCTTTACATTGCTTGCAGGAATATTACCCAAGCCATGTAGTTGATGTTTTTAAAAGCTTATTTCAGAGGCATATAGAAGATTTGCTGGAACACTGAGGGCAGGTGCATAAGTACTTTCCATGCACATCCACATTTCCATCCATGCTCAGAAGCAGCCAAGACCCAATTCAGCTCTTTAACCAAGCTTCTGACTTGCTCTGTTTTGTTCTGGCTGATGTAAGAGTTATGCTAGTTTCAAGTCAAACATGGACTTGAGTCCATATACAGAGGGAGCTGGAGCTGTTCAGCCTGAGAAAAGGAGTCTCAGGGTGACCTTTTCGCTCTCAAGAACTGCCTGTAAAGAGGGTGGAGCCAGGTGGGAGTTGGTCTCTTCTCCCAGGCAACCAGGGACAGGATGCGATCACACAGCCTCAAGCTGTGCCAGCAGAGGTTCAGGCTGGACATCAGAAGGAATTTCATCGTGGAAGGGATTGTTAAGCATTGAAACAGACTGCCCAAGGAGTCGGAGTCATTGTCCTGGAGGTGTTCTGGGAACGAGTGGATGTGGCACTCAGTGCCATGGTGTGGGTGACAAGATGGTGGCGGGTCAAGGGTTGGTCTCAGTGATCTCAGTGGTCTTTTCCAACCTAAATGATTCTCTGATTCTCTGACTAGAAATTTCCCAACCAGCCATTAAGGCAAGTCTTGGGAGATTTCTGCTGGTGCGTGGGTGAAGAAGTTTATAATATGGTGTTACTACTGTAGTAACTTTGTTACCTTCCCATCTTTTTAAAATGATGAGGGGCACAGACAATGACAATGAAATTTAAAGTGATGTAAGGATTTTAATGCACTTTTTAATATGATTCCTAAAATTCTTGCAATATTTTTCCACATGCAAATGATGCATGCAATCCAATCTTCTGGCAATAACAAGACACAACAATCTAACATAATTGTTGGTATTTATAACATGTTATTTTCAAATAAGATTATTCTGTTAGATTAATTTCAAACAGAGTAGGTGAGCTTTTGTCCCCTTTTCCCTGTCAAGCCTTCTTGTCATCCATGTGAATGAAACTCAAAGAAAAGCTTTCAAAACTCTTTTCAAAATGGCTGGTTTTTTTTTTTTCTTTGTGCATGTGTGTGGCATTGAACATTTGAATCAGCTGTTACAAGTCACTGGGCCCAACACTGACATTAAGCGACCACTGAATGTTGTCTGAGTGTTCAAGTGTTCAGCTGAAGACATGAAGAAACAGATTCACTAGTTATTTGAGAAATATTCCATGTAAATTTTCAGAATAAATGTTCATGATGGCCTTTACATACTGTCTTTCTTAATTTCAAAATGGCATTGTATCAAATGCAGTGCTTCACAATTGGTTCAAAAAGTCTTCTGCCATGTGGCATAGAGTTGGTGTTGTTTGTTGATGTAAAAAAGAATATGGACTTTTGCCTTCTGGTTTGAAAGGAAAAGGTGGTTTACATTAAACTGATCTAGAAACCATCATTCATAAATTATTTTCCCATTTATAATTTATAAGCCATTATACTTGTGGAAATTTTCCTGGTGAGGCCCACATAAGGTCAGGTGTTTAATAATCCTAGTGAAATATATTTATAGCTTATGAATGTAGAGTTCTTTTCCAATTGATGTTGCTTCTAGCTCAACCTGTGACTCTTAATTGGATTCTCTTATGTGTTTAATCACGAACAATAATTAGGCAATTGTTGTTAATTTTCTAGATCCATTTTACAAGGATTTGATGATTCTGCAGTGTCAATATGAGCTATTAACAATAGTTAATAACTGTGCCTATAGTAAAGTTGCTTCTGCAGTAAAAAAGGGGTAGATCTTCTGAGCGAGCAGATTCTGCTTTATTTCCTAATTTTGCAGTCTCAGTTCCTGCAGGAGTAGATGGTGAACTTTAAGAACTCTGAATAATTAATTTGTATCCAGTAGCATCATGTAAAGGCAAGGATACTCTGTGGTCTCAGCAGTGCCAACACCTTCAAAAGCAGTATTAGTCTTGGGTTTCACAATACAGGTATTCAGCCATGCTGAAATCTGGTATTTTTTGCCTGTCACCCATCCCTGTGTTACCACAAAGCTTTTCACACAGCTATGTGCTGAAACAGATTGGAAAAGTGATTCATCTTCTTTTCTAGTGAGAGGTAGAAAAAGGAAGAAAGGAAATTACCAAGAGATGGTCGATTGTTTTATATCATAAACCATAGTTCAAATTTTCTGTAGGCATCCAGAGAGATTGCTTGCTGGTTTGCTTGCTTGCTTGCTTGCTCCATTTGACAAAAGTGATATAATTCACAATTTTTAAAGCATCATTCAGAAGCATTTTGCAATTAGGTCTAGAATTGAGTGTGTGAAGTTCAAAACTGGTTGAATGCTGTGAACACATTTCTCCTGATACTCACATTGGGAGTAACTCTGCTGCAGCCTTTTAATACTAGAGCTGCTGTTAACCAAAACTTACAGAAAACTGTTTTCAAATGTGGAACAGTACCAGCGAAAGTAAAAGTCAATTAAACCCTTTGAAGCTTTGTAGTGCTCATAAAAAATGTTAATATCTTATGTACCACCAATTAGCACTTTTTTTGGTAAGAAGAATAAAAGTCCATTATTAAATTGAGATCTTTCTAAGTTCAGTATCTCAGGCTGTATTTTCATAGTCATTAGTGACTGATCTGTTCCCTACAGGATTACCCATAAATACCATTGTGCACCAAGAAGAGGCAAAAGTCTTTTGTTTTTTTCCTGTTCAAATTTTTCAACCCATGTTACAAGGAGTTTTTACCACCTTTATCTTTGTGTACATAAGTCAGCATGTGGGAGAAAAGAGAAGCATATGGAATGGAAAGCCGGAGGTTAAACATACTAGCCTAAGGCATTTCTAGCCCAGAAATGAGCATCTCACAGTTTGCAGAGTCAGATGCTTAGGAAAAGTCGACATCAGACAGGGAGCTCTGAGGGTGCTGAGTGCTGTATGAAATGTAAGAGAGAAAAACAGTTTGTGGCTGCTGCCGGGGAGTACAGGCTGGGTGTGAAGGCAAGCTCTGTCACTGCTTGCCCATGTATTTCTCAGGTTCATTTCAATAGTTTACCATGACCTGTTGTATATGTTTTCCTGTTGATCCCACTTCAGAAAGAAAGTTGCAGCCATGCCTTTTTCCTGAAAATTTCCACTGATATTGATATTCTGTGAAAAATGGAGAAGCTGCCACCTGTAGTTGTGTTCTCCATTCTGGAGAACTGGAAGGAGACCAAATGATGCACTCTGTAAGTGTGTGTAACAGAGCAGGCAATTCAGCTCTACAAAATCTGTAGAAAGTAAAGTATTTTTCTGACATGCTCCTTCATAGGCACAGTGCTGTGGAACAAAAAGAGATTTAATATGAGGCATTCAGGCACAGGGGGAATAAATGTTTTTCTCTGCAGTATTTGAAATGAATTGAAAATCCAAGGAATTAAAAATCAATTAATTTATATAAAATCAATCACAGCAATAGTATCAACTGATACTATCAAGGGATCTATAACAGTATATCAATTTTCAGTTGATTCTAGTAACTTTTTAGCAGTTACTAGTAGCTTTTTGTTAAGTGCCTTAATCTTCTTTAGATGCAAAAAATTCAGTCCATTGGTATCAGAAGTGGACTTGCTTATGTAAAAAAAATTCTCACACATACTTCTTGTATTCTTGAAGTGCGTTAGTTTAAAATTACTTAGAAATGTCAATGTTTGGATGTTGATTTTTTCCTGAAAATAGTATTGGAAATAGATGTGAACAAGCATTTTTGCATGGATTTGCCTTGCTGCTTACACTAGATGTGGTTGGGAAGAGTTGTTTCGATTTCTTGTAAGAGATTTAATTGCATGCAAAGGATGACATGGACATGAAATAGGAAGGGAAATGTGAGATGACTCTCAAAAAAAAAGTCAGCTAGGTGACTGCCTTGTTCACAGCTTTCTACTGTTTTCTGGTTCTGCAGCAAGTTCTTTTGTCAGACCAACTCATCTGATTTTTATAACTTCCCTTAGAAGAAGTCTCCTCAGGCATTCTAATGACACCTAGTAGTTCTTTCTTATCCACTTCAGTTTCTGTGAATATATGAGAACTTGTGCAAATTTAAATATCTTGCCAAGATTTATCATATTATCATCTGAGGAAACAGAAGTATTCTTTCTAACTTGGATTATATCCTCTAGCCTTTATTATTAATTTTCCAAGGAAGTTTTTTCTATTTTTCTTTCTTCATTGTTTTCTATAACAGGTCTGTGAAAGCAAATAGCATATCTAGTTCTCTATTCAAGTGTTGTAAAACATTAGTAATCTGTAAATATCCTTGACTAAATTTATTAATTCTTGGGCTTTCTCTTTTCTTTCCTATGTGTATATCAACACTGATTCCCTGGGTTTTTCCTCTACAGGGGCTTTCACAGTTGTAGTTTACAGCGTGCCTTATCACCTGGTTTATTGTCCTCCTTATCATTCTCTATAAGGGACATATGCAGAAGTAAATAACTAGCATATATACTGGAAAAGTAAATTAGAACAGAGATAATGCATTAGCTTATCTCTCTCTTCATGGCACTGTTAGGTGAACTTCTTGAAATATATCCAAATCCTAAGTGTCCTTTCTACTCCCTGCTTGAAGGCAAAGGAAGGCTTAGCTCTGCTCTTGCTCTGTCAGGAACAATGGTGCTGGATCTTGGTGACCTGACTCAGTTACAAGCCACTTCTTGGCCTTCTGAGGGCACCTGGCAGTGAAAACTGTCTGGGGATAAAAGCAATAGGTTTAGTTTTTCCTTGTTTTGAGATTGCTGTTTGAAAACCGTCTCCAGCACTTTCATGATGTTCATGTCCCTCTGATCATTTCTTTCAAAATCCCTGTGAAAAATCCCATTCAAATACAAAAGTTAAAAGTATAAATAATAAAATAGTCTGTGACAGAAGAATTTCAAACATACCTTTTAAACATGTTTAACTTCCGAACTGCAGTGGCACTGATGCAGCAGTTCAGATGCTCCTTGTTGCTGAAACAAAATTGTCGAAAAGGGCTATCAAGAATTTGCTAAAGGAGAGAAGTGTCTTAGGGAACTGAGATCTAGTGAGAAGAAGGAAGAGGAACAGAGAACATCTCAGTAACAGGGAAAGACAGAAGAGAAGGATATGAAAATGAAAAATAAATTTTTTAGAGGCTGAACGAACAGCGCCCACAAAAAACATAATGCTGCAGATCAAGAAAAAGTATGCTAAGAGATGAAATTTTGTTTACAGAAGTAAAGGGAAAGTAAGTCAAAGACTGAAAGGAGTATGAAAGAACACATAGACTTCATTATTGCAGGTATTTTTATACATTATAGTCTAGTTTCTCCTTTTTAAATGTGGCCTGAATTTTTTTAGAGTCAGGTTCAGACCAGGAGCTGCTGTATTTTCTCTTTAAAGTGTTTTTTGAATATTATATCTTACTTAATTTTGTGAAGGAAAAAGGAGTATTGTTGCTATCTTGCCTTACAATGGTGGGCCAGGCAGCAACCAGGTTGGTCACAGGTTTGCTGTGAGCATCCTCGTGGGAGAAAAGTGTGCTAAAAATCATAACCAGTGGGAAGAAAAAGCAGAGAGTTGCACAAAGAAAATGTTGGCTCTGAAATCAAATTACATCAATTACAATGCATGTAGAAGTAATCTGTGTTTTACATTGGCTCTTGTACAAAAAATAGAGAGTTTTCCTTTTTTTCCTCCTATACATTTTATAATATTCCTTTACTTTATATGGCTACTGGACTTCTTCAGCTGTCTCTTTAGAAAACGCTGTTTTTTTCCATTTAATTGTGTTGTTTTATGACTTCTTATCCTACTTTCAAAAAAAACCAAAAAAAAACAAAACCCAAACAACTGACCCAAAAAACCAAATCTACAAAAAACCAAATGAACAAACCAAAACCAACCAGAAAATCCCACTCTCTCAAAATCCTATTCTAAAAAGATTCTGTCTTCAAGAAAAATGGTCTGTATTTTAGACTGCTGTAACCCTTGACCCTGGCTAGTAACACTATTCTTTTATCTTATCTTGTCAGAATTGGAGTAAGATTTGGTAAATACACAGAGGTAATCTTTAAGCTGCCAGTATTTAATGATGATCCAAGGGTTGCTTGGAACAAGAAAGATTCCAAAGAAATTGTCATCCTTTGTAGGAAAATACTTTTAAAATAGTATTGTACACTACTTTTTATTAGATTAAGTATGTAATCAGAAAACCTTTTTAGATCCAAAACTTTGAGTGCTTTGAAGTCACAATTCAAAGAGAAAGTTATCTGATTGTTTTAGAAATGAGTAGTAAAATATTGATGGAAATAATGGTTCAAGGACAGAGCATGGGTTATGGACTGCCTCTTCATCTGAGCTCTGTGTATATCTCTAGGAACTTGTAACAAGAAAAATTCCCCAAGGCAACATTCCTCTATTGTTAATGAACTTAAACTAAGGTTATACAAACTGCTTATTTTGGATCTATGAACTGGAGAATTCAGTTGCAGTTCCCTAGAAAGAATACCTACTTTTATTAAGTTTTATCAAATTCTTATAAAGTATGCAAAAGCTGAAGACAGTATAGCTTAAGAGGTCTCTTTTAAAATATATCTACACATTTATAGGTGTTGTTTCTGACAGTTTAGGAAAAAAAATTTCAAAAATTTTCAAAAAATGTTGTTAATTTGTCCATTTCACTACTCATTTGTTACCAGCTTCTAAACTCAATACTGATCTTCACAATATAGCTCCCCAGGCTCAAGTGAAAGAAAAAAAGCCTTGTTAATTTTGAACATTAAAACACAAAACTAATGCAAAGAAAAACTAAATCACTCCCACCACATTTACCATTCCAGGTATTCATAATGTCCCAAACTTTACCTGTGGTAATAAACAAGTTAGGTTCACATTATTGCAAAAATATGTAATTAATTGGCAAGATTAAAAAAAACCCAAACAACAAAACAAACATGTATTTTATTTGCTAATATATCTTTAGGTTTAGGTGCAAATATGCTGTCCTTCATTACTTATCCATTAATTTTCATCTTCTTTTTCAAGAAGTCTTGTAAATCTTTTGATCAGGATACAAGTCTGCAGGGATTGCCAGCTATCCTGTCCCGTCAGATGGTTCATCCACTTTTTTCCCATCTTGGATGGCAATCACAGTATGCAAATGGCAAGTTCTTGAAAGATATTTTCTGACATCTGGCTCTTGATGGACTCCTTAGGCAGCTGGGCTTGACGCGCTGGAAGGACTTCTGAGCTATTCTCATAATGAAGTGACTTCTTGGCCTTTTAAATGTGTCCTCTCCGAGTGCCCTTTGGAAGTGAAATGATCTGCATATTATACATTGCCAGAGAGCCCAAAGATGCAGATTGTTACATGTAAATGGACAGTGTAAACTGAATGTGCTGCACAGCCACAAGGCATGTGGACAGATGGGTCACTGGTGTGATGGCTGCTGTGTTTCACATCAGCACGTGAAAACCTCAAACACACGAGTCGTAGCAAATAATGCCACAAATTGTTGGAAGAACATGGTTCAAAGTAGAGGCAGAGGAAGAGAAGGCTTGGACACTTTGGCTTTAAATTGGAAATGAGTATTTGCTTTATATGTGAGTTTTGTCTGTATGTTAATTTTTCTTTTTTAGGTATGTGTTCTTGGGCTGTAGTTCTGTATTACAAGTAGATGACATGGGGTGCTATATAGCCTAGTGGGATTTCAGGCACCCTGAATGAGAATGTTTATCTGTAAGTATAACTCAACTACTTTTTTTTTTTTTTAAGGTATGGAGTTTCAGCTTCAAGTAAATGTCATGCTTACTATTCAAGACTGCAAAACATGTGCTTGCCTAGTGTTAAATCACAGGTCACAGAATATTTTGAGTTCAAAAGGATCCACAAGGATCATCAGGTCCAATTCTTAAGTGAATGGTCCATATGGGGATTGAACCCACAAACTTTGTGTTATTAGCACCAGGCTCTAAACAACTGAGTGAGTCTCAGGGGCTGTTATATTAACATTTAGGTAACAGGAGACTCAAAAATAGAAAGCATCTCTTTTCATCAATTAAATTGTTGTTGCCTAACCAAAAGTGGACTTGACAGTTACTTGTAAATAATTGCTTTCTGTTTTTTGTCACTGATCATTGTCTCAGATAATCAAGATTGTTGTGTTGATAAGTATTTGACAGGAAAAAAAAAAAGAAAAACTAAAGAAAAAACTTGTAGAAGTTTAGCTATCACATTTAAAATAAAAAATTGAAAAAAAATATAGGGATAAACCCAAAACCATATCTCACTTGAGCAACTATTTTCTAAGATGTTCTAAGGTTTTTTTTCAAAATGCAACATTCTTATGCATAAATCAAATCTGATTATAGCTAAAGCCTGGAAAGCTAAAAAAATAATTTCACTTTCAATAAGCTTATAAAACTGAAATATTTTAATATCTGCTTGAGCTGTGTTTGAAGAAATAACCTTAATTGAAAAGACTGCATATGGCTGGATTTTTTTAATTCCTTTAGCAATAAAACAGAACTTAAAGTTTTCTTCCAAACAGTAACAGTACAATGATGTTAGAATGCCTTCTTGTAAAGAGGAACATGGTTTTTATAGATGCAAGTGAAAAAGATGAAACCAAAGAATACATTAGGAGGAGGGAGACCATTTTCTAATTACCATTTTTCCCTTTCTTGCTAAAATGTTAGCATTTAAATATATGTAAACCTGAGATAGGAATTTGCTATTTTTGTAATTTCTGAACAAGTAGAAGAACTTCAATTTAATAAAAAATTAGGTTTTTCATTATTAAAAGTCATAAAGTATTTCAGTTGGCTATTTCTCTAGTCAATTAGATAAAACACTCCCCAGGATCAGCTGAGATATGTAGATATGTTTTTTTTGTTTTAATTTATTATTTTATTTGCATCTATATTTTACTCTTGATATTATATATTTCCTTAAAAGGGGTTTTTCAGACTTTTTTGGTTTTTGACCTGTATCTTTATAGATACAGAATTCCCAAGTAGCTGATCTTCTCATCCTGTGTCTGAAAATTAAAGTTAGTAGATACAATTAATCAGGACATAAGAAACTTTAGTGGTTCCCCAACAGAAAAAAAATTAAATTTCCTTATAGTGAATGAGTTACAGTTCAACATATTTTCAGATATGACTTGCAGGGCAATGTTCTGGAATATGCCACTGCAAAACATGTAGCAATCTTGCCATCTTCCCAATTCTTTTAGGAGAATTCAGCAAACTTGTTTCTTAAGTGAAGAAATATAGAGGTGGATTGAAGATTGTGTAGGTCATGCACTGTGAGCTAGGGGAAAACATTCCTGTGTTGAAGAAAGGCAAAGAAAGGGAAATAAAGAAAAGTGTAGCTGGAAATTTCTCTTTGAGGCTTTGTTTTGGAGCACACGTGTGGTTCCTCTGTTACTCTGGAACTAATCCTGGCCTAAGACTGGCTGGTCTGTGAGGAGCCCACTGGAACTGCTGTGCTGTACAAACAAGTTTGCATTAAAGCTTGCAGGGTGTTTGGTGCACCAGAATTATTGCAGTAAAGCCTAAAAATTCCTTTCAACATTATAATAAAAATCACCTAAAATTTCTTCTTCTATAGTGTTTGGTTGGGTTTTGGGTGAATTGTGTGGGTTTTTTCTTTCCCTAAAAGCTTTTGTGTCTAGGAGTGAGTAATCATGAATCTCATCAAAATAATCTTTTAAGAAACAGTGACCTTAATTCTTCATCTTGAGCATAGTGCATTTAGAAGTGGAAAAGAAAGACTCCTTTTCTTCTGCCTCATCCTTTTGAGGTGAGCTTTGGCTTGAGTAGAGTATTTGTGTTGCAGCAGTTTAGTAACTGGGATTACTGTGAGGTTAGGATGTGAGCAACAACCTACCACCTCAGAGCAGCAGAGTATGTTGATGGTGATCTTTTTTTTCTGTAATTTAATGTGTATTATGGAGTTTTTAATAATCTCAGACTTGTGAGAAGAAAACTACAGTGAAGCCCAGCAAGTCTGCTCTGTCATTTAGTGAGTATTGTTGTACTGTTGAAATGACCAGAAACAAGCTGTGGAAGATCCTTGCTCAGAGTGGAGTTTCCCCCCTTTCCCCAAACAAGGTGCATGTTTCTTCACTGAAGTATAAAATCCTAGGGAAAACATTGTGTCTAAACAGGCACGGATTGGTTGCACATCAGTTTGCTGGAGACTATCATGAGCTTACCAAGTCGTTTGAATGCTAGAGTGTTGTAAAAATGGCTTCTTTTAAGTAAAAGTAATTGTCAAAGTCATGTCCACTATAAAATTCTGTTCTCTGCACAAGAGAAAATCTCTTTCTCATCTAACTTTGCTTTGAAACTCACCTCACTTATCTTTGCAAGTAAACAACCAACAGCTACTCTCCCTCTGCCTGAAATAAGATGATTCCACCTGGTTGAAGGTTTATAAGCCCCACCTGGGAGCTTGCACTGCTGGACCCTTACTACTACCCATCATGGGTTTCCTTGCACTGCTTTCTTCTCTTTCAGAGTGATAGTTTTTAAATAGATGGCATTTTTACATCTAATGCATATATAACGGTGTTTGAGGCAATTCAAATCAACACAACTCGAGGCAATTCAAATCAACACAATTTTTATAATTTCATGCTGCTTTTTGAATTTACAGTCTTATTAAAATGTTCCCAGTTGTTCCTTTCATTTGCTGGGCTGAGAAAGAGCCATTTTCATACTGTGTAACCATACAAATAACAAGACCTTGAAAAGTTGACTTGTTTGATGTTATATGGTAGGGAAGAAAAGTTTTATAGATGGAATTTATTTATTTGCTGCAAAGTATAAAGACTGGCCTTGAAAATTACTAGCTATTAAAGAACCACCCTGTGATTTGAACTGATATTGCCATTAAATTAACTCCCCATAACAAAACTGTGTTACTTAAAGGAATAAATGACACCAGAAGCAGTTTTCAGCAGTGCTTTGCCAAACAGTTTTCCAGAACAGTACCAGTATCAAGCAATTAGGAATGCTTGCTTGTATTTGCTTCATGGGTGTTGACACTGGATTTCTTTCATTGATTTAATGTAGATTAAACAAGATTACCACCTTATTCCTGGACTGTAAAAAAGGTTATAAAGAATTTTTTTTTCTTCTTTAAAAAAAAAAGAGGAATATGATAACATTCAGAGTTGACGAGGCTGCTGTTCCTGTCTGTAACCAATATATTTGCTTGGCTGGCAGCACTGTTTTAAAAACCTAGGAGGGCATGAAGTAGTGCCTTAATGCCTGTTGAAGCTAAGATATGCTTTACCAAGGTTTACAGAGGAAGATATCTGCAGGTCAGAGAACCTGTTCTGGAAGAAAGGTGGCGTGAGTGGTGCCTAAAGGTTGCTATTGTAGCTTCGTGTTCTGAGATTAATCCAGTCAATGCAAGGACAGGCTCTGTCCTGTGGAAAAGGATGGTTGAGGGATGCATTATATTTGGAACAGACATGCAGAGCAACACCTTGCTCTCCTCCCTGCTTCAGGGCTCAATTCAACAACATGCTATCCTTGGCAGATAGCATGTTGTTTCACTTCTTGTGAAAACCAAAGTTTAGCTGTGAATCCTGAAGACAACTGATTCCTCCACTGGCAAACATTGACAAAGATTGGTGGGGTGATTTTCTCTCTGTCTAACATTACCTGTTACATATTTATAGACACCAGACTCATTTCTTCATTGCACACTCTTAATGCTTAGATTTCTGCTCATAAATGCTGCTAATTAAACAGCTAAAGAAATCAGGTAGAAATACAGTAATTAATGAGTGAGTTTAGTTACTTTGGTGACTTAGAAGTTTAGTTAGCAATCAATGAATTTCAGACCATTTTCAGATGGCTGGGAAGAGGGTCATATTTTCTGGCTTGAAAAATCTTCAGATCTTGAGTGTATCACTGTTTTATAAGAAGGAAAAGGATAGACTTTTATTCAGACTCTTGACTTCGTTTTGGGTAGAATCCAGCTTGCCTAAAGTTACCTGTCTAGGTGTTGGATGGTTAATCTAAATTAGCCAGTGGGCTTTTATCCTATGATCCTGAAGAGAAGCTCCTGCAAAGAATGATTCACAACAGAATAAAATGAATAGTTGTGTTACATGGTATCAACAGCCCTCTTCAGGGCATTGCTTATATCTCTGGGAAATTAAGCTATAGGGATATGGCTGATGGAAAAAATGGAGCATTTTTTAGAATTGATGCAGTTATCATTTTTGTATCATTGGAGTGGTTATTATTCCTCCTGAATGCAGTTAATTCAAAAGTTACCTGTTGGTTATTCTGCATTGGTTTTTAGTTATACTAATGCAAGACTGAGCTCAGCCATGAGGGTTTTCACTCTCTCTTTGTCATTTTTTTCCTTTTGCTACATTTAGAAAAAATAGCTGAGTTTTATCTCATTTTCTGTAATGTCAGCAAGATGCATAACTTCTGTAATTACATTGTTAACTTGTAATAAATCAGGACCTTACTTGACTTATAAACCCCATTAAGATGGTTGCAGAATTTTTGTCTGTAAAGTCTTTATTAAGTAATTTAAAATCTTATCCCAGTGAGAGCCCTCGCTTGGGCTGATGGTGTGCTAATATTATGTTGCCTTCCAGAGGCAGAAAATATCATAAGATAATCTTCTAAAGATCTTAATTGTCTCAATACATCCTGGAGTTCTTTAATGCCTCTAAATTAATTATGCAATTTAATATTGTTATTAAGTCTTGAATTGCATTACTTCAGCAGAAACATAAAGCTAATGTGATTGTGTACCATAGGAATGGAAGTACCTGTGTTTTAAAGAATTATTCCCCAACATTGCAATTATTCAGTAAATTTCTAGTTCAGAAGGTTCATAAAGCATTTTACTGGTATGTTCATGGTGGCCACTGAATATGTAACTTAAAATAAGAGGTGAAAAGCCACAATTTATACCTCAGAAAAAGAGTATAAGAAATGAAGGATATTGCCAATGGCTTAAGTGCCTATAGAAGTGGAAAATATGTTAAAGAAAACATATTTGTAGGAAAAACACTGATTCTCATAGTCCAGGGAAAGGAAATAATAAACAAAGCCAAACACAGCAGTTCCTGCCAATCTAACCAGACTACTTTCCTTCTTACCTTCAGATTTGGCTATTGGCTTAAAAGTTTCATTTAGCTTTTACAGAATCTAGCAAGGTACCCGAATACTTTATTATTGCTGGTAGGTAGCATTGATTCACATCACTTTGGGATTGGTCTGGTATGGTTAAGCTTCCCTTGAAGATGAAAATGGTTTTCAAGTATACTTCCACCTCTGCCTGTAACAGGAAAGAAAACAGATATGAGTCCTCTCTCTGGTTTCTAAGGCATCTAATTTTTCTGAAATATTAAGTCACCTCCAGTCATACCATCTGTCAGAAAAAGCCCATCATTTTCTTTGCCTCCAAAGCATCACTGTATATACAGGAAAAACAGAGTCATTATGCTTTAGGGAACATCTCTTCTACTGTGAATGTATAGAAACAACACTATCTCTTTGATTAATTTGAAATACAGAAGGAGATTAAATTGAAATACAGAAGGAAACACGCATAGGCAAAACCCATGTTTATTCCAGCTAGAAAATGTGGCTGGGGTTGCCATCAGTTCTCAAGAGAAATGGGTACTTTTACATTTTGTCTAGGTGACAGCGCTTCCATTACTTTAATGACCTGTGAAATCACAGAGTGGCACAGCAGCGCTCATGGCAGGAGTGACTATAGTGAATCAGTCACAAGTGCCTGCTCTTATGATACTGCTTGTGGAAGTCAAAGCCTGTGTACTACACACAGACCTTCTGGTCTGCACTGATCCTCTGCCCCCTGCCTAGGGTACAGGTCATTCTAACTGCTTTCATAGACATATCCCATTAGAGCTTAATCTCGTGTGTCAGTGAGTTTGTATACTTCTGGAGTCGCTTACAGTGTTCTACTCATATTAACTCATCTGTAAATGTATATCAACAACAGATGTTGATTACTACTGCCCTTGGTAGTAATCAGTTCCAAGCTTTTCCTAATACGCAGAATTAAATAAATCCTGAGCAAAGCCAAACCTGTATTATCTGAGCAGAAGAGTTAAACTGTGGTAGCAAAGCCGCTGGCTTATTTTCCCTGGGCTTTCTAGTTTTAGTAAAGCACTGGGATGATACAGTGTACTTTGTAATTTTGGGGATCTGATTTGTTGATTAAGTTGTGAAGTTAATGAAAGAATGTGGCATGGCACAAGAATCTCATGTCAGGGTTTTTATCTTCCTACATGTCATTTCTTTCTTTTTTTTTTTCTTCCTCATCCCTTCTCTCCCCACCAGGCAAAATCTGTTTAGCTTTTTATTTTGTATAAACAAACAAACCAAAGAAAAATTCAAGATATTGATAAAGAAACAGCTGAGCTGCTTTTTCCAGTACTGAACTTCTATATTTTAATTCAATACAAAATTAATAACAGATCTTTATCATCAGCTGCACAGAACCATTCTGCAAGTGATTTTAAGAGGTTAACAGGTTTTCAGACGTGAGCAAAGGCATGTTGCAGTCCCAAAATATACTTACTCTCCCATATGGGTCAGGACTGTTTCCCCCACAGTGAACCTTCTCTTGGATTTTGCTCCTCCAGGTGCTCAGGGGGACAGGGACAGGGGTTGTGGTCTGTTGGTGCTAGCTCCTCTCTGCCTCTCCTTCTTTCTCGTGCTGCTCCCTGTTCCAGCCTGAGGACTGCCTTCAGGACAAACCTGCCTGGGCTCTCCATGGGCCTGAGAGGCTCTCCTGGGCTCATCCTACAGAGCACAGCCAGTGCAGCTGCAGGGCTCATCCATTCCCTTGGAGCCAGCTGGAACAGGTTGCACCCTGCCTCTCTGCACAGAAAGCCCTGCAGCATGGACTGGGAAACCCAGAGCAGAGGTAAATCCAAGGCTTCTTAGCCGATTTCATTTCACTGTTCCAAGTGACATTCACACCACAGGGTGCATCGGTGCTGCAATATTTGCTGCTGTCCCTGGGGCATGCAGGAATATCTTCCTTACCTTCCCAGGGACCATCTGGGTGCCTGGGAATAGCTCCAGGAGACAATGTGGACACCTCTGTCACAGTGTTGCAGGGTCCTGCCCCAGCTTGGGGAAGGCACCTCCTCCACAAGAGCTGCAGTTGAGGCTGGAGGTGGGCAGGTGCTCCTGTGCCAGGCTGTGCACTGTGGATGTGAAAGAGTGGATTTCGGTAGGTATCGGAGGTTATTGCGCCTCTTGCCAACAGTTTATCTCTTCTCTCTGCTTATAAATATCCTTAATGCCATAATTTCTCATCAGATGTTTCATTAAGACATTTGTTGGGTAGTTTTTTGTATCCTTGATACAGAATGGAGTTTAGAAAGAAATTCATGATTACTTGGATTTTCCTGTACTGCCTGGCAGGCATAGTTAGGAAAGACCAAGTTATGGAATGTTTTCTACCTGGGTATCCCAGTGAACAAGCTGCACATTTCCATTAACAGACTGACAATCCCTTTTCAGGAAAGTCCATCTGCTTCCAACTGATAAAGAAGCATATTACTCACTGCACATTCAACTGCCTCATGATAATTCAAAATTTTACTTACACTTTCCCACTTTCTCAGATTTAACACACCAGACATGTACCTTGTGTACATAAGTCACACCCAAATATTTCCTCAAATGTTGAAAAGTCTAATGTTTCATGAGACTTTTTTTTTTTCTGTTTAGAGTAATCAGTTACGGTAAAAAACACAGTAGGGGGACTTATTGGTTGCGGAGATGGGTGGGGAAAAGGCTGTCAGTAGAGGGGTCTTGAATATATTTAAACTTCTGAGTAACTGTTAAATTCTGTGTGAAAGAAATGGAGCAGTATGTTTCCTTAGGACATCTTTTCCAGATAAGGCTGTCTTCCATGAGAAGGGATGTGTTTTTTCTGCCATGCATATAGTGGAGCCTAATCTCACTCTGAGAGGCTGGATGGATCAGAATATTTATAGACTAAGCAGTGGGAAGGGATTGGTGAAAACCAGTATGTGATCGTGAGAAATGAACACTCAGGAAGGGATTCATGGAAACAGATTTAGTTGTGCTGCGTAATGGATGGTGAACATAAGATACTGATAAAGCTTACTTCATCTCATCCTAGGGCCAACAACTAAAACACATCGGCTCTGTTGAATGGTTCTTTGGTGTGGTAGCTTTTCTTGTGTTGACTGTGCAGCCTGTGCAGCTCAGGGGTAGACACCTGGAACTGCAAAGATATCGAAAGTTAAGTGGGACTGCTTCCTAAATCATTAATGCTGATAACTGTATACCAGAGAGTGAGCTTCCTGTTTTGGTCTGTTTAACCATTATTATCTTTTAGTGTCATATAAAATTATACATGATATTTTAAAAGTTTCAGTGTAAAATAATAATCTTTGTCAGAGACACTAGTAGTCAGATATCAGTAAGCACCTGAGGGAATAACAATCTAAGAGAGTCTAATCACTTTGCAAATTTTAAAAAGCTTTTGTGGTTTTATGCCAGATATGTAGAAAACATAAGTAATAGAGCAATTAGGTTGAAGTTCTCTTCTAGTGTTCTTTTCCTGATGTTCTCCTTTTTCCTAGCTGCTTGTTCTACTGATTATTCAGACACTGTAGTGCACTTCTGAGATGCTTTGTATGTGAACTGAACTGAGTTTTGAACACCTTTATGCTGAGCAGTCCTAACTATTTCTATTATAGGCATTCAGCCTTGTCAGTAAAACAGTGAAGTCCCTATTCTAGAGTGAAACAAATGTGATAAGTCTAGACTGAGCAATTTTTGAGCGCTGAGACTGCCAAACTAAAATCATACCTGAAATGTTTGGATTTTGTTTTACTGTACTCCTCAGAACTTCAAAACAAAATAAAGACTTCTAGTTCTTCAGCAGCTGAAACAGAGTTGGCTAAGACAGTGCTATGAGTTGTCATATCTTCACCAGGAACATTGTCTTAATTCAAGATGTTAATCATTAGTTTTTACCTCAGTTAAACTGAATGAAAGGAGCATAAAATTATTGGTTTTAATCATTCTGAATAAATAAAAGTAGAGTGAGTTGGATAAACTTGTGTGATACTGTATTTGTCCCAGCAAATAAATTCTGTTTTGACCTACATGTTGCACGTTTTTCTGTCATATCAGTGGGGAGGCACTTTACAAGTGCACAAACACTGCAGTTGCAATCTCTTACCATCTGTCTTTGATACTCTGTCTTTGAGGCCCAGAATGATCCTAACTTCTTTCTAATGAGATCCGCTGAGAGAAGTGTAAGGCAGAGACGCTTCTTCCAGCTTACAGTTTTTTTTATATCTGAAGCTTAAGAATCAAAGTATTTTCTGCCCTTTAAAGTCCATTGGAAATAGAAAGCTAACTTTTTTTCTGGTTTTTTTGGGTTTTTTTTGTCATCAGGATCATATTCATTACTATTTATGTTCATTAAACTATTAAAATACCTTTCATCTATTTAGGTACCACTGTAGGCATTTTTGAGGTGGATAAATGTGATGTGTAGGAGTGTTGGTTTTTAATAGATTATTTCAGCAAGAAAATAAAAATATTTAACTAAGTCAAAATATTTTTGTCCTCACGGCAAGGCAAAATATGTACATAATTCATTTAAAAGATCTCAACACATGAGATCACCTTTATCCCTCTTGATACGCACTCACGTGAAACACCTTATTATGTATAAAGTTTTACCAGTCTGGGAATTTTATTTTCATGGAGACAAACCTACTTGATGGAGCACAGGAACTAATTTTCTCAGTGCAGGGTCAGTGCATTCATCTTCTCAAGTAAACAGGGTAGAAATTACTGTATCCATAGTTTTGCTTTCCACAAAAGTAATTCTCTTATTTAAAGGCCTTTCTGACACTCTAGACTCCACTGATATTTTATCAAATATGAATAAAAATCTAAAGGCTGCACACAGAGTCTCTTCCTGTTTTAAGTAGGGATTCTCATGACTATAGGAAAGGACTCATGCAAGTCATAAAATGTGATTTTCAGTTCTGTACCTGGAACACTGAGTGCCTGCCTGTCCAGACCACAACTTGTTTTTTAAGGTATTGAAATCACAGCTGTATTTGTGGTGCCAATTTCAGTCCTGTTCTCGTCATAGCACGTCCACGTGTGCAGGGTCTAACTCAAATTCCTTGGCTGTGTTGCCTCCCAAACCACACCCAAGCTAAAATCCTGCTAGGACCAGTCATGCAGTTTTATGGCAGAGATTGAGTGCCAATGCCTAGAAATACCCCTCAAATTAAATTTTCTAGAGCAGACATGGTAAAGGAGGTTAGAGGTGGCTGATGATGGCTTAAACTTAAGGTCCAGGGTTCATGCTGATAGCTGGAATGGAGTTTTGGGAGGGGATTGTTGACAGCATTGTTCAGCTGGAGCTTGATGTTGTGCACAAGCCGAATTGTCAACTGGCTTTGGGTACTACTCATAAAGAGTAGAGTATATTAGCTTTGTAGCTGAATATACAAACAGCACGAGCTTGCTTGAGGAGACTTAGTTTATTGTAAATTAAGGCAATGAATTCCAAAGCTCCGAGTCACAACCTGCGTTATTAGGAGGGTAAAACTGAATTTTTGGTAGTAATGGCATAAAACTAAAATACGGTAGAAAATTACAGGGATTTTTTATTTTTTTTTTTAAATTGAGAATAGCTTGAAAAGCTAATTAAATAATAAATTAGCTTTTTGCTAACTAAAAGCATAATAACTTGATAATAGGGAAATTAGTAAAATTCCCGTTTTAATTGCCAGAAACTTCAATTCCTCAACTTAAAGGAGGCTTCACTAACTAAAAAAGGTTTCTATTTTCAGTTGTTTTGCAGTCTTAAAAGTTTGCAAGTTATTTAAAACTGGCTTTGATCATGTAGCAGAGTTTTTTATATTATTCTTCTGCACTGATAGTGTAAATGAGAAATCGTTTTCAACCTTTATACTTACTGAATAAAAAGAAATGTACCAATTAATTTTAAAACATTCAAGTTTAAGTGTAATTCGTGTTGTTTTTTCATGTTGTTGACACTATATAAGCATTGCACTGTGGACCTCTAGGGACCTCAATTAAACAAAAATTGGTACGTGCTGTGCAAATTGTAGTTTCACAACGTGAGTGAATTATTAGCATGTAGATTCACTGCTGCATTGCTGGAATGAAGTACTAAAAGCAGAACTGCTGTCTTGAAAAGTCTGGAACCATCCTTCCTGAGCCAAGATTGAGCTTTACCACCAAAGGCTCCATGAGGTCCTGACAGAGCTTGTGTGTCACTTTACAGAGCGAAAACCCTTTCCAGGTGGGAGGGGGTTGATGATGCACATGATCTCCCTGGCTGCTCTTCACCTGCTTCTGAGAGTTTTGCCTTCTTTGCCACTTGACCCTTGGTGCAGCTTCCTTGTGCTGTGCCTCCTGTGCATTGTCTGTCTGGGAGCAGAGCGTTAGAGTAGTGGTGTGATGGCCAAAAAATGCCTAGGAAAATAAACATTTCAGGAAGTGAGTTCGGAGTGATAGTCTCTCTTCTAAACATAGATCCTGGGCTGAGAGGGTGAGCCTGGGCTCAGGCTCAAAGCCTGCTCTAAGGTTTGCCACACTGATGTGTCCAGCCACGAATTGCTTTGCACTGCTTGTAAGACAAATAATACAAATTCTGGACATATTTAATCTGATTTGCTTCCTTTCTGTTCATTCATTCAAATACAGCCTCTCTTGTGTTCGTTTGGTTTGATGGAGTATTCAGCTTGGCTTCAACTCTGACTCATTGCACTTCTTGACTGTGCAGGGTTAGTGAAGGGAACCAGCTGTCTTCTGGGGGGTGTTTTACTAGAGGAGGGAGAGACCTTCATAGTTAAAGGCCTATCAGAGGTGTGTTACAAGTGCTGGTCTGGCATTAAGCAATGTTCACAAGTAGTAATTGTGTATTTTCTTCCCTTCTGAAAATTAACTGGAACATGGTCCCAGCTTTGTTAGTAACCTCAGCCTTGTTCTTGCTGTTGGCTTTTGGTGCTGTTTTTTCGGTTTGATTTTTTTTTTTTCCTCCTGAGAAACTGAACATGCAGCACAGTGAATGTATTCCCTTATTCCCTCTCTAGTCTGTTGCCTCCTTTTTGAAACACCTGGGAGTAAAATCCCTTGGTGTTCTGGTAAAGGCTGAGACACTAAGGAAACCTGTGAAACATCTTGATTAGATTCACTCTTCTGTGTTTAAGTTATCCAAAAGAGTCTGGAAGCCTTAGGCTGCAATGGCATGCAATAAATGGGATAATAATGGCACATGGTTCTACTTGGCCTTAATTATATGTAATGAAATGGAATATGCTGGCCAGCCTTCGCGTACGAAGATCCGGGGAAGGTCTCTTTTTCCTTTCAGACCTCCCAGCCTGCGCACTGGATTTTTTAGGTGAGACACAGGGCGCGCAGATCTGAGCCCACCCTTTAATCCCGAGGTTCTTCTGCCGGGCCAAAGCGATTCTGGACAGTGGCAGTGAGTTCCTCCTCAGGACGTAGGCAGATTGCCCCCTTGCAGGGCTAACGAGCAACTGCCTGCCCGGGGAGTATCCCCGACCGGGAATCGAACCCGGGTTCACGGCAATTACTGTGCCGTATCCTTAACCACTACACCACCGGGGCTCCCAAATGGAATATGGTGGTCAGTCATTAATCTTTCCCCTACACTTCTGAATTCAGAAATTTACAACTTCTGCAGAGGAAGGGGTTTGGTTTAGGTTTTAATTATTAATATTTTTGCTTCCTCCATTAATTTTTTTACATGAGAAATAATATTCCAGACCAACTTTCTAAATTGGCTAGCTTGAAACACTGCATAAGTTAGAAGAAAAGGAGACCCCATTTCTTAATCTACCTTTGTGTCAATCTGCTCCTTGGTCTGAATGGGCTCAGCATCCCATCTCCCTCCCTTCTGGAGGTGCCCATTTCCAGACACATGCTACAGAAGTTTTCTTGCTGACCCAGCTGCAGACTTAGAATAGTAATCTCCCCAGGAAATGGTGGATCCCCCAACATTGAACACTTTTAAGATCTGGCTGGACAGTTTGCTGGGCTATCTTGTCAAGACTGTGATTTTGCCAGGAAAGGTCCAACCTGGTATTCTGCGATTCTGTGGCTGTTTGTACTGTATTGGAGAAACTGTTATCTTCAGTCCAGTTTGATTACCAGGTTTGAAAAAAATCATCTGAAAATACTGTGGTCATATACAGCCCTTTGCAGGTAGGTGTGGGTCATGTTATTACCACTGCTCCAGATCTCCGTGTGATAAATGCATGCTTGAGTTGTTCTCTTTTCAACTAGGTCTCTCAGATTTAAAAAAAAGAAAAAGAAAAAACAAATATTATTTGGCAAGAAAAAGTATTAAAAGCTTTTCTCATATCTTGCTCCAAATGAGGCCTTTTTGCTTATATGTCTGTGCTTTACTCATGTTTCTAAAATCTATTTTAATAATTGTTCCATCTTTTGTTGTGTTCACAGCCTACATGCTGACAAAGTACCAGTTGTGTTTCCAAAAGAGGAGTTCACAGAATTACAGTGTCTGATCCAACCAGCTGCTCTGATGATCCTCACCGGACCAGGTAGGTAAAATTCAAAAAAGCCCTATATAGTCTACGCAATATCACTGAAAGTATTCAGCATATTGGGAAACAGCTGATTTTTGGCAACAGTGCTCACTTTATGGAGTCAGGGTCTTTTGGAATTTATGGACTGCAATTTCTTTAAGACCCTTTATTGTCAATAGAAGCACAAAAGTAGACTGTCATATGTCACAATGTGCTTGGTCTTCTTGACACATCTATTTTAAGTAGTCGTGGGAGCTGGCAACAGTGTGATGCCCATCATTTCTGTAGGCGTACCTGAGCTAACTTTGGTAGCAGCTGCAGTGGTGAAAATTTCAGCAAAGGCACAAAACTCAGCAGAGAAATTGAATAAATTCAGAAGCAGCTAGTAAACCTTGGGCTTCTTGTTGTTACAGCCACACAGCTAGCCAGGAAAGAGCTGGGCTGAACAGGTTTACATGTGTGAGCCTCTAAGTGTGTCTATAAGAAGAGTGGAAGAGTATCGTGGCATTAGTAATCAGAACAAAGATGCCTTCAAGCAATTTCTGTTGATCATTTTGAGCTTCTGCACAGATCTTCAAGTTTTCTATGAATTTCAGACAAAATATAGAATGTAGCCAATATTCCATCTCCAGGATTTCCCTGCAGAATAATTCAGTTTTGCTATAAAAGAGGTGTGAAACCAACAATTTAGATTCAGTTTCTTGAAAAGGGTATTTTTCCTTTTTGTTTTGATATGCTAGCTTCATTTAGTTTCTACAAGTCACCTCCCTCTGAGCTAGCAGACCTAGGCAAAGGACTAAATTGTTCTGATTAAATTGCCAACATTTATTGTCTCTTGACTGCTTTCTCCCTTGTACACTGTGCTGTTTTATGTCTCAGTTGCAGTGGCACTTAAAATAATTCACATGAATTGCTAAACTGAAATGTTTATTTCTACATTATAATTGGTGTTTCTTTTACATTCCTCACACTGTAAAAGCTCCACCTTGGTTTGCATTCCTAATTTTGTGGAAATGAACTGTAAACTTGGATGTGTAGCAGTGGTTTAGATGGCAAGCTGGCACAGTCCCTGCACATAACAAACAGCTCTCCTCACGTTCCCTTTTGGGACTGTGACACTGACAGTTTATTGTGATTGTTTCTGGAGCGTCTTGAGGTTTCAGTCACTCAGTTCTGTCTGGAGAAGGTTTCTAAGTAAGCCATCTCAGTAAAGCATTTTCAGAGTGCACCGGCTGAACTTTTTATGGCTTCAGTTTTAACAACAGGTGCCTCAGATGAACCCTGTAACAATGCATATCCCTGCTTTTGTATCCTGAAATTATGACAAGGTATATTACATGCTGTTACATACACAGCTGGCTTTCATGTTGTGTTAACCATATTACAGATTTAATTAGATGCTTTTCAGGTATTTTGCAAAAAGTGAAAGGTTGGGGTTTGGGATTCTTTTTTTTTTTTTTTTTTCCTAAGATGGCACTTTTTCTATTAATAATTACTGAAAACTTTTTTTTTCTGGTTTGGTGGTTAAAATTAAATTTATCATAATTCATAAATAGGTTGCTATTCCAGAATGGAGAAGAGATTCGTATTTTCTATTGTGAGTATCCAAAGTCTTTCCCAGTTGTAATTGATGGGTAGGAAAGAAATCCCAAAAGACATTAATTATGCTGGAGAGGATATCGAGTCTGAGGAGAATGGGAGAATATCTTTTCTGTAGGTATCAGTGGCACAACTACTCCTTTGCAGAAAATTTTATAATTGATGCTGAATTTCAGGATACCCGAAAAGAACTGGAACTGTGCTCAGTTTTAGTGTGAAAGTAATAAAGAAAATACCTAGATTTTAGCTACCCAAATTCAAATTCTTCTGTACGTTTTGTTACTCTCCTAATCTCTCTCCCTGTATAGACATGTAATATTTGCCCTTAGACTCTGAGGTGACTGTGGGGAAACAGTGAGCAAAAAATGAAGGGTTAAAGCACCAACCCTAATAATCCATTTTCAGAAAAGCCAGAGATTAGTATCTGTTGTTTGGGTTTTTTACGTGATAATAAATTAATGGCAACAAAGCCATTCATGCAAATAAATCAATGGTTTACTTTAGATTTACACTACACTGTCATTCTACCTCTTAAGGGATTATATCTATAAAGAAATAATAAAATAATGTTCTTTATTACCCACAAATGGGCAGAGCACTAAACAGAATTTGTCAGTTGCTCTGAACATGTTACATTCATCAAGAGGAACAGCATTATCTTGCTTAGCACAGGTACATTAGCCAGACTGGGCTGCCAGAATCTTAAAATCTCGCCTCAAATACAAGGCCAATGGTTACTATGATGTGCATTTGTCAGGTAATGCAAGTAATACTTGTGCTTGAGTGGCTTTTAGCAGAGTATAGATGTTTGCAAAGGTTGTGATCTTGGATCTCTAAAACCAAGTGCAATTTCTAACACAATTGGTGTTACTTTCAAGGGTGAACTGGATAATGTCTGACCTAAGAAGGGCCAGAGGTAATGTCTTTTCTTAAAAGGTTTGTATGGAGAAAGTTTATTTAAAAAAAAAACAATTGAAAAACTTAATTCATATTTGTTCATAAAGTCCTAAATTTGATGTAAATATTTTAATTGATTTAAAAGTCTACCTGAAACTCTGTGATGTTGCTAAAATCTACCAACTCAATCAGAAATTTAACACCAGAGTTTTATTGCGGATATACAAAGAAACATTTCTTCCTATATATTATGCCTTGAAAAATGATTCAAGCTCTTAATCCAAAACTAATAAGAACTCGTATTTTAATTTATTTTTCTGTTTATTTATCCACTTTGTTAGTAGGTTAGAGCAGAAAAGGAGGTTTAACAAATGGAAGGGTCATTTCAAAGCATGTGTGATCTGCGACTGTGACTGTCATGAGATCATGCTGTAAGCAGAGTCAGCCAAATCTTACAGTGCTTACTTGCCTAGTCCCTTTGAAGTGACTTGGTGTGATGTCCTTTCAGGAGAAGCACCACAGCTAAGACTCTTGTGTGTCTGTGCTGGCGTGTTAAGCTAACAGTCCATCCATGAGGGTAAGGTACTATCATGCTTTATAAAGATGATTGATGGCCAAAATGAATTTTTGAGAAACAATTTCCTCTTTGTCCCTAGTTTTTTAACTAACTCAATGCAGTAGCTATTGATGGTGAGGAGAGCACAAAGACTCTCCATTGATTCATTCATAGCTGCTTATTTATTTGTAAATAGATAATTACTTGGAAGAAATAAAAGGTGACACAAACTAGGCATTTGTAATTTGCCTCCTGAAAGAAAATCTGCTCTTTATACTAGAATTAGATTTTTAAGGATTTTTGATTTAAATGAAAGATGGAAATATTTATGGATTTAAATTTAAGTGTACAAAATATAAATTTTCCCAGCTGAAACTCTCTCTAGGATATAGTATAAGCAACTATTTTTTCATTACGTGCATTAACAACTCAAGTGAAGTGATTATGGCTGCGTTCCATTCCCTCTTAAAAAACATAACATGTATGAACAAAGATCTTTCAATAACTTTTTTTGAAAGAAAGACTATTAGTTTGCAGAATTACAAATTTTTATTTTCTCAGGTTTTCTTGTAATGCACTTCACCAGACAGATCACGTTTAACTTGTGAGGACTGACTAGTTTGCAGCTGTAGGTGGTATGTGAAATATAGACTTCAGGAAGAGCATGATTTCCATAACCACTTCAAAGGAAAGACATTGTAAATAAAGTTCATTTCTCTGGGGGATTACAAAACCATTCTGTTTATAATTTAAATTACATTAAGCTAAATAAAATAGTACAGCAAAACTCTCAAGAGAAAAATACTTCATTTAAGATTGAACATTAGATTACTTCCATTAATTGGAAGTATTTTATTCTCTCTCTAATAGTTTATTTTTCATTGAATATATATAATTAAAAGTATTTTCATTGCAACAGGAGTAATTCTTTCCCATCTTGTGTTCCAAGCCCTTGTGTTCAGTAGATCACTATGGTTTTATCTGCCTGCCTTCCTTCATTTCTCAGTGCTTTATTACGGGTGACTAACGCTCTGAGCATCAGGCCGTGGCCGAAGATTACCATTGCTGTGTCACACATGTTCAGCTCTATCAGACTCCTGCTGGAACTGAGTCTCTCAACTCAGCCTGAAGTTCTGTATCAAAACAATGGTGGGGGGTGAAGCTCTCTTCTGTAGGAATATTTTAGAGTGTGTTCATCCAAACTACGCTGTTTGCTCTTTTCAGGATGCTTGCAGGGGTAACTGTTGAGCTGGGACCACAACACAAGCAACAGAATCCATTGGTCTCCCTACTCTATAAAAGACAACTTGTAGGCAAGGGAGCCTGATACGATATGAAGGTAATACGTCTTCTAGGGGGGGATGACTAGGAAACTATTGAAAAACCTTAGTGAAGTATCTAATTGTATAAGCAATTTATTCTGCTTTCCTTTTTCACCCTGTGACAAGACTTTACAGGCTGAACTCAATCAGGCGATTGTTCCTAAGAGCAAGGAGGGCAGTAAATCTGTACTGCCAAGCTCCTCTAATATTGACAGCTTTGCAATATGGGTTTCTGTAGAGATAGTCTAAGCACATATAAGCTTACAGGAGCTGATGTAGGTGGTATAATAAAAGCAGGCCAATCCTATACACAACACTTATTTCCACTTAGAGTCAACTTTAAAACAGCCATTAACTTCAAATTAATCCATATTTAAGTCTAAAATTGGTTTTTGGTTTCATATAACTTAATTTCAAATTATTTAAGCTATTTTTACATGGGAAAATAATTGTTTGCAGATAGATATTAAGACTATTGAAATATATAAAAAAGAAAGAGACCGTGCACGTATTTTTCCCTAGTTTATAAAATGTTTTCTTTTGTTTGAGTGCTTTCAAAAAGTGATAGTAATTGAAACTAATGCTGGATAGAATAAAAACTGTTGACCTGAGAGTTCAAAGTAGACTAGGTAAACCTTGAGGAAAAAAAGTAGTACAAAATGTTAAAGCTTGGACATGTTTTCTATTGATGCAGAACCTAAAAGTTTTATGAAGAAAAGTAAGGAGACTTTGTCACAAAAGTCTAAAGAAAAAAAATCTTAAGTAAAATTTCTTTTTCATTAACATTTAATTAATGTTACAGTTTCATTGTAAATACTAAGGAAATATTAATTTTTCCTTTCTGCTTTAAAGGATTTTTTCCCTCCAGTATTATTTGTTTGCATTTCAAAACTAGCTTTTGTTCCTACTGTAAATGGCTACCAGGTGGTTAAACAATAGACGCAGGGAAAGCTAATGAAATACCAACGTTACTGTATTGTGGCAAGCAGGAGGTTTTCTGCATTGTTTTTAGCTTTCTCCAAAATTGGGCATAGTGGTGGATGAAAAGCTGGATGTGGCCCAGCAGTGTGCTCTTGCATCCCAGAGTTTTTTCTGCATCCTGGGCTGCATCCAAAGCAGCAGGGCCAGCAGGGCCAGGGAGGGGATTTTGCTGCTCTCCTCCACTCTGTTGAGACCCCACCTGGAGTGTTGTGTCAGCTCTGCAGACCTCAGTATGGGGAAAACATGAACCTGAAAACAATCAGAGGGCTGTAGCACCTTTTCTATGTGGAAAGGCTGAGAGGGTTGGGTTTGTTCAGCCTGGAGAAAACTCCAGGGAGGCATTATTGCAGCCTCTCATGGTTTATAAGGGACCTACAAGAAAGATGGGGATAGACTTTTTATCAGGGCCTTGTGACAGGACAAGGGTTAATGGTTTTAAACTAAACGTGGGTAGATTCAGGCTACCTATGAGGAAGAATTTTTTTTACAATGAGAGTAACACTGGAATATATTGCCCAGGGAAAATGTGCATGCCACATCCCTAGAAGTCATCAAGACCAGAGTGGATGAGGCTCTCATCAACCTGATCAATTGAAAGATGTGTGTGTGCTAATTTCAGGGGCTGTTGGATTAGATGACTTTTAAAGGTCCATTTCAACATTTTATTCTATGATTCTATGAAAGATATTAAAAACCAATTTTCATTAGGCAATTAAACTTCACAATAATTATTTTTCCCTTTCTTGTCTCCTATCCCTTTTGACCAACTTTAAAGTTAATAGATAATAATTTTGTATTTTAATAAATGTATCTTTTTATTATTTTAATAAGTTTAAGATGCATTTAAGGTGCATATATTGCCACATATTTAATTTAGCTCTCTGTTTGAGATGGTTTGTGGTAGGCAGAATAAAAAGTAGTTCCTTATTAAAAATTGGAGACTTTTGTGTAATGGGGGTCCATATTTCTGTAGGTAAATGTATGCTTGAATCTCCAATAAACCCAGCAGGCTAAGATAGCTCATGTTCTACCTTAAGGGATGATAAAGAAAAAAGAGTCCATGGAGAAATTTAGGTTGATAGCAAACACTGGAAACATGGGATTAGGAGGACAGTAGTCCCTTTGTCCCTTTTCCCAGCTCTCATTGCAGCTGTGTTCCCCTTGCATTGCCTGCTCCTCTCCAGACCCATGCTGCACAAGGTGACAGTCAAGTTCTCCTTGTAAACCTTCATGTGCAAGGACATAGAGAGGAATTTACAGTCATTATCATAGTGATACAACCTTAGGATTTCACTGAAATGTTTATATTGTTGTCATAGAGGTGCATAGCCAAAGCACTGAGGTAACTGGAATGCCTTTAATGAGGAACTTTGAAGTGAGGATTTGTTTGGAATTTGCAAATGTGTCCACTTGACTAGTTATGCACTTAATCATGCACTCTGTCTTCATATGCACTGCTGCCCAGCCATGCTCTGAATGACAGCAAGGCAGTAGATTGACATGTTTTATTCAGCATACAAGTCATACGCAAGCAAATTTGTAAGACCACTGAATCTGTTGTTTCACTGTGATTTAAAGTAAAGTCAATTTTCAAATGGACAGTTAATGTGGAAAGGAAAATATTTTAATTCCAAAATGTCCAAAAGCTATATAACAAAATATTTTCAATCTTCTGTACATATGATAACACATTGCCTGCTCTGTTTTTCTAGCTATATTGTTCTGAATGACTGCTCTCATATCATATTTGTTACTGTCATATTGTGTCGCATGATTTTGTAGCAGTGTCTTGAAATATCCCCTCAAATCATACTCTTTTTTAATCATTATTTTGAACACTGTGGTGAGCAACAGAAAATGAAATATTGCAGTATTAAAGTCAGATATACTCCAGAGTGCATTAAGTTACCTAAATGTGTAAAGATGTAATGTAAAACACACATTTACATAGATGCTAGCCATCTCTTTGTTGTTTTCTTATTTATCCTATGAGTTTTGTGGGGAATGCATTGTGTGTGATGTGTTGGTGGCTGCTATCAAAATATAAATATTAGCAGATATCATATTGGAGGTGTCAGTCCAGCTCCAGTTAGTAATCAGTGTTGCTTTGAAGCACAGAATGCAGGAAGCAAGGTAAAGGTCCAGACAAAGAAGCTGCATTTGCACTGTTTCCTTGGGATTTTTCAAGCTTTTTCCCATTGTAGACATCATTATAAAGTTGAGATTTATACTATGTTCTTGGGCACAGTGCATCACTTGCATTGCAAGGTTCACAGTTGGCTCTAGCAAGATGGTCACTGCTGATTTGCCTGGTTCTGGGGGAATTACAAAACTTATGCTTTCATGTGAATGCATATCTTCTGAAAAAATGCCTGAATTTCTTTTGCTCCCTCTTACAGACATGATCATACCCTAAAGTATAGTGACTCTCAGCATCTATCCCTCTATTGATTTAAATCTAACTTAATACAATTGGTTGCATAGGAAAAAAGAAAATAACATCAAAAACAAAAAAGATTCCTCAGTGTTCAAAATGATTAAAAATATCTGTTTAGTGAGGATTTTGAGTAGGTGTCTATGACTGGAGCTCATTGTTTGAGAACAAATTAAGCAAGTGCTGACTTAGACACGCACTGGTACACTGTGTGTGAGAGAAGATTTAGACTCACATTCCCTGTAACTACTTTGCTGAAGAGCTTTGCGAAACTTACCCTAGCGATTGATAGAAAAGAAAAAATGAATAAAGTGCCTGTACATTTTTTTTTATAGTTGTGAATATTCCATCCCTTATATTAATTTATATTAACAGGTTGACTCTGTTTACAGACTGACACTAAGGAGCAGAACTTAGGAATGATTGTGTTCTAGGTGTAAAATAGTTGATTCATGATGGTTCTTCAATTTGAAACCTTTCTCAGAATTAATCAATTAAATGATTAACTTAATTAAAATAATTGTTGTTGTTGCTTTCGTGCTTATCTTATTTGATTCACCTAAAGTGAAGTGAAAAGTATTTTCAAGAACAGCACAACAAATTTGCAGTGTCGTATAGTGGCCTGGAATATGCCCAAGAGAAGGTTTTGCAGCACTTGGGAAAGATCAATAGAGAACTTGTTCAATGGAGAGAGAGCCGGGCTTTCTGCAGCAAGGTGACAAGAACTCGGACTTGGTAACCCAAATGCCCTCCTCTTCTATTTGTAAATGGCAGTCGGCCAAAGCATTTTCAAGATTAGTTTCAGTTTTCCTTTGTGCTCACTTTTTAGCCTTTGCTTCATAGTTAGATCTTCTTTATACTGAAGATGGCAGAGCACTGGATCTCCCAGGGAAGTCATGGAGTTTCTGTCTCTGGAGGCATTCAAAACCAACCTGAATGCATTCCTGTGTAACCTCCTCTGGATGACCCTGCCATGGAAGTGGCTTGGGACTAGGTGATCTCCAAAGGTCCTTTCCAACCCTAACACTTCTGTGCTTCTGTGATTTTCCCACTGCTCTGTGACTTCTACCTCATTCTTCTGATGATGAGGGTCTCAGTGTCTTGTGTGCAGTTGTGGACCATTCCCTGTGCAATCTCTGGATGACAGAGCTGCAGGCAACACAGCTTGCAAGAGAGAACTTCTCAGCCTGGTTCCTGATTTTAAGGTGCACTTTAGGCACCACCGTTTAATCTAAGGTTCTTGCAGCCCTGGTGGGATTGTGCAAAGAGATTTGAACAGCTGGAGGTTTGAGAGGGCTGACAAACATGTACTGGGCTGCTCAATGGCTGGCATTTACTAGCTGGAAGGACCTGTAAAACAAAGCTTACGAAGCAATGTTTTGACACAAAATTTGTCAGCGACATTTGTAATAATGCATGTCTTCAAAAGTACTGATCCAGATCTTCAGGCTGTGTTGCTTTGAATAATTTTAAAAGTGTATCTTTTTCCCTTCTGAAATATTAGCAGACATTGCGTGGTTAATAAGAGCTAGGTGTACTGGAAGGACCCTGAGGAAAGAAACATCAGGTGTTTGATGTCAGTCGTCTTTTTTTCATGTGGGAACACCAAGATTGGCTGTGATATACTATATTTTATTTCTCTCTCGACAGAAAATAGCTTGCATTTTATACCAAAGTATTCCCTATGGCTTCTCGGGGACAGGATATAGATTTGTAAGTTTCTGGTCTTATTTGTGCAAGCCAGTGCCTCTTTAATGAACTACATTTCTACTCTCCATCCAAGCATCAACTCCTAGGATTCCTTTTTCCCCAAAGAGCAGCCAAGATTGTCCAATCATTATTATCCATTTTCTTTAGGCATCTTTCTTTTGGGGGTCTATTTGGATTATATGCCTAAAACCCACTCAGGATTAAGAAAGATTTAAAATACAGACAAATTCATTTTCTTATTATTCTTTTTATTTAATTGGGAAAAAATCAAAAACCTAAGGACTATGAATCCACAGATCCCACTTTCTTGCCAAGATATTTTGCATTATCACGCGTTCTAGTAGCAATTTTTTGGTTCTTTGTAATTGCTGAAGCCTTTGGGACAAACTGTACCAACTATCTACCAAAATATATAAGGTTGTGTAATGCATTAGTTGTCATTAAATGCTTAAATTAGGTCCCTAGTGCACACATGTACAATCACTGATGCTTTTAATATATATCAACAGTTTCAGCTCCAAAAATTTCAGCTCAAACTTTAGTAGCCACTGTCATTAATTTCCTCAGACTGTTTCTCAGTACACATAGGGATTTGTAGGAGACAGTCAACAGTTATTGGGATATTTGCTGAGATTTCGTCCTTTTTTTAAAGATATTTTTAAATTTTATTTCAGTGTTTTCAGTGTGTCTGATTAGCTTTTTACAATTTAAAGAAATTAAAAGCCCACATCTTGAACTGGGAGGAAATGCTTGTATTCCTGTGGGCCCTGATTCCACTAGTGCTGCCCATAGAATAGAACAATTCTATAGAAGAGGGTTTGTTATACTAAAATAAAGAATCAAAACTGCAGAGCTTCAAGACAAGAAGGTAGGGAGCCATCTGTAAAAGAGAAATGTATTCAGAAACATGATTTCAAGTTGCTAGGATTTATTTCTAAGGGAGGAAAAAAAAGAGAAAAGATGTTATATTTAACAACACTTAGAGGAGATGTGACTTCATCTTCTTAAAGTCCTGTGGAGGACCCCTATATGCTAAGCTACATGGAATTTAATCTGTCTTTGAAAGATGAAAGAATGAGATGAGCCAGACAGAATTTGAGCCCCTGCTTCAAGGGAGTCCAGGTTTTCCTACCTTAGTAATTAGATCTCAAAGCTACTTTCTCTGGCTAAAAATCCCTCTAAATCATTGCTTTAAAGAATTGTATACAAACTGAATATATCTCCATGAGGTAGTTTGGAGCTTCCATTATCTCAGTGCAGGGAACTAGAGGATCAAGAATCAGGTATTTGAGAAAAACACAAGCTATTCTTGGTTGGTTTCTTCTTTCTCAGTCCTCTTTCATTTACGACATCTTTTGCATAAATAAGTAATACATCTTTGATTTTTCTAGTTCAGTTTATGGTATAAAGATCCCAAAATACAGGGATATATATATTTCTTATATATCAGATGTAGAAAGTTCCCTGAAAACTAATGAGAAAGGATTCCTTTCTTCACCTACATATGTATACATGTACTTGGTTTCTTTTACATTTGCTCTCATAACTAAAAGTTTAAAAACTCTGGAATTCTTTTATTCCAATTCATGAGGCTTGAATAAGCAAATGATAATGGAAATACAGAAACGCAGGTGTCTGTTCTTGGTCTGTTACTAACTTACTGGTTTAAAAAATTGAGATTTATACTCTGTTGGACTTTGTATTCAAAGTTTTAGACGTAAAAGCAGTATTTTTTTTCAAATGTAATAATATTGTATAAACCTAACATGAATGAAAACACTTCTTTTCTTGAAATGTATGGTTCAATTGTGTAGTAGCACAAATTTTAATTTTTCATTTTAATCATCAAAAACTTACTTTTAAAATTTAACAATCAGAGATATGAAATGTTTTTTATCTGGGTTTTTTTTTTTTTTGTTTTAAAATTCTATTTATTTTTTCACTCTGAAAGTATCTAAAAGAAGTTAAATTTTCAACAAGAATTTTTTTTCTTTTTTTTTTTAGTGAAACTATATATTTTTGCGAGTTTCCTGACCCAGAATATTAAACTCAGTTGTAAGGGAGGATTGGGTCAGAGAGAAGAAGCACATGATTTCTGAGCTTTGTGCCAGTGGGAGGGACACGAACCCAGGATTTTTCTGCCCCATTTACAGGGAGCTGAGAAGCAGCAGCAACAGCATTGCACTGGGAAAAGCTGTGCATTATTTCGTTTCTCACCTCTGTGCAGAAGTATAAAAAGCGGGGTGGTCGGGATAGTCCACTGTATCTATTTTTCATCAGAAATACCCCAAGCCAAATCAATGTTTGTATACGTGCAAACACATCTCTTGGAAAGGTGTGTGCATCCAGCTGACAGCGACTGAATGGGCTTCATGTGTCTCTCACAAGCGCACAAAGACCAAGGAAGCAGAACATTTATATGATACTGCTAATCTCAGAATAGCACAGGAGGCTTTAATCTGCAGCTTCTGATAGTGGCTAGATAGGAAGCATGGGCAGACTGTTGGAGGCTGCAGCTCAGCTGGGATCTTGGTATCAAGGACTCGAGCACGCCGTTGTCTGACAGTGAGCACGGCGCTCCCTTGTTCACAGGGTGCCTGCATCTGCTGCTGTGCCGTGCCCTCCTCACAGGGCTGTGACAAGGGGGCTGCAGGGCGTGTGGTCTAAGCTTCAGAATGCCTTTAGACGAGGTTAAAGAAATAAAATAGATCAGCATTGCAAGGAAAAAAATTCTATAACATCAACTGCGGATGTGTGGTCTGTTCAAAGCCTGACTCGGAGCAAGCTGACATGCAATTCAAGGAGTGTGGTTGCTGTAGCACCAAATTTGCACAAAAGTACAAATGTCTTTTTAATGTCACGATTCTATTTTAATAGCTGAAAAGTGAATTCTAGTGTAATGGTCTTCCAAGGCCACTAGAAAAAATCTGCAGTAACAATACTGTACTCAGGGTCCTTCCAAATGTATACAGTCAGCATTGGTCATTCTAAATGTATGATTTTTTTTTTTTTTAAATAAACTATTTCCTGCTACAAAGACTGCAACTATAGAACAGTAGAACATAACCGGAATCTCTTAACTGGGGGAGGTTTAGAAACTTTTTAAAATTTGAACCAAAATACACACTCTTATCGAGTAATCAATAGGGTTTGGAAACACAAATCACTTCTTGTTTTGTACTGGACATATCGATTGCTTGCTAGATGCTGTTTTCCATATCTTTTAATGCCGTCCTCCCCTCAGCAATATGATAATATCTTCTGGATGTGGGTTGATTAGTTATCATATATGCAAAGAAACGCACATACCATTGTGGAAGGTGTTACCTGAAGCATTCACACTGATAAGGAACAATAAAAAGTGTTGAGGCAAGATTGTGCTTGTCCTTTGTTTGTGTGGGAATTCATTCCTCGTGTTCTGGCTAATTTCTAGGAAAATTTACTCTACTTTCCCTGTAATCAGTATCTCCATAGAAATTTCTATTATTCTGTTACCCTCTATTAAAGCCCAAGTTTCTAGAGGACAACTTTAAATACTACTCCCAGATGGATCCACCTGAACAACGCATTGCCAAAATGTAATCACATTTAGTGACCTGCCCATTAGGTGACTCTGCCATTAGTGTTTGTGATGTTTTTGTTGTGCAGATGAAATATAAATCAGTATCCTAGTCACTATTGCATGCCATGTAACTGTGAAGTCCTAGTTTTATTTTGTGTGATGTTTCCCCAGGAAATTGCTTTCCTTCAAAAACAAAGCTTCTGTCACCCTCCTTGTCACCTCTTAGTCAGTCTGACTGGGGATAAGTTAATTTGTCACAGTGGGAGCTTTGGAAGAGCTTCAGGAAAATGGTGAGCAAATAGGTAACTCTCACTGAACTGATTTGCTGCTCATAAGCATTCAGGAGGGACAAACTTTGAATGAAGGAGAAAATTGCTTGATTTTCACACATGGACAGGGATCAGAAACCTCCACCCTACTCAAGATTTCTTATATGTCTGGGAAAAATCTTTGATATACTCTAAATGATGTTGCCACTCACTCAGCCATTATCTTCCATAAGATTTTAACCTTTTATGAGATGAAGAAGAAAAATAATATTTGTTAAAACAGAGAATTTAAGTATATTTTACACGTATATCAGTTCTATTCTTGCTGTTTCTGTTAGAGCAAGGTCACCTTTTAAATAAGGAAAGTGTTAATTCTGGCTTCATATCCCTTGAGAATGAAACAGTATCTAAAAAGTGCCTTTCTGTGTGAGCCATTTTCAGACTTTCATCATAGACCAAAGTAATTGCACATATGTAATGTGGCAAGCCCTCCTGATTCGCAGTTTTGAGACCATGCCCTTCAGTTTCTCCTAAAATTTTCAGATATGGGCAGAAGATAAGAAATTTTAAAACTGTATTGTTATGGCCATTTGAAGCATAGCTCTTCCTGTTACTCTAGAGAAAAACACTGGCTGCATTTCAAAGTTTTAGCATTTTAGCATTTCTTAACTTTTCTGTTCCTGTTCCTACTTTTTCTCTCTTATCACATTAATGTAGACATGCTAAATGAATTATCATGTGTCACTACAAATCAAAACCTTCTCAAATGAGACTACATCTGTGTACTGCTGTGAGGAATCTTGATAATCTCTCATGGCCCATGTTTTTAGCCTTATTTTCCATCTTTTCAGTTCTGTCAGCCATAGAGGAATATAGTTAATAAAATCATTGTTCTCTTATTCCCAAATTAGGACTTA
The DNA here is from genome assembly GCA_013396875.1 of Vireo altiloquus. Classification (NCBI taxonomy): domain Eukaryota; kingdom Metazoa; phylum Chordata; class Aves; order Passeriformes; family Vireonidae; genus Vireo; species Vireo altiloquus. The sequence goes on along the minus strand of VZRF01014225.1, from coordinate 2,170,533 downwards.
GCTTTAATTTTGTAAACCTTATATGCAGTAACCTGTCATAATTTGCATTCTCTATGTGAGATGGGGTCAAAAAAAAAATAGCAGATGGGTTTTAGCAAAATCTGGAAGACAGATTTTTTTTTTTTCTTATTAGATTGAGATAATTGTAGTACTCTAAACATCGTTTTTCTAATGTTGTAATCCACATGACTGTGAAGATGTGTGCCTCTAACTCTTTTTCTTGCAGACTTTTTTTCTTAATATGTATAGACCTATTTGAAAAGCCAGATTCAGTATCTTTCTATGCATGCAGAACTATTCCAGGAACAAGAAGACAGTTTCCAAAAGACCATATCTCTATTTAACCACAGTTTAAACTAGTTAAACCAATGTTTAGATTAGCCTATCACACACACTTTTTTTTCCGGATTAATTTCCTGTGTGATTTAAATCTGGTTTAGATAACAGTTAAATGATGTTTGTAGACCTTCTGATCCAGGACTAGGACAGTTTTTTGGGGTTTTTTTCCTAAATAATACATTATACCAGCATGGAATCAAAATAGCTGAGCTAAGGACTGCTCCAAAGACAGACTGACTTTGGAGGAGTATGGAAGAAGGTGGGGAACTGTCTTGATTTCACCCTAGGTAGTATAAGCAGGTGCTGAAAGCATCTGGAGATTACCTCTGGACAATGTAATCTCTTTTTGATTTTGCAGAGAGGAAGAAAACTTGATCACAAATTCTAGTTTTGATACACATTTTACTCAAGGAAAAAAAACGTCTTCACAGAGATTTGGTTTCCTCCTCAAACCTGGTTCCTGCTATCCCATTCACATTTTGTCTCTTAGCAATGAGCATTTACATTTCTTCTTGGCCCACATGAATAAGGAGACCTTGGGTTCTCCTTTCTGTTACCAAACTCTTCAGGAATTTGCTGCTTTAATACCTTTGAAGGCCTATACTGAAATATATGCAGTGAGGAAAACTTTAGTGGGAACTAGGTCTCCATATGGTGGGCAGCTGGGACAGTTAGTATAAACAGGCAAGTATAAATAAGTCCTTGATTTAAAATGGCAGTAACGTATGCTATCAGGGAAAAAAAAATATTCACTTCTCTTCCACATCCTTTTGATTTCTTGGACAATCTCATTGGTTTACTGCCAGTCGCTATTTATTTTTTTCTTAAGCTTGTGTTCCAGTGCTTTTATTGTAATTTGTTAGTGAATGGCATTTTCAAATTGGAAAGGCAATAGCCATCAATGGGAAAGAATGGAAAGAAGTAATGCAGGACAGCATGGGCATCTGTTGGTAGCAGGAGTGGATTTATTACATATGCCAAATTCCAAGACAAAGCTTGGTTTCTGAGGCTTCCGTGTGGGACTTCAGATGGAAGCATAATTACTTTGGTTGTATCAATTGTGAGATTTTTGGAGTAATTGTATCTTATATGTGAAACTCAAGAGATGTTTTAAGATCCAGACTCTCCAAAGACATTGGAACCTAAACGACACCTTCCTGCAAACTGGAATAGCATAATTTGCAGATATCTAGGTTTTTTTTTTTACCAGAATAAAAAAGGCCCAATTTGATGCCTATTTGTCTGAACCAGCACAGCATATTTTATGTTCCTGATTAATAGTTCTGTCATGTAGGTGGCTGTTCAGTTCTCTGTAGTAAAGTTCGATTTGCTGTTGAATTATTATCAATTATTTAGAGAAATAAATGGTTATAAATTCTGTGGGGTTTATTTTTTTCTTCCTTAAAATCCGTAAGTAAAAATTATAACAATCTGTAACATCTCATAAGAGTAAATTGTGAATGTCTCTGTAAAGAAATTGGCAAATCTGGCTGCTGTTATCATTTTGCTGCAGTTCTGTCTCTGAATACTTTTTTGACATATCTTTCATTGACAGAAAAGTAATTCTTCCCTTTTGCCACATGCAAACACATCTCAAGAGGGACATAAGGTCCTGCAGCATTGTAAAGTCTGGAAGGAGAAGAGTAAAGGGCAGCATCTACTGGTACTGCAGAACTACAAAGTGCCTAAAGCCAGCTTCCATTTCCATTTGGATCTCTGGTATTTAGTATTGGTTTTAGCCCTGTTTCCTAGCAGAGTTCATGTAATCAATAATTCCCTGTGGTGCTCTTTGTATGAAGCTCTTTGGAGGAATGAAAGCAATTGTGAGATCCTTGGTGGCAGCACTGGAAGCAAGTGGCTGCCCCTCTCAGTAAATAGTAACTATTATTTTTTTCATGATTGTAGCCAGCATTGTTCGATGAATAAACTGAAAGAATTGTAGGAATGAGAGTAACCTGCTTATTGACAAGGCCATACAGCTAAAAATATCAGCTACAGCTCTTCCTAACTTTTAGAGACATCATATTAAAGACTATGAAGTCTTTTTCTTTTAAAAGGAAGAAAAAGAGTCTCTATACTTGTAGTATTGGACTCTGATGCTTTCTCCGGGATAAATATTTTCAAAGGGATAACAAGGGTCGGCCTAGTGAAGGGCAAAAAATCAAAAATTATAGTCAGGTTAAAATTCCAGTCTCTTGTCTAGGCTAAAAAATCACAAACGATCAAATTTTGCCCATATCATTAATATTTCCCAACTTTACAGCTCACAGATATGTCCTTTATTGCTTTCTGCACTGTATATTGCAGAAAAATCTTTGACATGCATCTGTGTCTACAGTGATAGTCTGAACATGCCACGTACAACAGGTGAGAGTAGAAGACAGTTTGCTGAAGCTAAACAGCATCCTTGCAGGAAATCCTCAGGACTCATCTTTGTTTAGAGATTAGCTGGTTCCATTTTGCCAGACTTCTTGGTCTATACCGTTCATATGTAAGGTAAGGAGGACCAGAGCATTGAGAAAATTATTATATAAGACCATAGAATTGTTTAGGTTGAAAAAGGCTTTAAAGATCATCAAGTCCAACAACTAACCTAGTATTGCCAAGTCCATGATGTTAAAAGCCAACATATTAAGAGGAAAAGAAATCTGCAAATTAAGATCAGATAAAATGAAACTGCTGTGCAACACTAGCAGTTTAGAGATCATTTGTCTTATGTATATTTCATCTCAAAGATAAGTTTAAAATTTTAAATACCAGTTTTTCCTTCTTAGCTTTTAGTTAGCAAGGTGAAAAGAGCACTGTGGCACTGTGAAAAGTCCTGCAAAATGTATATTGGTCTGTTTTCAAAATAGGCCGTGGAGTATTTATCTACCAGACTGTGATAAACTGATGACTATAGCTACAGTGTAATCACTCGAAATAATGTTCCTCATATAAACACCTCACGGCTCGCTTAGAATTGCTGGATCTGGGATAATTAGAGAGTTCAGTTCAAGTTGGAAGCCTACATCCATATCCACCAAACTTCTCAGACAGGCTGTGCAGTCAGTGTGTTAACTGACCTTGGGCTTCACGTTGCCACAGACGTCATTAACCTTCAGATCATCATACTAATGTCTCTATGCCCATGGAACTGTTAAAGCTTCTAGAGTTTTAGTTGAACAGGGAATGTGAAATGGACCATCAGCAACGGTCTTAGCATTGATTTTATGCGGCTTGTGCACTCACGTCTTGCCAATGGATTTTTGACCAAATGGAATCAGACAGCTTAGACATTAGAAATGAAAATTATAATAAAATACTTCTGCATATCTTCCATAATCAAACTTTATAGCTATGCTTAAAGGTAGATGCAAGATGAATAAACATCCCTTAAGAGTCTTTAGTATGGTAATACACTGGGTTCCTTTGAATTTAAAGCAGTGTGCTCTCCAAACCATACTAACATTGGCCACATTTGATTTTGAGTTATGCTGATTATTCTGCAGTGCCTGAATCCATGGGAATATTTGCAGGCTTCTCGTAGGCTGTCTTTGGCACTGAAAAGCCGAGACCAGGGAATGTACTAAAACCTGATGTTTATTTTTTGTGTAATATGTCTACATTCTGAGCACACCCAGAATACATTTTTAATTAGGGTCTTCAACTTTGAACTACAAAAGGTGAGCTATGTTGTTGTCTTCTGTACAGAAAATCTGAGTTGTTTCTGCAGGAAGCCCAGATTGAATAAAAGATGTCTCTTCTGGAGTTTTCAAGCTTCAGAGGCTAGATTTTTCCAGCTATCAACTAAGTGATGACAGAAACATTTTGCCCACTGACACAATTCAGAACTGTGTTGCAGCAGAAAGTTACTCTCTGGTCTTGCACCTTGCAGCAATGCTTATTTTGCTGCTTTTTGGTCTATATGTGCATGCTGGTTACTTTTCTATCTGGCTTATGAGGACTGCAGTTTGGTACCTGGCTGGTGTGTACAAGTTGCAACTTTACATCATTGCTCAGTGCCCTTTGGAAGCAACTCTGCCTCTGAGATGAATGCACTTCTTTACCGCAGTCACATAGGCAAATTCTCTGTGAGTTCCCAACTAAATCCTATGATATGATATGATATAAGCAGAATTTAGTAATAAAATATGTGCTGAACTCGGCTTCAGCATAAGGGCGAGTTCCTGCATAGCCCTTTTCAAATGAGAAGAGGATCTGTATTTGATTTATTTGGCCTTTTGGTTTTAATTCTTTGAGATTTTGGGGGATTTTTAAAGAATTCTCAAAGACGCTTAGCTCTAGAGTCACGTTTTTCAAATGCATCATCAAGACAGCCTATCTTCAGCCTCTGTCGATACAACAGCTGTTGATACCAAATAACCTCTTGCTCTACAAATTCAGTTTTGGAGGAACATACCACCCCTTTTACTTTCATTAAATGGGAATACAACACTTGTATATTTCTCCCTCAGTGCAAATAAGGGAAAATTGTGGTCTCAAAACAAAACTGATATGTAAAATAATCTTCTTTCTACTGATCTTTCCTGCTCTCCCTTCTCAAATTACAAATTAAAGATTCAATAACCCAGATGTATTCATATAACTTTACAACATTTTTAAACTTGAAAAACCCAAAAACTAAACCACTGTTTTGCTGAACTCTGATGAAGGGTAAGCTTGGCCTAAATATTGCTTTTGGAGCACATTTTTTTATTTCTGGTTGTTTGATTTTGTTTGTTAGGACTTACTATGTGCTGATATTATATAAACATATCTAAGTTATTGCATTATTTTATTTTTAACCATAAAGCATCAGGAGGCAGCAAACAACTCTGGGATAAGCAACACCAGCAAGCAGACTCAGGTGTCAGTAGTGAGTGTCAGCAAGGCACTGGGCATGAGCACAATGTACAAAACATACTCTGGCAGGGTGGGGTTGGTACATCATTATTTTGCTGGACCCACACTTGTGCAAGAATCCGGCATGTTTCTGTCCCTGAGATACCATTCAAAATAATCTGCTCTCAATTAAAAACATGGAAATATTAAGAAGAAAGTAGACTTTACAAAACTATGTGATGAGCCTGCAGAGCTCACCATCAGAAAGTGTTTCAAGACATAAAGCTATATTTTAGTAGATTTTGCATGTCATAGAAAACATGTTGAAACTACTTTATAGGATGTTCCATGAAATGTTTACAGTAGGTCTTCCTTAGTGGTAATAACTTCTGTTTTCTTAATCAGTGCAGTGCTTACAATTAGTATTACCTCTTACTACTCTTGCTTTTGTTTATGGTCATTAATTTTATATTATTGCCTTTTTTTTTTTTTTTTTTTGGTGGGAGAAAGGGTCCTAAAAAATAATCAATAATCCCAATTTTTTAAATAATTCATCTTACCTAGAGTGGAAAATTTATTTTTTTCCTCTCCCTATAAAGTTCAGGACATGATTAAATAAGTGAGTACATGCAATAAAGTAGTAATCTGTGGTAGGTTTCTCAAGTAATACTTATGTTTATAATGAAAGCTTATTTCACTGAAACTGAACATGTATCGCTTTATATGGACAAAGAGAAAGCCCAAACGTAACTCATGAAATTATATGCTGCCTGTAATAAGAAAGTTTTAAAATCCCCCTAATCTCGGGATTTATCAAATTACATTTAATGTGTTCCAGATGCTACAATTAATCTTGAAAAGCCCCAAAATTGTATCTATTGGTGTTCTTCAGTTATAGCTGAACTGATTTGGGTCCATATATTTATATTTTTTTTCAAATACATGTTTTTGATGGTAACTTATTTATAGATCATTCATAGTTAATTCTGTCTTTTGATCTATCACAGGGCTGGAAAAGATGTAATTATCAGGACCAAATTTTTGTCTGACCAACTATTTTATAATCATTGAATAACTTCATATGCCATAAGAATCAAATGATGTTGCATCACTTAGTATTCCGCTAAATACAACATGTCCAATATACATATACAAAATTTTTCCTGCCTCAAAGTTAACAGTATATTAAATACGTGTTTTTGACTTCTAATTCAGGCTCTGTTATAATCTTTTGGCAAGACCATAAGATCTAGACATGTCAAGACTTAATCAGCTCTTCACTGCAGGACACTGACTGTTGAAAAATGGCATTTTTTGGGTGCTGTACTTTCTTACGAGCGCTTAAAGTGTAAACATAGCACCTTCTGCAGTAAATAGGAAATGGCATCCAAAAAGCCATCACAGTGTGTGAGACTCTCCCTAAAAGAGCCACCAGAAACTGCTGAGGAGGGAGGTGGGATTTGTAGCACATCTTTTATGCAGAGTGAAGGGAAATGTCATAAATGGAAACCTCATCTTCACTCATGAGTTTTCTGCTATAGTCAGTCAGCAGCCTTTGGGACACACTGTAGTTGGAGGAAAAAAACCTACCTTTTCAATATAGGTTTGAGGAAAATCTTTTGCTTGAAGAGAACACATTCTTCCTACTCCCAAAGGTCCCAACACAGGGATGAAGCACAATGGTTGGGTTTTCCCCAGCAGTGCTGCTGGCACAGCCCTCCTCCTCCCTAAAGCACCAACGCTCAGCAGTGCTTGCAGATCTAAAACATCATGGCCTTCAGACAGCAAGGGGCTCCCCTCCCTCCTGGATAACTTGAATATTTTCATGAAAATGCAAAGATATGCAGTTTGTGTCATCTGTTTTATTCTGGATCTGTTTTGGTGACTCCTCTGAAATCCTGACCCCAGGGAAAGGTGTCAGAGAAAGCCAAGGAAAGGGCTGAGTGCTACTCTCTCTTTACATGCCTTGGGGGGCTGGGTTTTTTTATGTACCTGTTGAGGGGAGCTGTGGGTTTGGGTTTTCCTTGCTCTTTTAAGACATCGGTTTGAACTAAGTAGCACATAATCAAGCAAAGTTATTGGATTCCATGTAGTGTCTCTATAGTCAGTATTATGAAAAAAACCTTCATTCAAGCGTGATTTTAATAACTGCAAACTGGTGCCAAAATATTAATGGATTTAAAGGATTTTATCCTCTGAGGTCTTCAGGAGAACAATTTAAAGGTTTTATTTTTCCTTGAGAACTTTCTTTTCTTTTTAAAAGCTTTTAATTTTCAAATATCAGTGTTTTCTTCTTCTTTAATATATTTGAAGGGGTTTTGTCAGCTCTTAGAAAAAATTAAAGTCTTTTTGAATGACCTGATTATCCCTCTACAACATTGTTGATCCAGAGAAGGAAGAGGAGTGGGAGTGACAGCAGCTTAACAAATGAGAGAAAAGAGTGACAGGACTGGAAGACGTAGACTAAAATCCTATGACTAAAGTGTCACAATAAATGAGTTTGAATTCTTTCAATAAATTATATCTAAACCTCACTTGAGATCTCAGTAAATAGGATGGAAGTTTTGTTTAGGGAATGGTCAATATTTCAGTTAATTTGGCTTCCCAAAAGATGTCTCTTGTTTCTGCAGACTTTGAAGATTGATAATACTTTAGCCTGTCAAATCCCCCGGGAGCATTGCAGAAATGAATGCTGCCTCTGTCCACCTGCCTGTGGCAGAAGGGCTTTAGCTCACACCTGAGAGGGATTTCTTTATGTGCTGGGACTTGACCTTTCCAGTTGTTTACACTCGTGGCTTGGTTGGAAATGCATCTTTCTTTCTGAGCAACCTAGGTTTGCTCCGAGTTGCAAGGGTTTTTTCCTGCACACTATTTATGAGAAATACTTACTTCTGGAGGCATAATATGCCTCCCACCTCTCAGGTTAGATTGAGACTGCTCTCAGCAAGTTGCACTAAAAATGGTATTTTTGTCTTTAGAAAAACAAAGGCTCCTTCTTACTTGCCATAGATAGCATATGAATGTGGTGAGTGCATCCCCACCCCAGAGCTCCTCTGGCCCGGCAGCTCTGCTGGAAGGAGCAGTCTCAGCAGGACATCTGCCCCAGGTCAGCCCTGTGCTGTGTCCCTGCTCCCACACCCACCATATGTGAGACCACAGGAGGCTGCAAGGGGCTGACCAAGCTCAATATTAATCACTTCAGCCCTGAGGGGTGGGGGGATGCAGCAACCTTCTCTTCAATCAAACTGCTCCATGTTTTGGGCTACATCTACTCAAGGTACCCTCCAGAAAGTGAAGTCCCTCTCCTCTCCCACATTTGTGTTTCTTGAAGACCTTTCTTTATCCTTTCTGCAGGAGGATTGAATTTGAATACAGCTGTGCTGTTGGCATTAACTCTCCAACATTCTTGTGTTCCCTAAACTGAGTTTTAAAATCCAAAGCTTCACTTTTCCTAGAGATTGTATCGAAATTTACATGTTTAATGTGCTTTTAAGTTGTTATTTCTTTCATTTAGGTGACTTCTAGTTGAGAGCAGTATTTTCATGACTGAGAGCTTATTTTATGAACTACAGACCATAAAATGTGCATAATGGGCAGCAGCTACTTCTTAAACTGCCCTAAAATCTTCCATGAAAAACTGGTGGTTGAGGTGTCAGGTTGGGAACTTGGGATGCTTTCCTCATGGTGGATTTGTCCTATTCTTTCAACGTTAGGAACACGTCCCATTTCTTCTTCAGGAGGGCACTGCTTTCACAGTCCCTCTGCATTGAGCTCTTCTGTGAGAGCCTGTGGCCCTGTTTTTTCCCTGAAATAAAACTGAAGATCAACTCTTTAAGGCTGACATCCAAAAGTAGTCTGGGAATCATTTTACATTCAAGTAAGGACAGTGCAATACCACCAATAGTGATTAGTTTCCAGTTCACTCCTCTGGTTCACAGGTGTCAGTGCTGGTACAGTGACAGAGGTAGAATAGATGGTTAGTGACTTGAGGAAGCACAAGCCCATGGTATCCTTGATTTAAATGAATTCTAACTTCTATAATTTATATTCTGAAGCTGCAGAAAGCTGTCTGACCAACCAATCTGCCACCAAAGAGAAGTTCCACTTCTGCTTCCCTATTTCCAAGATTCAAAGTGGCATCCTTTGTCCCTTGTCTTTCTTCTAAAGATAGAGGTAGATATCCCTTGCACAGGACATGTCACACATCACAGCAATAAACTGGTGTGCCACCATTTATTTTCACACTCCAGAAAGAAACGTCCTTCGTTTCTGATAAATCCTGACTGCTGGGTTTGAATGAACAAATAAAGCTCTGGTTGAACACTGGTCTGGTCTTTCACAAGAACCATTATTTTTATGATTGCACAGAGCCCAGAGACAAGAATCAGTTTGCATCTGAATATAAAATAAAAGTGGTGGTACCTATATTGCACATGGCTGTGTCACTAGTTTCAGAGTATTTATATATTTCTGGGAATGCATGTAACTCTTCAGTCTCCTGTATTGGATGTGGAGCCTGACTTTTTATATACAAAATCTGTGGCAGAATTTAAATTGTCTTTATTTTCAGGTTAAAAGACTTAGTGCCAAAACAGGATTTCATCAACATTTTTGTATTGGTTAGTAAATACCTGCAGAACTACTGTAAGATTACTATACAGATTACTAATACAAAATAGTAAAGCCTGAATATTGGCCAGATTCCTCAGCAGAGACATTTTGTGATGTCTCTGCCTAGGAGGTGATGCAGATTGTCTTTTTGACACAAACTCACAGTTGTACCCACGTTTGCATGTGACTGAGAATCAAGATAGTTGTTTATGCTGTTTGGATTTTTAGTTGTATTCAGGTTGACAGAAAGAACTTCAATCTTTCATGACCTTCCAGCTGTTCCAGAAACAGCCTAATGAAACACTATAGTGGTATTTGCTGTATTCTGAATTTATTCTTTATACTTAGCAGAGGGATTACTTTTTAAATAAAGGTAAATGTATCTATTTATCCCTAATCACTGATGTTAGCAGTGCTACAAGTGGTAATAAAGAGCAGACACAGAATCACTTGTGCCTCTACACCAATGCCAGGATAATCTGGCATTGTAAAATTATTTTACTGCTACACCTTAGCAATTATAATAAGAATTCATTTCCTCTCAATTTATGCAAACATGAAAAATTATTTAGCTGTATTGAAACGTATGGGTTTTGGGGTTTTTTTTGCTAAACTGTATTTCTCACGAGTTAATGGCAAAATGTTTATTTTTGTTTGTGTAATATTTCCATAAGGGTTGACACTGAAATTCTATGGTTGTATATCCAAAAGCTTAATTTTAATTTTGTGAAATATGGCTCATCATAACTTCATTTTTAAAAAAACGTTTTTGTACCATGGTTACTTTTTGCTGACATATAAGTAATGCCGTTAATATAATACAAAAAGTAACAATTGTCCCACTGTTGCTGATTGCAGCAACAGGATATGAAAGTAATATTAGCTATCTTTTTTTGCTAGAGGAGTATTAATGAATCCTAAAATGCAAACCTTTTCCAAATGAAATAGCAGATGCAAAATGCTGCAGCTCAAAAAGGGAACCTATCCAAAAGGTCAAAGCAAGCATGGCTCCATCCAGCAGCAGAAGCCTCATGGCTCTGCAGGAAGGTGCAGAAAATAGGGCTGACTGCTTGATAATATATGTACTTATATATATGCAAAACCTTCCTGAGATTTTTCTGGATTATTCACTCTTCTGAAAAATCTCACTGTGTATTCATTAGGGATGTTGTGTTTTTCGTTGATCCACAGGCTATATTATGGAGGTGTTTCTTGGAATTCTATTTTCATGGATGGTGTTTTCATTATTTCAGTAAATTTAAGATGTTTTAAAATACCAAAGAGTAAAGAATATTTTCATATTGAGAACCTAAAGCTCATTTGGGAGATTCCTCTCCTGAGAGACAGTTTTGGAAGATATGCCAATCCTTTCAAAATAATTGTGATTGTATTTGCATAAATATTATGCAGAATTGCTCAAAGGAGAACTGTGGATATGATAAATTTCACAGTACTCATTTACAAGGCTCAGGAACAGTAACATTGCATTTCCTGTACTAGTGAAGTTAATAGGCATAGCAATCTAAATTCATGGTTTGTTCCTCAGTTGTCCTTTTGGTCCTGTCATATTTGCCATTTCTCTAGTACATACCTATCAGTATGCGGTCTCTAGATTAGATCTGAAGTAAGCTGATTTTTATCAGGCCACTGGGTAATTCTGACTACTTCGTCTGCCATTTTTAGTATTGTGCCATGGCAGCTGACCTATGTAAGTCAGGGATTCCTCTATCACCAGCATGCTGAAAAATATCTTGGAGTATCCTTTCAGCACATGCCTGTCACAGGTAAGAGAGGGAAATGCTTTCTGCGTATTAAAAATGTAATAACTGTTATGTGGAATTAGGGGATAAGCTCTGTTTTCATTTTCAGTTTTTGAAGGCTTTGAAGGAGCAGCTGTGTGGGCCTGTCATGGCATCACATTAGTTTTGTGTAGATAACATGCTATTGTCATTGCACTGTTCTTAAGTCCAGAAGGAAATTTGTGACAGGTTCTTGAAATCTTTTACAGTACTGGGCATGTAATAATCTAATGTGGCAAAAGTGTTTATTCCTTGTATCAAGGGGTTTTGCCCATACAAGACTGTACATACTGCAGCAGTGCTCAGTATGTTCTTGGTGCCTTTATTTCAGCTTAAAGAGAAGCATTTTCTCTTACTGTGAATGCTGAAACAGGCAGTATGTTTTCCTTTATCATATTTAGTGTTGCTCGAGGAGTAGATAATCTTCAATTCAAGCTGATAAGCCTGAAAGGGATTTCAGCTGCTCGTTTTAGCAAAAAATCTTTTCTCCACCTGCTTTATTTTTCTTTTGGTCATTTATTCTTTTAATAAACAGTTTGTGTTTTCAATACAACAGGAGGATTTTTTTTTTGTCTAGCATGACAGACATTCTGCCTGGCTGACCCATCAGTCTGAGATACATCAAGAAAAATAATAAATTCTGATCATGGCAAAAATGTGGTTATGAGTCATTCTCATGCTGTGAAAAAAAAAATAATGTCCTCTGTAAGAAGCATCATTTCATAAGCAAAATCAATTTGTAGAAAACTGCTCCAGCATAGACATATGCTCTTAAATAGACATTGAATCATCCAGGAAGTTCACAGCAAACCTTTATGATTAAAGACCAAGGTAGTCAGCTAATGAACTGGCTTTTGCGTTAAAGATCTTCTTATCATATGCCTTTCTAGATATGTATGTCAAGAATGGGTTTCAAAACTTAGCATACAGTTTGCATAAATGATTACTGTTCTGGTGATACTGAGCTGCTCTCAGGAAAAAGGGCAGTAGTTTCTACTACAAGACTGAGACCACTTCCTATTACACATCCTAGTTTTTTATCTTCTCTGTAGCATGGGAAATGCAGATCATATTGTGAATACTTTGGTAGTTTTCACAGTAATCCTTGTATCTCGGTCTGAGGTGATTATAGCATTTAGCTCTGGTTCTTTTCTGAATAGCCTTCTGAAAGAGTAAGATGTAGAATAAAAGGTTTTCTTCTACCTGAAAGCAAAGTTTGCTGTACAATTCAGCAAGGAGGAAGTCTAAGTGGTGCTGAAATTGCCAGCTCACTACCCCAACCATTGCCATGGATGTGTTCACTGCCTGATGGTCTTCATAAGAATGGCTGACAGGCTTTGGGTCTGGTTTAAAACTCGTACTTTAGGCAAAGCATTGTTAGGTACTCACTTTTTCAAAATGTATTTTCACTTTTTCTTGTTATGAAAATATGCCATATTAAGCTCTTTATAAAGATTTTCAAATACTCCATTTTTTTTTCCTTTACCTTTGTAAAAGCATAGACAGAAATCCTTGGTGAAAGCAGACTAAGACAGGCTTTTACTTTAGGAGCATTAAAAGGTACATTGCATAATGCTATTTGTGCTGATACAATTTTGTTAGATGAGAAAAACTGAGGAGAGAAGGAGGAAGCCAAATTCATATCAAGTCAGAAGCACTAATACTTAAGGGAATCATTCTATGCACTGCATAGTAAAAGAATAAATGATTTTTCATCTAAAGAGCAATCACACACTGGAATTTTTAAAATGCCTACTTACATGAGTAGTGCTTTTCCATTTGTTATAAAGGAAGACTTAATGTTTTCAATAGCTGTATTGGAAAAAAAGATGAATAAAGATCCTTCTGTAAGGCAATTCATTTGAGGAGGGAAAAAAGAAAGGAAATGTATTTGGTGGTTCAGTGGTGTGGTTGGGGGGGTTTTTTCCCTTCATTACTGAAGTAAACTATTTCAAAAACAAAATGCAAGTTCACTTCCTTTTCTGCCTGATCCACAAAGGGGTGATCTTTTGGGATTTTTTTACCTCCAGAAATTGAGCAGGATACTTGCTGTCAGGACCAAATAACCTGAATGGTACTTGTGTCCAACTACCCTTTTCCAAAACCAGCACCTACACTCCACACTGGGTAGCTTATGATGCATATGCTTATGCAATAACCTCGTCAGGAAATGCAAATTCTAATAAAATTTTTTCATCCCAGGCTGGAATGATTTGTGATGTGCATTCTCTAATATTAAAAAACTGTGGTCACGATGAAGGGACTCAGAGCCTCTTTATCATATTGCCTATGAATTACAATATTACAGCCAAAATTGTGGTTATAGGATTTCTTTCAAGGATCTCATCTATTTCAACAAAAGAAACTGCAGTTTTGTCTGCCTGCAATAGCCTGGCTGCCCTGCCCACCAAATCCTCTTGATATTTCTATATCTGAGCCAAGATTTAGAAGGGATATGTAATAGGGAAAAAACAGAGGTCAGGATGGCAAAACATATTCCTGTCTCTGTAGCCTGGTAGAATATGGCTAAAAGAATCTTTCAGATGATGTAACATTTTAAAAATACATAGAAAATAAAATCACCAGAACTCCTCAGCTTGTGTGCTGTGCAGCAGCACAGTGCTGTAACACAACATCTAGGAACAGCTCTGTCTGTTGGTTCTTGTGCTCAGAGTAATGCCTGAGGACCTGTGTGTTTACAGATATTACTTAATGTCCTCATTACTTGAACTAGAAGACAAGTCAGAGCTTCCTAGACCCCATCTCAGTTCCTCTTCAGTGGTCCTGAACTTGGCTCCAAATTCCTGTGTGCTTGGCACTGTTTGTTTTCTCATCTCTTTCTGAAATTTCTCTCAGCTGCTTACAGCTTACTATTCCAGCTAATTAGGTGACAATCTAATAATTGATTTGTAGGTGCTTGCTAATTAAAGTTAATCATGTATGCACAGTTGTGATTTTTTCTCATTTCAAAGGAGTGTGATCACAGCCAATGAAAAGACAGCAAGAGGGAATCATTCAATGTGTGTACATAATTTTCTTGAAAACCGTATAAATGCTGTTCAGTTTTCTAAATATGGTACATTTATCTACCATTTGAGCTGAAAATGCTGCCAGTGACTGAACAGAGAATCAGTATCTTAGGGTATACCTTAGGTATATCACTATTAATCTGTAATCGAATCTAATGAAAATCTTGTTGAGTAGGTAAAGCCTTGGACTGGGAACCCTCAGACAAATCCCCAGGTGAATCAGACAAGTACGCAGCAGCAAAGCATAATGAAGCTTTGGTGATGTAAGTGAGAACTGGACTGCTCAAAATTTATCAGTATCAGCCTCCTTATGTACATTCCTGTACCTTTGTTCTTCATTCTCCAGCCTGTAGTTTACCCTGTCGGTGTAGAGTTGTAAAGTCCTAGTATTAGATAGTAAATGTCAGGGGTTGTCATCTCCTAAGTTAAGTGTTAGCTAGTAAATATATCCAACATGGTTTTGAAAATCATTCACTGAGAGAGCATTGTAGACGTCTTCCATGTCTGTATGCAAGTGAACTTGAACTGTTTATGTGGAGTTCTAGACCATCCTATTTGCATCTAAATTTTGCTGTGTATTATTCCTCCTGCAGTTATAGGTGGACTTTAACTACATATTTTTCCATGGGTTTCAATCTCCCCTGGACTTCCATGAGAATGGAACTTTCCTGCAGGTTTTTTTTTGTCAATAAAGGGGATAAAGGATATACAAAGTACTTTTTTTTTTTTTCTGCATATCAAGAAAATATGATTTCTAGTTCACTTGGTGACATGGATTAAATTGGTTCTGAACTTGAAAAAAATTCATCCTAGTGTAAGGAAATGTGGGGTTTGTGCTTCCACGGTGGATATGGCCATGGATAGCAGTGCCAAAGCAGAGAGCCACAGTGAAACTGCAAGTGTAAAAGGTCTGAGCTGGTCAAAGCACAGAGCTGCAGCTGCGAAGGTCGCTTTGTTACCTCCTAGCCTGGACAACAGGTGATAAGTTCTTTCACTGTTCTACAGAAAATGAATGGGTGAGGAGGTTCACTTCCACTTTCCATCTCAGAAATGGGCTGGCAGTCAGCCAGACAAGGATATAATGGGAAACCATCCCTGCAGCTGAGGAGCTGTGGATCAGTTTCTCTCACACAAAGCAGGCCTAAAGTGCATTTAGCACCTTTGCTATGTCCCTGTCACCTTTGCTGCATGTTCTGCTTTCTTCATCTCCTGGGTGCTTAGTGCAGAAGTGGACACCTCTTTCTAACCACCTAGGAATTATAATTGTTCATAAGAGTTTTCATCCAAAAGTGAAGTGTGCTAAAGTACTTCAGAAGTCTCAACTTCAGCGAAGGCAGTGTAAGTGCTTTGCTGAGCAGTGTGTTAGAAATTGCAGGTATGCCTCATAGGCACATTTGTTTTCCAGAGGTTTTGCCTTTTGGTTTTGGGTTTTTTTTCCCTGCTGTTTTAGTTACAGCTCTTAGTTACACATCATTAGAATTGTTCGTCTGTTTGTATAGCTTATATTCAGTGATCCCAGTCCTGCCCTGGCTCTGTGCTGGGCTGCAACCAGGCACAGTTGTAGGACAGGAGTCAGGGCTAGCAGTCAGCTTCAGTACTCACCAGCTTTGCATCAAGGAGCAACTTCAGGGGTGAGTAGCAACATGAAAGTAATTGTATATGCCTTTAAGTACAGAATGGATAAAAGGAGCAGGAGGGCAAAAGTTATCTTAGTCTTGTGCAACTGCTAGGAAAAGCAAGAGAGGACAGAGATGGGAAAAATAAGGAAGAGGTTTTTCAAATTGTTTTGTGCTACATGTCTGTGATAAGTTGCTCTGTGCCACCTTGGTGGTGCAGAACAGCCATAAAGTTGGTCTAACAACATGTTTTTTCTGCATTTACTGCTTCACCAGAGCACTGCAAAACAACTGGAGTGTAATGATGAATCAGTCCTGTTTATTTAATTTTGTTTTGCATACTTGAGCTTTACAGCAACATTATTAATGGCTAAAACTTGAGAAACATTCATCTTTGTTTATAGCAGAAGCCAAAATAACTGGAAACAAATGTTTTCCTCTGGTTTTTGACTTTTTCGATTAAACTGCATTTGAATTTTCTGTCTGTTGATATTCATTCTTCATTATCTTTTCTCAGGGTTGCATGTGTGTCACATCCCCAGAACTGAACTCCCTAGGGCTAAGAGTCGCTTTACATATTCCTTAAATATGAGGCAATGAAGGACAAATACATTGAACAAATAGAAAGGAAGAACAATTGTAAAAGTACTCATCACCTTATGCAGTTATAATTATTACATGTTGTCTTCTTTTATATCTCTGCTTTACCTTGATATCCTCTTACATACCTTTCTGTGCATATATCATGTATATATATATATACACGATATATACATATATTTATATCGTACTTAACTGTAACTTAACGTATTGGACCAGTTCTTCAGCAAATAGACTCTGATGATGAAGGAGAGATTGGAGGTTAACAATGTTGTGAGTCCTGCAAATGTTTCCATTGATTTCAGAGGTGATTTTAGCAATTTAGACTATGGAAATGAAACCTTGAAATGTGATGAAAATTATCGGCTGGATTCTTTAGTAGGCCCACAGAAAGTTTTTGTTCAGTTCAGATGTTCTCTTGGGCTGAAGAGTTTGGCATTTTCCTTTGTATTACATTTATTGCTCCACTACTTTTTGTATAGCAACAAATTACAGCCAAATCTTGCATTTGATTATTTTGTGTTCTAAGACAGTAGTTTTACAAGCCAAAAGTTGAAAGGTAGGCTTCTGATATTTCTGTTCAAATGGAAAGGATTTGTCTCTACACCATTTCAGTTTATGGTGGTTGAGTTTATTCATTCTCATCCAGCTCTGAAAGAAAAACTGAGGATCATAAATACCTAAAACTGAAATGCAATGAAGTTTAGTAAAATGTAATGTCTCATAATGCATCAAGCACTTTCCCCTTCCAATGGCTTCACCATCAGGATGAAATTTGAGGAAGGGTGTATATTTGTCCCTTTTCTTACAACTTACAGCCAGAGCCAATCTTGCTTTATTGCAAAAGATGGGTCCACAGAGATTATCCTGCAGTATAATGAGCCATGCTCCCATCCACCAGCAAGAATTGATAAACATCTGAATCCCAAGGCCTGTCTGCAAAACACAGCTTAAGGGTTCTTGTACAGCAGACGATTTACTCCAATGTGCCATGCTCCAGAATGTGTAGAATGATAACTCAACAGTCCTTTCAGGGGGAAACACAAGTCACATAGATCAAAAAAGGCATTACATTCTTTGCCAGAAATAAATCACAATGATTTTTTTTTTTTCAAAACAGCTAAACTCTTTATTTACCTGTGGATTTTGAAAATGTGATTATAGGTGAAATACAGCATATTCACATGGAAAGTATACTGAACTTAAGTTGAAATTTGGATTTCGTGGCCTTTGATGGCTGTCATTATCCACTTCATTATTAAGAGTAAGTTCTAGTGAGAAGTAAGCCCATTATTACATTTAGACACTGAAAGCAGGAATATTACTGCCCCACTAAGCAGGTACCAGTAGGTTCTACTTCCCATCTGAAATATTTTCCATAAGTCAGATTATTGCAAACATCTGAAATAAATCCACATAGGAGGTCTTATTTTTCTTAAAACTGCCAGAGAACAAACACACCTAGAGAAACATCGTATTATTAGTCCTTTTTTATCAGGTTCTACCATTTAGAAGTCGCTAGTTTTAAAAAATGTATCATTTTTACTCATTAGAGAAAAGGTACCATCAACTTCTTTGGAAGAATCCTTACAAATTTAAGAATCTGTGTGCTATGTGTAGCTGCCTTGTAATTTCCTGTTACCTCCTGCAAAGTTTGTGGTATTTATTTCATAGTAAAGTTTATCAGTGTGTATGTGCCCATGGACACAAAAAGTTCACCTTTTTGGGAGTACAAAAGTTTAGCTCCATTTAACTTGCTAGCAAGCAACAGGTCTCTTGTTTTCTTAAAGTAAGGAGACTTTAGAGATATCCGTGGTGGGTTTTGCCACTTATTCTTTGGAGCTGGAATGTCACCCTTTGTTTCCCTTTTCAGTGAACTTGCTCTGCTCCTGTGTCTCAGCATCAGCATTTTGTGAATTCTGCATTCTGTCGAGTGGCTGCTTTCAGGCTTGCCAGAAGCAGTGCTGCTCACATCCCTCCTGGCTCTGTCCCTGGGAGACCTCGATGTTCACACTTCACTGGGTGTCACCAGCATGTTTTAAGGAATACTGTGAGGGTACTGCACTGCCCAGCCATCTGGCAGGGAGGGAATTGTCCTGTCACTGCTTCCAGGCTGAGTGCCTGCCACTGGGTTCTGAACTAAATCCTTCCAGCCTGAGGATCACTGGCACAAAGTCATCCAGGTTTGCTTTAGAGCCAGGTTTGTGTGTGGGTGGAATTTTAAAGCACATTTATTTGGTGAAGACTGCAGTCTGCAGGTACCATTCATGGATGGCTCCTCTTCCCTTGGCCGCGAAGCAGCAGGACTGCTGGGAAGAGCCGTGCTGGCAGGTGGCTGCAGAAGCACTGGCCTGTGCCCCTCCTTTCACCCACACACTCTCGAGGCACACTGGAACTGGGGGTTCACTCAACAGCTCCAGGACTGGAGTGTGGAATCGGCATGCAGCTGTCCTGCTGTTTCCTTCTTTGCGTGAGACAAAGCAATGCAGCAAAGTGAAATCCAAGCTCTGCATTAGTGCAGGATGGTGCTCGGATCTGCTGCACCAGCACAGGGCAGCCTGCTTTGCGCTGAGAAGAGACACTGTGGCAGCAACAGATTATTTACTGTATTTATTTTTATTTTAATTTTCAATTCTAGATTTCCAGGGGCTTGCTTTGAAACTTGGAGAAGCCCCTTTGGAGGTTCTATGCATTTAGACTGAAGTAAAATAAGCAGTGTCTTGCTTTTCCATTCCAGAGGAGTCACTGCCAAAATACAGGTTTTTTAAAGGGATAACTTCTGAAGTTGAAGAGTTGCCTGCTTTCTAAGGTATGACTCTTTCAACTTGCTCTGGTATTCTGAATTGTTTACATTTTCTCTGGTACATTTGAAGAAATTTTTTTTCGTTTTTTCCTTGATGCTTATTGCAGGACTTATATGTAAAACTGGAAAGATAATTTGGTGGTTAATTTGGTTTGTGGCTCTGCATCAACAGGATCACAATGACTTTAATGCTTATTTGGAATCCAAGTTGTCATAGGTGCTCAGACTTCATTTCTCTAAAAGTACAGAAGATGTAGTAAATTTGCTGTACAACTTCTTGAATTTCATGAATAGAGTTGAAACACCCTGGTAAGGTGAACGTGTGCTATTTTCTGTGAAAAATTGATTTCTTTATTTTTTTTTTAATCCTTGATAATGGTTTTATTCAAGAGCTTAAGTCCAAGAACATTCTTTGAACATAGCTATAATTGCTTATGAATATTCCAATTATTGAGAATGCAGTGGTAAATCATCTTGTCTTCTTAGAGAAAGAGGAGTGTCATTGTGTGATGAAGACTGTGGGTGGTTAATCAGGACTTTAGAATTTGAAATACTCTTTTTTGCCATTCATTTTGACTTTCAGCAGTCACTGGTACTTTTCTTTCTTCAATTCTTCTAAATATGTCAATAATAGAAAGAGTCACCTTAAAGGGATACTTAATATTTGTGAAATACTTTTCAGCTTTAGCAGAAAAATGCAAAGACAGATAAAAATGATTTCTTAACATATTAATTTTCTTATTTTAGTTGTGGTATATTAAAATGCAAAGGAAGTTAGTTTTCAATGGTTTCTTTATATAAAATTGTTAATAAAAAAGATATTTTAATGATCTTATAAGTATGGAAATACTGACACAGCAAAAAGTAATTCAGCTTTTTCTTTAATTTATTAAGTTCTGGATTCTTCCCTCTTTCCTAATAGCCCATTTTGGTTCCTGTGGAAATAAGACTCAGTTCAGTTGTCCATTGCCTTCAGCAGGGAATTCAATAACATCAAAATGGAAACAGCAAAAATTTTGAGGACTTTCAGTCAATTATTATAAAAAAATGAGTACTCTGTGACCAAAGGAGCTCTGAAAAGGGTTTTCAGTTATTGGCAATTGCCTTGTTGTTTTCCTAAGTTCAATGTGATTGGAAGCACCTTACATTTCAGTAGGTTTAACTGTTATTTGTGCTTCTTTTAATTATTTGTAAAGCTTCAAATGAAAATTCAATGTCTAGGCAGAGTTGAGAAGAAAAAAAAATACACATAATATCTACAGTTAACATTAGAACTACACAGAAATATAATGAAGTTTGAAATATGGGTGAAAATGATTTTTTTTTTTTTTAATACAAGCTTTGTGACAGTCACCAGATCAGAGGAAGAATGACTAAACAGCGCAGATTGCTAATTATATCACTCTTATTAGGGATATTCTGATCTTCTACCATGAGAAAGAGATGGGGAAGAAGTAAAATCCCGCACAGCCCACAACCCTCTTGGTGTAATCCTGAGTGCAGTGCTTGAATTCCTCTCTTCAAGGATGTAAAAGATTTTGAAATTTGGGTTCTTCAATTTCTTCTGTCTTCTTTTTTAATATCTTTATAATTGTTAGGTTGATCCAATCAATATTCATTCTATATATTTTTTAAGACAGAAATGTTTTAAATTAGTGTCATATAGATCAATTCAGGAGCTTCTAGCCCTGAAACCATTATCTATTAAAATGTGAGACTCACATTCAGAAGAGGACAGGGTGGAATATGTACTAGATATCCCTCTCTGGTTCATATAGTGAGTGAGGAAATTTTTCCTTTTTTTTTTTATCTATTCACAGTATACTTCTTCCTTAGTGTGTGGGTGTTCTATGTGGATTATCTTCCCATCTTCAATTCTTACTGCCTGAAGTTCACTGTTAGTGTTTTATGAGAATTTAGTGTCTTAAGTTTGTCTACAGATGTGTGACTTTATCTCTTGTTTTATCAAACACCCTGCATAAAAATGATGAGGTAATTCCAGGTGCAGCAGTCCAAACACCCTCACAAAATACTGTCTGAATTATTAAAGGAAACTCTTAGATGACAGTTTAGTCCTTCTTTAGAGTAATAAAAACACTTAGGACAGCATCTGCAATATACTTCCTATACGGAAATAATTTTAGAATGTCTTCCAAAATTTATGTGACATTTTGAGAAAGATGGATCTCTTCTGTGTTGAGTGTTATGGATAGTATCAGTTATGGTACAGCATGTAATATCATTTAGAGCTTCAGAAAGTAAAATGCCCTAGATCTGTTAGTCTGAGAGAGGAAAAAAAAGAAGACATTAATCATGTAGAAGCTTCCTTAAGATACAGGAGCACACTGTATTAGAAGAGTGAAATAGATGTCAATTAACCATATTTACTGTGTTTTTATGATGGATTGTTACTTACTGAATTGCATTGAAGCAGTAATAAAACATGGAAATGGTGAGATCAATTCCAAACCCCTTTATTTTGCATTTCTTTGGTTGTGCTGTGTTTCATCTACTTGATAAAATGAGCTGCTGCTTTCCTGTGTACCCCAACCTGTGAGCTCAGCACCACTTTGTGAAGCACAGTTTGTGAGACTAACATAGGTTTGCAATGTAAGAATTATTGACATATCTCTGAAAGAAGGATTTGTGTCTTTGGGCTCTGTCAGAGGATGAGACACATCCTGAGCACTTTTACCCAGAGACAGAAGGCACTCACGAGACCAGAGGTTACATCTGAGATACGAAAAGAAAGTGCTGGGGCACAGAGCCTGCAGTGATGGCATTTTAGCACTTTATAGGCCCATGATGGCAAAAGAAATCAGTAGACATGCAAACCTTAATGACAGCCCTGAGAGGTGATGGCCATCATAGCTGTGTAGTGACAGGTCTGTGACAGATGTGTGGCACCCTAGTCCTCTCAGGGATGTTGGTGTGAGGAAGGCACCACTGCTTCCCCCTCAGCATGGACTGGTATGTGCATGCAGTACTCTTGGTGGAGAGAGAGGAGATTATTTCGTGCTCATAGTTCCTAATAAAAGCCATCAATTCGAAAACTCTTTTTTATGTGTGTATAGAAAAATAAAAAGGTTAATTCTAAATGTTAATCTTGTGTTAACCTGTGTTATGTGAAGATATACTGACAAAATATATGGATTTAGAGACAAAAAAGACAAATCTTATACGTAGGAATTTATGAAAAAATAAAACCACTGTACAGTGGACACATCACAAAGATTCATGGATTGAATCTTTTATGCCATTCTTTGTTGATCATTTTTGATTAATGAAATATCGAAACTATTAATACTGTTGTATTCTGAATTGGTGATTTGAGGTAAATATGTTTAATTATGTAGCTTCAGAATTTGTTTTGAAAAAGTGAATGCAATATTTTTAAATGCAGTAAAGAGATAATATTTAATATCTCTTTATACTTATCATAAAAACAGTTTTTAATACCTCAAGAGAGCCTCTTCTCTCACCTCTTGTTCCTGTTTTAGATCCTTCTTTTTCTTCCAGTTTAAGTCACAAATAGATTCTTAGCAAGGTTGCGCCACTGGTTCATCTCGGGGTAGCAATTAAATGTAAATAGAGGGATTAGTCAATTTCTGTGTAGTGTGTGCATTCACATATACAAATGTATATATATGTATATACACTTGTGTATGTGTAAATATATACATGCGTGCACTGCTAGTATTTTGCTATGATAAAACACTGTTTCTATTAGACTTCTGAATCCAGACTTGACAATTACAGTAAAATTTCCCTTTCATTTTGTTTGTGTCACTGGAATAAAGTTAGTGATACTTGCTTCTGCTGACACTATTAAGGTACATAAAATTTACTGACTAAAAAAATCAAAATTGGGAAAATGCCTCCAAATTATGATCGATTAAAAATGCTTTGAATTAGCTCCTAATGCAAATTACTCTGGCTCTATTGTAAAGAATATTTCTTAGAAGTAAGTTCCAAATAAACTTATTTAGAGTAACTGAGTCAACAGCAAAAAAAAAAATTGGATTTCAGTAGAAAAATAGAAGCTGTGGGAACAGCAAACAATAATGGTGCTGCCACCCTAATTTCTGCAGACAGGAAAAAGTGCTCTGAGGGAAACATGTTCCATGTTAGCATAATACATATTTAATTTCCCTTGTTTGATGTGAAGAAAATGAGATCAATTGATGCAGTCTGTAAATCCAAAATTAAAATAACATATGTGAAATAAATTAGTATAATTTATAAGTTGGACTCAGTGTGTTTTCCTCTAAAAAAAAATAAATAAACTCAGCATATAACCTTTTTTATACATGACAGATGTTATGTTGAAACTATACTCAGTGGAGTTTGTTTCACAGTTAACTACATGACCTATTTGTCATTTTTCATATGTCACAAGTTCATGTTGTTTAGGTCAAATCAAATGCGAGATTGTGGATTTTTCCTTGCTTTCCTAGAGTCCACTGCAGAGTGACTTGCTTGTCAAACTATCCAGTGGACATCCTGGTGGTATTCAGCACAAGGGAAAATAAGGGGAAATTAATTCAGCAGCAGAGGAACTGCAAGGACAGCAAAATATCTGCAGCTTCAATGAGGTGCTGTTCAGACAGAGCTTCGTAACTACATGTTTTCATGATTCTGGGCAAGACTGTTAGTAAGATCAGCAAATATGCAGAAGGGTAGTTCCTAACTCACCTCAATTTTTGTTTCAAAATCCTAACTCTTTCACACAGAAACAACTAATACAGGTAGGAAATCAGACACTTTTTAAGCTTAAGTTCTCTCCCAGGGCTTTTCCTCGTGCCTGTGCCCATTTTTCCCCCTAGATGAAACTCATGCCTGTGCCCATTTTTGCCCACCTGCAGTGAAGAGCAGAATGCTTCTTGGTGACATGATGCAGAGTTCATCAGTGGAGTGGCCACAGGGTTTGTCCTGAGTCTCCTCCAACACCTGGCCAGAAGAGCACTCCTTCCAATAGGTGTAAGCATCTGCTAGCCAGAAGATCAGTGCATTCTGCTTGTCTGTGAGAGAAGCAGTGTACCTCAGTCCATCAGAGGGGCAAATGGCATGTGTTTTCAGCTAAATGAAAAATTCAGGTGATTATTGCAAGAAGGGTAGTGGACATCATCAAAGCTATAATATGGAGCATAATATAGGAGATAGGGATAGAGGAGAAGTATTGTGGTAGGACAAATTAATGGGAAGAGAACAGGGAAGGAAAAAGAAATACTTTATGTTGATAATATCTTTCTCATTTATCTGACCAAGTAATGCTTACCCTATTTCCTCGATCCTGAAGAGGATATTTGTTTACTGGCAGTTCCTTTAGCCTTACCCCATTGATACAAAGCAGTCAATCATCTCTGAAGTGTTATTTTTGGAGATAAACACTGCAGAATTATAAAACCTGTAGACAGTGACGCTGAGTACCATTTCACGTGTAACCAGCCTGAGACATTGCTAAGCCTACACAGACTTGCACACTGCCGGCACACTGGGACATGAATCTGTTCAGTGCTCCCTGCATATATTCTCTGCAAGCTCCCTTTTTTGAAGGTTCTCCAAGAAAACAGGAGCAGTTTCTCTTTCTTCATACTTAAGAACTTACTTTTTAGTTAGGAGATTGATGTTATACCTAATACCCTGTTCCCACAGAGATGATTCTAAGACAGTTCCTAGAAACAAATCTGGCTTCCTCCACCTCTCTGTTAAGACTTTAGAGCCTTTATCCATCCATCTTTTCTTCACCTTCTTTGAACAGGATGATCCTGTTTTCACTGCAAGCTTTTTCTTTCCAAAATACTGCTATCAGCAAGTCAATCCCAGTCACTCTGAAAAGGATCATTACTTATTCATTAATTATGAATTATTCATGATTCATTACTTATTACTTAACCTTCAAAAGCAAGCAGAAGGTCACACGACAATAGGACTTCATGCATGTGACTTATTCATAAAAGCTGGTAAGAAAAAATAAGACCAGAAATTTTCCCCCACATTTGTTAGTTCCATATCTGATAAGCAGAAAAGACCTTTCCTGCTTTCAGGGTCTTTGTATAATCCCTGATCAAGCTGACCGCTTTTGTGATCATTGCTCTGACAGTGTAGTTCACTACACTTCTGGCTCCACCCCTTTCCCAAAGACCTCAAAGGTTTGATATTCCCTCATCTCTCTCTGTTCTCTGCCTTGGCAGTTGTGTTGTGGACTGGGCAGGACCAAGGAGCTGTTCCTGGGTGGGCTGCTTGGTTGCATCTATTATTTTCTTGGGTGCTCCTAAGTAGGTTCATTGCTTTTCTTTCTCTGTCTGAAAACTTGTTTGGTAGCAGTTTGCTGTGATTGCAAACACACAGAAGCTGGCACTGAATTCAGAAAATACACTGTATTTTCATAACTCTGCAGTGTTACTTTGTTCAGCTTGGCTTTGTGCTCTGCCTCAATAGAAAAGGGTAAATTTGAAGATGGTCGTGAAGGTATTGGTAACAAACAATAAAAAAGTAGAGAAAGAAACGTTCTTGCTGTCTACATAGGAGGAATGTCTTCTACCAGAACAGTCAAGAGAATGGCAGAAATCACAATCAGAAAAGACTCCTCAGCTTTGGCTACAGCTTACTGAGATTGTTAAATAGTTGTATGCCAGTCGTATTAGAAGAATCTTCCTAAACGAAGCTAAAAGAAAAAAAAAGTTGTAGAGGATGAACTGAAAGGGAAGGTCGGTGAGAAGCTGGGAAGGATCAAGGAGATTGCTTCAAGGAAGCCAAACTTTCCTCAGCTGTGAGAGAAGTGATTCCTCACCTACATCCGTGTCATTTTTGTTTGGTTTTGTACCTACTAGAGATATTTTCATTCAGAAAACATTCAGAACATCCAGAAATCATTAAATTTCACCAAGTTATTCTTGTGTTGATCTAAAATGCTTTAAATTAAAGAGTGACCTTCTGAATGATGAATAAGACATCAAGTGACAGAGGATCGGTTGCTTATTTTGATGGATTTTGCAGTGGATGACCATGCTCCGTGACAATGGGTGCATTTTGGTTGTTTCCAGACATTTATTTCAGCTCCAGGCCACTAACTCCTGTGCTGACAGAATGAAGATTGCTTTAGTATTTTGTCTTTTTGATAGGATGTATACACTAAATGGATTATGGGTCTGTTTTCTTTTGAGTAAGGTAGAGAAAATACAGTTTTGTTTCTTTTTTATATATTCTGTATTTTGCACATACTCTTAATTTTTTATTTCTTTTACAACATTGCCACCAGAATGGAATGTATTTTTTCTTATGTTTTCTCAATTTTAGCTGCAGAGATAAAATTAACTCCTCCCTATACATGTGTGCATACCCATCCCTTATTCATGTGCTTTATTGATCTTACAACCCTTTTATGAAAGCATTGCTTTAAGAACATCTCTTAGTCTGCTTGAACCAAAAGGTATTTATATTCACTATTTCTAGGTTGGGTCCCTGTCCAGTAGATAAAGAACACCTTTAAAATAATTCATCATGAAACCAGAGCCTTCCAGACCAAATGCTCCACCAGAGGACTTCTGTGAAATCAGAGATTTCCCTTCATGGAGCTGATCGCAGAACAGACTTTTTCCCAGGAAATTGTATAAATGTGTCCTTTACCATGAATTTGCATGCAGTATTATATATAATATGCCCTTTTGCTTTTCTGCTGTGTAACTCATCTGGTGACACAAGATGAGACACCAAAGAAAACAACCCACACTATCTCCAATGCTCTTGTTAATTTTGCACTGTCAGTTGTAATTGCTGTCTGCTGAAAAGATTTTCTGTTCAGTCTGATTTTCACTGCCTCCTCACTCTGTTTCTTAGGGCAAAGAAAATATATCAGTAAATATTGAAGAGCAAAACTATATTATGACTGACAGTTATCCTAATTCTTTGAGATACACTGGTAATGTCTGTTCAAGAATTAAGTCCCTAATTTCACTTTGTTTTGATTACAAAGCTGATTTGTTTCAGTCAAAGAGTGACAGCTAGTATAATTTTTAAGGCAGGTGTCATATGTGCTTTATTTTTATAGTTCTGTGGTCCAAAATGGGAAAGAAATGATTTTCTGCAGTGTGGTCATACATAAACACAATTAAGTAAGAGCATATACAAGAACAAAGCAGTGCATTATCTGTCTCAGATACATCCACCAGAACCTGTTTCCAAATACCTCTTGGCCTACTGAGGAACTCTCACCAGCTCTAGGGCAACCCTCTGGGAAAACAGAGAGTCCAGCCAGATGTTGTTGCAGGATACCTGGATACCCAGTCTTCAGCTATCTCTGCACTTTTGACAGGCTTGCCTCTGCCCCTCTACATTGTGGATGTCTGCTCTGAATCTCTGCCAATACCGTTCACCTCAGTTTTACCTCACTTCTGTCCCAAGTGCATCCATCCTGATCCTGCCCACCTATGTTTCTTTGTCTTTTCTGCTTCAGCCGTCCCTTTCTTAGTGCCCCCTTGTTCCCCCTCAGCTCTTCACAGCACCTCGTGTGCTCATTCCCATTGCAAACCTAACATTTGCTATGATTGCATTGTTCACACTGCTCATTTTTTGCATCACTTTCTCCTCAGGCACCTATATTGTTTGCCTAGTCTATAAACTCTTCAGGATAGCTATGGTCTTTTGCTGTGTGTCTTCATACTACAAAATCCTGTGAGGCTCATCTTTTGCATGGTTTTATTAGGCACTACTGTAGTAAAAATGATTAATAATCTAACAGCAACCATAATGTACTTGCTTTATAACTGTACCATAAGGAAAACTACTTCACCCAGCTGCAGACTGTACTTTGTATTTTGTCTGCTGTAGCTGTAGATGTATGTATTCCTTTACAAAATAGTTTAATATCCTAAGTTTTTGGGGATCTGAAATTTTAAAACTGATGTATATCCCAGTTTTTTAAGCCAAGTGAATCCAACTAGTTTGACCTCACTGAAGTTCATTAGATTGCCCCTGAATCAGGTAGAATAGCTGATCCAGTCATTAGAATGTTATTTAATTGTTAGTATTCCTACAATGTGTGCTGGGTTGACCATGGGTGGATGCCAAGCTGCTCTATCAGTCCCCCTTCTCAGCTAGAAAGGGGGAAAACACAAAGGAGGAGAGAAAATAGGATGGAAGACAACTCATAGGTTGAGACAAGGTAGTTTACTAAAGCTAAAGCAAAAGGTTGTGCATGCACAAGCAAAGGAAAAAAAATATTCTCTACTTCCCCATCATTAGACAGTATTTGACCACTTCCTGGGAAGCAGGGCTTCAGCACATGTAGTGGTTGCTCCAGAAGGCAAACATTGTAAGTAGCTAATGCTCCCCATGGAATATCCCCTTGGTCAGCTTGGGTCAGCTAGGTGGGTCCCCTCCTAGGAGCTTTCCCGTATCAAGCCTGCTGATGGGAGGTGGAATGTTAGAGAGACAGCTCTGATGCTGTGCCAGGACTGCTCACAGTAGCCAAAACACTGGATGAAATTAGCATCCACCCCTCAATCACAAGCACATCTGTATGTGTTGCATCTCTTCCTAGATGCCCGATGTTTCGTGGACCCATCAGGCTACAAACAGCTCATATTTCTGCTCCCAGTCTAAGTCTGTCTGAGCTGTTTCAGTTTTGACAACTTTATCTACCTGCTGTTTGTTTCAATGTTCTTCAGTGACGGGATTTTTGGGCACGCAAGCATCTATGTGACGTCCCAAGAGTCCTGTTTGCTACCCAAGCAGTGGTGTCTGGTCACAGTGAGGCAGCCCAAGTGGGTTTACCCTTGCCTCACCAATTCTTCCAGTGCTGCAGCCACATGGCTTTAGCCACCATCCAGGAGTCAGTCTAGAGACAGAGTACAGTCCATTTTTCTTGTTCTGGTTAGACAGCTTTCACTTCTGCAAATTCGCTTCACTTGCCTTCTCTTTTAGCGGGCTCAACAACTTGTCAAGGAGCTTTCTTGTGAAAACACAGTAAAAACACTGAAAATAAAAGGAAGATAAGCTGTCCCATGGGCTTAGAATTGAGTTTAGGGAAACAATGAAAAACTACTCACTATGCCTATACCAGATGCACGATCTGTGTACATTGTCTGGTTTTTCTGGAAGTTGTCATGGTGGCAGAAAACTAAGGGGAGACATTTTGAGGAGCCTAAGCAGGGGTGATTTTATGATTTCTTTGATGCTACCCCAAGTGTTTGAGGACTTCATCTATCTGGGTACTAAAATGACTCCAGAAACCTTAAGAATTGTTAATGCTAGTTGGAAAATAATGTTCAATGTTCTTTTACCTCTCTCACAGAGAGCCCATTGTGATGTGGCACATCTTTGTATTCTAAGTTAGGGCGAAATTAGGTCTGGTTGTAATCCCAACTGAACTGTAAAGGAGCTATAAAGGAGTTATCCCTTTGGAGATACCTCAGTAACTGCATGTACTGCTTATTGAACAAAGAAGCAGAATTTATGCACTACTATCATTGTCATGGTGTGCATGTTACCCACACCTGTCTACTTCTCAGAATGTCCTGAGTCTTGGTAACCTTTTATGTGCTCTGTAACAATCCCAGTCCTAGCTGTTCCCTGTGTGGGTACTGCTTTTGCATCGAGGTAGTCTCACTGTGGCTACTGACTGTCTAGTCAGAGAGGTATTTCCAAGCATCAGACTGCAGCCAGTGCCTGTGAGAAAGTACAAACTTTCCCATGCATTAAGCAGAGAAGAATGCTAAACGATTTCGCACCTGGTGTTTATGTTTAGAAATGGGTGTTGTTTGTAATTAGCCGATGGTGTTGGGGGGTGTCAATCAATTAACCAATCATGTAGCATCTGTGCGAAGCTCTCTATAAAAAGGCTAAAAAAAAAGCCTTTCGAGCCTTTTGGAGTCTGCATATTGCATCTTGACTGTCCTTAATACAACAGAGACAGTCTCACATGTTCATTTTTTGTATTTTTTGGTCTTTCGTTATTGAAACAGTATGGCTGTAGTTTCTTGCTGCAAACCATTACAGAACTCATTTCTTCTATTAGTTTGTTGGGGTTTTTTTGAGAAGACTAGGGAAAACATTAATTTCCTTTAAGCTGAATTATGCTGCCATGTTGTTATAATGAAAATACTGAAATTAATATTTACCAAAAACCCCGTCTTTATTCAACTCTTTAAGTAAACAAAGCAAATGATTCACCATACCTCACAAGTGTTTTCTAATATCAAAGACCAAGCCTGAAAGCTTGAAAATAAAATTCCATCCCAAATATAGAGCTGTATATGTTGTGTGTGTTTCATGTACAAGTCTACTCAGAATACCAGTACAAAAGGTTGCTTATGGTGTTGTTGGGTCCAGTTGAAATCATGACGTAACTAAGAAAAAACCTATTCGAATCTATAAACAGAATTCTGTGGACTACAGCAGAATTGTCATGTCTAAAATGCGTGAGAATTCATGCAGTTTTCCTGCTTATGTTCAGCCAACCAAACAGACTGGTCGTGAAGATTTGCTGATGGATTTGCTTCCCACTCCTGAAGCAGAAATCACAGATTTGCTTTTCCAAACTGAATTAAGAATCTAGACTTTTGAAGTTTTCCATAAATGATGAAAATAAGATGATACAGTGATTTTCAGGCTGACAACACAGTGTACAGAACATGCAGATAATTACAGAACATGCAGATAATAAGAACACCAGGTGCATAGGAGCTAAAATACAGATAACATTGAATGGAAATGCTTTTCACTTAAAATGAATCAACAAGTACAGAAACAAGCCCAAAGATAGGAGTTCTCATACTTTTAGAAATGTGTTTCAAACTTTTTGCACCTTCCAAAAGCTTTTCCCTTCCCAAATATTTAACCTTTGCTATTTTCAATAGGGTTCTCATAATCTAAATGAAACTTTAAAACTATCAGTTAACATTATAGCTTCTCTACAATTCTAGCATTATTTCTTATTTAATTTATTTTAAAAAGTAGAGAGAAAAGTTAAAATCTTGTTTCAGGTTATGTGGGAGAAGGGATATTCATAAATTGTCATCTAGAACTCTCTTAAAACTGACTTAGGGAGTTCAGTTGTCTTCTGTGGCGGATATACATAAGATAAATGTAGGTGGCCTTAAAAATGGTATACCCAAGGTATTTGTATTATGATTGTTCTGACAAACATTTAGTCTAGAATTCATGTTCCTGGTGTTTTCCCATGTAAAAGGTTGCATCTTAGCCAGTGGACATCCTAGAGAGAGGTGTTTGAGGAACAGGTGGCTCATTCAGCAAGGGATGGTAATGAAGGCATGTGAGGTGAATAACTTTCCAAAGGAAGGTTTTGTCTCCAAGCCATTTCCTCCTAGGACTGAAATGCAGACATAAGGAATCTCACTGGATTCCCATTAATGAGCATTTATGTATGTTCTAGTATCCTAGTCTATTTTTAGTTGCTTAAATACATTCTCTACATAATTTCAGTTAGGAAAAAATATCTTTTCATTCTGAAGTTATTATGCTTGTGTGTCTTGTACAATTAAACTGCCAAAACATAAACATCTATGTTTTTAACTATTTTATATCAGTTTGCAAAGCTGAAGAATGTACTTGACTCAAATTTCAGTGATAAGGTCCCTGAAGAGTAGATGCAAATATTTTCCCCAGGTAATGCAGATGGTTACTGGATTACAAAAAGCAACCTGTGTATGTTCAATCTTGATCTAATGTTCTAATTGTTAGGAAATAATATGCTTTGTAATGTTCAATAATCTAAACAGCTAATCCTGTAAGTTTTTAAATACTCCCTACGCTTAACTTTGACACATACATTTAATCACACCAATTTAAAGCTATGGAGTTTACAGGCATTTGCAGGATTAAAACCTGTTACTGTTTGCAGTTGTATTTAAATATTGCAGATCATTCAGTTAAAGCTTTTTATTGGTTTTGACAATGATTACTATCATTGATTATCAGGACACATCAAGTAAAACATCAAATTGTATTCTAACCTTAAAAATACAGTGTGAAACACTGTGAAAAGGTACAAAACTTCTGCTATGGATTTCTTCGACAGCAGGGAACTGTGTCTCTGCTTTCCTAAGAGTAATCCACTGAAAGGCAGAAGATAAAGAATGTGTACAGGGGAGACACCAAGAAAGGAGATAACTTTATTGCCTCTTTGAAACAAGGTGGCCAGAGCTTTCCTCTCAGAACTGTGGTGGAACCAAGGTAGAAAAACTCTCCTAGTTATCTTCCATTACAATAGTGCAATAAAAAATGTATTGTTTGATATCTTATGAAATGTTCTGAAATGAAAAATGTTGTGAGCTGAAATGCAAGGGGCCCATAGCCTCTCACTCCTGCCTTTGGATATCATAACAGATTTGCAAATATGCTGTCAATCACACCAAATGACAGGTGTAAGAAAACAAGATTACGGAGTGTCACAGACACAGCTGCAGTGTTCAGGTTACTTGATTGGTCCCACCCATGACAAACACATTGTTGTAGAATTTGATGGATTAAAATTCTGTAGGTATCACTGGAACATACTAATTATTTTGGTAAAAGAAACCTCTCTTTGATTATTCATAATTTTCATGTGACATTCACAGTTAGCAAGAGGATAAAATTAGCATTAAATAGTTCACAGGCAAATTACATAAGATAACTGAAGTGGTCAGCATAGACATTCCTTATATTCTGATGTAAGAAAAGAAATTGGCAGTTAAGCCTAATGGTAGACTATCATATTCCTCTCAAGTAGACATGCTTGCTGTTACATGTTTTATGTTTTCTCAAAAGAATAGCATTACTTTTCTGCCAGATAGCTCTATTGGCTGGTCAGTTTGGACTAAATATGCGTCTTTTAACTAATGTATCACAGCTCTCCTGCTGATCAGACCATGGATCCATTACTTGATATCTTTTCTTCTGAAGCTCTGTTTTATACTTAGTGGGAAGACAACATTCTCTTACTCTCACAGGCGTGAGATATTGTGGGATAATAGAAATTTCCTTGCCTTCTGTCTGGTGGGAAATAACTCTTTCTAGTGCAGGCTGAAACATCTATCCAGCATTCTGCTACTTTCTACCTGTCTAGATATCCTGAGAGTCAGGTCTTCTGAAAAAAAGACCTGCTTATGACACTTCTGAGAGCCCCTGACTGGCTGCACACAGAACAGCTTAAGGGATCTCTTGCTTCCTGCAGCAGCAGTAACATGGGTAAGAGAAATGTTCTAAACTTCTTCAGATTAGAATAAAGGCATTTCAGGACACTTAAAATGCATATTCTGTTTAAAGCCTTAACTTGGCTTTACAGTTTCTGTAGGGTGAGTGATTTGCCTTTATTTATGGAAGAGGAGTGCAAGATCATGCTCTGAATGCAAAATTATAATGAAATATTGGCATGCTAGAATAAATCACTGACACCAATGCTTAAGAACCCTCACTCTGTTTAGCTTGATTTAGACAGACTTTGAAACTATTCTCCTTGGTAGATATTAGTGTTTCAGTATGCCACACTATCTGAAATGACATCTTAATTAGCATTTACTTTCTAACATGTTTTCTGAAAGACCTTTAAGACCAAATTTTTCCCCACACAGTTATTCTGATTTAAAATATCATTAAAATCTGCCTGAACACCTCCTTCTGCTGTTATTCTCTCAGGCCTGGAAAAGGCTAAGAGACATTTGCTGTCTCACTGAGGCAGATGACTCATAGCTTCTGGATGTAAGAGGGGGAAGTAGCCGCCTGAAAAGATAGAATCTAGGGTGTGGGCTCAGAAGTCCCAAAGTTGTCATCTTAGCAACAGGCTCAATGAAATGACACAGCATCAACACAATTTTTGAGCTGAAGTTTATCTTATGTTTATTGTTAATAAAGACAAATCCCTGAAAGGCACTGGAATAGGATTTTGTTTAAGTTGTGGACTCTGTGGAGAGCAGGTGAATAGAGTACCTGTCGACAGAAGGGACTATAAAAGGCTAGTGCCAGATGAGCAAGATCATAATAGTGAACTAAGTGATTACACCATGAAACTTGCATGACCCAGTTTATACCCTTAAGTGTTGTGGGCTTTCATGCAAATATTTCATTAAAAATTACACATCCTCTGTATTATTTGATGCTTGTGTTCTACACTGGCCTCACTGAAGCAGACACATAGCATGCAACATGCCTAGAAACAGAAATATACCTTTCTGTTGTTTTGTTTTTTCTCTGTGTGGTATACAAAAGAAATGCATTCAAAGTGAATATAGGAGGAAAATAAGAGAAAAGTAAACTGAAATCATTTAGCTGTATTTTCTCTCTGACGCTCTAATTTATATCATGAAAAAATGTCTTGATTATATATTGTATACTATAAAAATAGTGTCTTACAAGATTTTCTCCATGCTACTGATAAATTCAATTTGCCCTTCTTTAAAGCATCTTGCTGCTGAGCAGTCTTTTCTTTGTTTCTGAGCTCAAATCATCTCTTCTGTCTGCAATCCACATCAAGTCCAATTTTTCTTCCGTTCCATCATAGCACTTTCAATGAGATTCTTATTCTCACTATCTTCAGAGGACCAAGCCTAACTGCGCACCTCCTTTTATAAAGTTCATATGTTCCTGTAGTTTCATCTCCTGAAGAGACAGTGTTTTCTTTTATGTTCAACTGATTATATTTTCCTGACCACAGCTGAAATTCATGACAGTTTTTAGCAGCTACTGTCTTTGCTATAGACAGATTTTTTTTCGGCTGACATACTTGGAATATGTGCTTTGAAGTAAGAGGAATTGCTTCGAATTGCTTGTATATTTTTGGTTAATTGCTTCAAATAGTTGTTTGAAATTAAGGCACATGTAAATCCTTTACATGAATCATCTTCAGTAACATTAGCGTTATGTCCCAGGATTGAAAGGTTAGAGTGCAAGAACGCGTGAAAGAACACACAAAGCTATTTCTGATCCTGTGTTGTGCAATGTGGGGAACAGAAGCAACAGGACGTTGGTTTGCAAGCTGTTTCACTTTGCAGCAGTTCAAAGCTATGTCAATATGGATACAGGATCTCCTGGCTTTTTATCAGTTTAAATATTTGTAAGCAGATAACAGCAGTGGATGTGCAGCCAGAGCTTATTGTTGTCCTGGTTTGAGACAAATTTGGAGGAAAACATCCAAAATGAACATGTCCTCTTATAGAAGGCATAGTTCAGCCGCCCCTCCCCCAGGTTTGGAAAGAATTTTCTCGGAGGAAAGTGGAAAAACTATTTATTTAACAATCAGGGTGCATGCAGGCACCAAGGAGAATGAGTAATGTTAAATAAACCTCTTGCTGTGGAGAAGACCTGGGAAGATTCAGAGTCCTTTCTGTGGGTGTGGCTCCCTCTCTGGAGCTGGGGTGTGGCGTGGGCCCCTCCGGGCCGTGGTGTGGGGCCTCCCAGTGATGGTGTTCCAGACCGGAGCAAGCAGTTCCTGAAGAGAAAAAACCCCAAAGTCACAGGAAAAGTTCTTGCCTCAGCTAGAAGTCTAGCTAAAAAGCAAAGAATTTTAACTCTCCATCTCTCTCCTGAGAAAAGGAGCCAAAAGCTGGGAAAAAGCAGGAAAATTCTTTTCTTCACTATGCCACAGAGAATTATCCATGTTTTTGAACACAGGCCGCTGAAAGAATTCCACCAGCTTCTTCTCTGCCTTAAAGGAACAGAATGGCACAGGATTCATGTCTGCCATAGAGCAGGTGATAGGGGATACAGCATCATAAAGTCACCTCAAGACACTGTAGTACACTAATACCTACACTAATTGCTACAGCACTTGTGGATCATTGGAATCAGAAGATATTCTAAGGAACTCAGAATATTCTAAGAAAGGAACAAATCTTGCCTTGCATTCACCTTAGGTTTAACAGGAACTCTTGTAGTCTAATTTGACTCAAGTCCAGTCTGCCATCATGCTAGTTATCTTTATTCTCTCTGCTTTTACAGCCCCTGTAAACTATTCATTTCTTTGGGCATTCTAACCCATTTCCTTCTGTTACAATCCACATTCAATCATGATGTATGTACGGTTTTAGAAATGAAGTTTCTGCAAGATGTTTCTGCTTTTTAATTCAATGAGATTTTATGTTAATTTTTTTTTATTTTATGTAACTCCTGATGTCTTAAGAGTTTACATTCAATTGCCAGGTTAACCCAAGAGTACCATTCCTTCCTCAATTTTTTTCAAAATTGATTCCTTTTTCTTCTTCAGGAAATACCTCCAATTGCCCTCAGTTGAGTAGTTCTAATTAAGAAATATGAACTGCATTTTGTAGAGCCATCTCTTTGGCAAAAAGGATGGAAATTTACACCTAAGCAAACAGCTAATTGCTGATAATTCTTGCTTATTGCTCCCCTTACAAGTGTTATAAACGAGACACTGGCAAACAGGTGCAGCCATTAAGGAGAATGGATCATAAGGTTATCTCTGTACAGCAAAGAATTCCTTTTCTAACATTTTCTGAGTGCTGCAGAGTCTTAGAATCGAAGTCAGAAGGAGTTCATTGTTTTTATAAACCCTAAACTTAGAAAACTAAGTTACCCAGATCCCCTCTTAGGCCATTTTTCATTAATTGCGTCACAATTAGCTTAACATAAGCCATCTTAGATTTACATTAAAGTGAGAATGGAACCTGAGAGACTGTCTGCATAACACACTACTGACATTCAGTGCTATAAATCATTTCTTTCTCCAAAATGAGGTCACTCCCAGGCCTCACTCAGG
Source organism: Vireo altiloquus (assembly GCA_013396875.1). Lineage (NCBI taxonomy): Eukaryota > Metazoa > Chordata > Aves > Passeriformes > Vireonidae > Vireo > Vireo altiloquus. Next base: position 2,133,199 of record VZRF01014225.1, on the reverse strand, counting down.
TACCTCCTCCCCCAAAGTGTTATGTCTCCCTCCAGTCACCAGCACAGTCTGCTCAGCAGCTCAGCCTTGTTTGTGCACCATTCATTCCAAACACCACATGGTGGCATATGCACAAATAATCTGGCTGCAACAGTCTGGCTGATGCCCGTTTAGGAGGGAAAGCTGGATGGACATGTCTTGCTAAGTTGTGCATGCTAAAAAGTAAGGTAACATTCATTTGAGATAAAAAACATGATTTGTCGACATTTTTTTCTTATTTATCCTTGTTGTAGGTAGTGCTTCCATGGGAAAGGTTTCACAAGGCAAGTTTAAACAAGTGCAAGGTGCTGCACCTGGGTCAGAGCAACCCCGCGACTGGGGGATGGACAGAGAGCAGCCCTGCTGAGAAGGACTTGGGGTGCTGGGGGTGAGAGGCTGGATGTGTGCAATGTGCACTCACAGCCCAGAGGGCCAAACATGTCCTGGGCTGCATCCAAAGCAGTGTGGGCAGCAGGGTGAGGGAGGGGATTCTGCCCCTCTGCTCTGCTCTGGTGACACCCCACCTGCAGGGCTGCATCCAGCTCTGGAATGCCCAGCATGGAAGGACATAGACCAGCTGCAGTCCAGAGGAGGGTTACAAAGTTGATTAGAGGAATGGGGTACCTCTCCAATGAGGAAAGTCTGAGAGAATTGGGATTGTTCAACCTGGAAAACAGAAAGCTTTGGGGTGACCTAATTGCAGCCTTCCCATTCCTGAAGGGAGACTACAAGGAAGATGAGAAAGACTTTTTACAAGAGCACATAGTGACAGAACAAGGGCGATTGGCTTCAAACTGAAAGAGGGTAGGTTTAGACTAGATATAAGAAAGAAATTCTTTATTGTGAGGTGGTGAGGCACTGGGAAGAGGTTACCCAGAGAAGTTGTGGATGCCCTATCCCTGGAAGTGTTCAAGGTTGGCTGGGCTTTGAGCTGCCCGGTCTAGTGAAAGGTGTCCCTGCCCACAGCAGAGGGGTTGGAACTAGATGATCTCTAAGGTCCCTTCCAACCCAGGGCATTCTGTGATTCTCTGTTTGTTAAATAACTGTAGTTGTTCTGCTGGTTTGCATTTGAGACACTAACAGTCAGCTGTATCTATACTGTATGTACTGCACTATAATATACTACACTATACTGTATCTATAAAGTTGCTTCTCAGGATAGTTGATAGTAATAAAATGAAAGTTTCCCATCACTGGAATATTTTATGTGACGTTACAAACACAGTCAGAGAGAAATCACAGATAAAAATCTGTATCCTACATTAAGCAGTAGCACAGGAACTTTCAACATCTGAGAGAAGAAACTGTGTATTAATTCTTCCCTTTTCTTTTATAACACTATCTTTCATGATTCAATGCTGGACACACAAATGTCATCATTTCACTTCATTAAATGAAGAAAGTTGCCTAATGTTTCCTGCTGTCTCCTGGATTATACCTATTTTTTATCATAGAAACCTCTGATGGAAGGTCACATCTTTCCTTGGTTACAGCATCTAGCATATACTGACAGGTAGGTAATGTTAATCCTCTTGGACTCTCACATCCAAGGGTTCCAGTCAGTTTAAACAAGTGGCTTGCTCTGGCAAATGCTCTCAATTCAGGTAGTTTTGAGGTGATCTGTAGACTGGATTCCCAGATCCTTTTAAAATTTAGTTCACTTAAGTCCAGAAGGAAAAGTTCAAGACATAGGAGGTAACTATGGCCTTGGCAAGTTGAACCTTGATGTCTTTGATGTATATAAGGGGGAGAAAATAACCCTTAAGGTCACCACAGAGTCTGGATCCTGCAGGTATATGGCAATAGGCACAAAGAGAGGGGAAGGAAAGCATAACTTCTAGACCTTTTATTAAGCACTTTGCTATTTCCTGGATATTCTGATCAATATTACACAATGTGGCAGGCAGATGCTTTGGAAAAACTGTGAGTTTCCAGTTACTGAGAATAGTCCAACCATGTTGGGAGTCAAGCTGTTATTTCCATGTGGGTACAAAAGAAGGTTTTAAGTATCTGCCAGCTTTCAAGACAAACAGTATCTGCTGGGTGATTTATCTATAAATATGTTTGCTAGAGGGACATCTAAATCTGGTTCTTTATTGTGTTCTCCTCCATCAGGAGAGACACCAAATCTGAGTGTGTATTTTGGAGAACTTAATAGTATTAGGTAGAACTGCTGACCTTTAAAAAAGCATTATTCACACTAGTGGTTGCAGTAGAACTAGTGGTCTGTATATTAAAAGGTTTGAATGGCAAAAAAGCCACATGAGTTCTTTTTCTGCATTATTTCTGTCACTGTATTTCACATTGGGCAAATACCCACATAGCAGCACTGACTTGAACATAAGCACTGTGCTGGCCTGACTGAATTCTCAGCGATCTTAGGAAAGAAACTTGGCAAACAGAAGACTTTGAAGTAGGGCAGCATTTATGTCTACTAGTGTCAAGGCTGTGTCATACTGCATTTCAGACAGATTTTTGTTTGTTTTCTAGTACAGCCTATTTTAACTTGTTTGTTACAATGAAGGTGAACACAATAAAACAATTATTATATAAATGTTATAAATAGCATTATTTATATAATAAGAAATCAAGGAAGGAAACTTGCTGTAAGACTGCTGCTGAGTGACTGTATGGTCAGCCTTTAGGGAAGGAAAAGCAACAGTCTAAACTTACCATACTATCCTGGAAAATCTGAGCCTTACAGTAGCTGCAGACAGTCACTCACGGAAGAAGTAGTGGAAAAGTGCATGATTTCTGTCATTCAGCCCAGAAATAATGTCTGGAGTCTGTGTGTCTCATCTGTATCAGCTACACATCATCTCAGCTACCTGGCCATTGCTATCACAGTGCTACTTGTGTTGAAAAATGGGCTTAAAAATACACAGTAGAAATAACTCTACTCCTACCGGAGATGTTCTTGAATACATTTTCCTAATCAATTGTCTTTAGAATGTTTCTTCAGTCAATAGGAATGGAACTCTTCTGAGTTCTCTAATGAGACTGGCTGAAAAGATGTCCTGAAAATGACACCCAGAGAGATTGCAAGGGATAGCCATGGCAGCTACTCGGGTGATTTTTTTCCTTTTATGCATCACTGTTCCTTCTCTGAATCAATTCAAAACAACATGGAAAACTCCCCACGGGGTGTGACTAGCATCTAAAAATTTTCCTGCTTACATCTGAGCACTGTGAAAAAGTGACATCCTATGACAGCTCAGTTGTGGGCAGGCCAATGAACCCAACAGCTTGAAAGAGCAACCAGATCCAGCATGCTTTTGCTGCTATATGTTGCAGATTTGCTGCTGCCCAGCCTGTGGAAAGCTGGACTGGGGTCAGTCCACAAGAACTGCCATCACTGTGGGGTACTTTAGTTAAAGTTTTGTCCATCTGGGGAGCATATCCAGCTGGTAGTGGAATATTTACTAAAATGCTATTTCATTCTTCTGTACCTAAAAGGAGTCAAGGGCTAGAGTCATAAACCACTGAAATGTTTCAAGCAGTCTTGGGAACAGCAGTGTCAAAACCCAGTATCTCACTGTTCCACATTTGTAGTTGCCATAGGTTGTCTTGCTTCAACACAGTGACCTGGAATTTTTCATACCCCTCTAGGAGTTTTATACCCCTCATTCATATGAATCAGGACACACAGCCTCCTTTACCATCATGGAAGGAATGTGTTTGAGATTGCTGTTTGTACAATTGAGATTGTACTGCAACTCTTCATAGAGCTGTCAAAGTCCAGCCATCTGTAATGGTTCCTTTCCCACTTCTGTGATGTCAGTAGTGCTGCCTCTGTGAGTGCCTGTTTTGGTAACCAGCACAGCAATGGAACTCATAACTTCTTTAACAGTTCAATTTTGTATAGTATCCTATGCTGATAGGCAAGCAGTATGCAATTCATCTGTGGAGAGTACATCTGGTGGCAATGTGCACATTTGTGTTCATATTTAACCAGTGTTTTGCTTTCAAGGATGTGAAAGCCACATAAAGTGTAAATCAAAGTCTCCTGCCAGCAAACTGGAGCACTTAGAAGACTGAAAGCAAGGGGGGCTAAGCAGGGAAAGCAGCACTGCTGGGTTTTGCCACAGCTCACTTGAGGGGTTCTGCTGGCATGCAGGCTTGGCCCTACAGCCCTTCTCCCCTTCACTCACACAATGCAAAGGCCATGTAGAGCAGCACTTTGGGGAAAACCCAGCCTAAACATCACAATTACTGACAGTCGTCACATTTCCTTCATCTCTTATGGTAGGGCTTGTATTTTGCCCTAATAGTCTGTGCATTAGTAACTGACATCTTTTTCTGTCCTCTGCCTGTGGGATGCTTTCCCAAGATAAAATTTACTTGATTTAAAAAAAACTCTCTTTTGGAATCATAGTGAGAATCAAATGAAAATTAATTACACTGATATACATGAGATCGGAGAAAAGGGGCTGAACCTGATGCCAAAACTCCAGCAAGATTTAGGGATTGTAAATAAAGTCTTACTTCAATTCTCATAAAAACCCAACCCTCCCATTCAGTAAATATGACTAGAAATCTGCCCTAGAGGATCAAAATCAGTGTATAATTGAAAGCTTTGCTTTCAAAGGATATTTAGACTGAAACTGTGAGCAGCTGAGAACTGGGACAGTCCATGTATTACACTGTACAGACAGAATGGAAATATTCTGGTCAGGAATCCTTTTTGGCTAATTTTAGTTATCACTTACAATCCACTTGAAAAGAGGTGGTGCATCTTACTAGCTGGTTTACTCATAAGTCTTTCCATAAAAAAAGGTCCTTCCTCCTTTGCATTGTGTGTTCAGTAAAGCAGTCACTTCCTGTCCCAGATACTTGGAGAACTTTCTTGCACTACATCACAAATTAAACCACTTTCTTTTCTTAAGCTTTTTAATGTGTTTGTCTGATTAGTGACATATAAGCACATATAGTAGCATATGAAAAAATATAAGTGTTTTTTCAAAGTTGAAAGTGTTTATTCAAGGTCAGCTATTGTTTTATGGAAATACTAAAGTAAGGTATTTCTGAAAGAGGGATTTTACAAGTGATTATGTGTATGTTACACCTATATCTATGCATTGAAAGGGCTGAAATCTCAGCCTAAAAAGTATTCATTGAAAGTAGGTAATATCAAGAGCAATGCTGTGCATTGTGGTAGGTGTGTGAAATATAATATGCTAGAAATCTGCATTTCTAGGTAAAATCATTGGTATGGCTAAAAGAAAACTTACTGAACATTGATTCAGCAGATAATAACCAGTCTAAAGTTTTAGTTCCTACCTACACTTTCCAGAGGAGACAAAAAGTATCACTCTGAATACCTAAAATGTTCCAGTACATGATCATTGGATGGGTTAATATGACAAAAGTGAAAAAAACAGCATTCAGGCAGTAATTTGAAGAAAACTGTTCTGTGGTCCAAGTAGTGTTCTGAATATATTAAGTAATGTTTGTCTGGTTTAGGTTCTTAATCGTATTGTTTTGGTTTTCCATATGGTATTTGCATGCTCTACTTTCAAAATATTTGTTTAAATTTACCACACAGTTGGTGATTCAGTGTCAAAAATTAGTTCCTTTCCTTTGAACTCCGTCTGTGTTTAATTTGTATTCATCCCATGAATATGCTGGTTTAGTGTGTAATGTGGTAAAACAAGTAGGCTCAAAGCTAAGCTGTTTCTAAGAGAATCCTGGGGAGATGGTAATATTCTAGGAAATAAGATGAAAATATTCAGGAAAACACAAGTTTAAAGAACTTAGGCAGATTTAAAGGAATCCCCCTTAGTCTAGGGACTGGTTAGTCTTCCAGTGAATGTGACCAGGGAAGTTACCTCCAAATAAATGTGTGTTTATATTTTTACTGTATATACTGTTCATCCTACTTTAAAAATAAAGATCCTCATGTGTTTTGACTAGTTGTGACTAAGTGGAAAACAACTGATGTGAAGCATTGTGCCATGCTTGAGAATGGGATATTGGAAAGATTCGCCTCACAGTAGACAGGGAATACAGATGTATTTGGCCCTTCTGCAATTTTGAAGTACTCTGTGGTAAAGGACATGCTCATTTTTGGGATGAATAAACATGTTAATTCTGTGGATATTCACTTCACTACAAAGTTTAAGTAGTATCTGTAGTAATAGTGGAATGACGGTCGTATTTTCAAAAACAGTAAGTTTCACAGGAAGGAGGTTATTCCCTGGAAATTGTGAATGTTCAGGGATAGAAAAACAAACATGTAACATTACATTAACTATTATGTATCTTAGGGAAATGAAGGCTAATGAAATAACAGATGTGATTCATTAGAAGAAAAATGTATGAAATATACAGTTTTTAAAAACAATCATTAGTGATCCAATAATTTAATTTTTATAGTGTTTTTGATGCTTCACATTAAAAAAAGTTCATCAATATATCCTTAGGGAGAGGAGGAAGTAGGATCACCTCTCTTAATTGGAAAGCCACAGACATTTGACTGATCTGAAGGTGAAAGCCTTATCTATAACTTTATAGACTATTCTACTTTTATAGATAAATTTAATTAAAAGTATGCCTGTGAAGTCCCTGCATTTTGTTATTTTATCTTAAATATTTGTATCTTGCTTGCATATTCTCCACAGAAGACACAAGTTATACAGTACAACTTTTTTTATGATCTATCTGGCCAGTTTGGCTCACTTCAGATTCTTTAGCAGTATATTTTTTTTATATTTTTTCTTTATGAGAAGAAAAATATTAATCATATAGACAAAGAAGAATGGAAGTGATTCATTGCCCCAGAAAAACTCTGCTGTAAACTATGGTAGGATTTTCAATTCTGTATTATTTCAACAGCTTTGAAATGAGTCATTTTATAGAATTACTTAATGGTTTGTTTTTATCTCTACCAGTATTAAGTTTTTAGTGTGCTTGAGTTTAGTAAAGCCTCTGTTACTGTTTTATGAGAGGAAAAAAAGCAAATTAAGACCATTCACTCTCCAGATGTCTAAAAAATTGGTGCACAGTCCAACAAAAACAACTTACTTTATGAAAACTGGAATTATCCTTTCAGTGAAATTCTCAGTTTGTCTTCATGGAGGAAACTGTGACAACAAGGAGCTTTTCATATTGCCCAGGAGGTTTTGTAAATGTGACAACTGAGTAATGAGCAGGAATTTCAAAGGGAAACTGTTCTTGTTAAGATCAAACGAAGTTTACTTGACCCTAAGATTAGTAAAATTGAACCCTGTATTATTTTTGTAACATATGTACAAAGCAACTTGCTTTGTGCCTGCAAGACAGTGCTGTCTGTGGTACATTAGTTTCACTTTTCTCTTGCTTGAGCCATCTTAATTATTTTGCTGCCCACAGCACCTTGGGAGTGGAATTAAATGGAATGGGAAGCAGAGCCTCCTTCTTGTAGCACTGGCAGTCATTTTCTTTTATTTTTTTGAATTAAAATTCTTATAGATTAAAAATGAACCAAACTTGTTTATGAGGTTCCTTCATTTTTGGATCTGTTCATTAGCCTGTGGATGATGTTGCAATAGTCCTTCTGCAGAGGGAACCAGCCCAGAAGGAGCTGCTTCAACAAGGGGTTGTGCATGTGAAGGATTTCCAGGATGCTGGAACTAGACTGGAAGACCATTCAGAGACAGCAAAGCTTCAGTGTAGCCTTCCCTTAGAAGGGGGAGAGGAGGGAGGAATGACATTATTTGATTTCTTAACATTACCTTTGTGGTCTAGAAAATGCATTCTAATTCTGTTTTCCTAACATAATGTCTAGAAATTGTAACAACTGTAATGGGGAACTACTAGCAAATAAATTCTGTTAGTAGAAAGCATAAGCATACTTCAGAAGATAAAATAGAAACAAATAAACATTTATAACCCCCTTCACATTTCCTTGTTCTGTCCTTTAGAAAGGCCACTAAAATGTGAAAGTGAAGGTTACATGCAAAAGTATTAGCAGTTAATCTCACTTCTAATTCACAGAAATCCCAAATAGCAAATCAAGAAGCTAATTAAAGACGCGATTCCAATTCCAATGAGGTTTTGTGCTGAAAGTAACTCAAAAATTGCATAATGAGCCTCCATTATCTCTCAGCAATTTCAGAACAAAAGTTCTGAAATCACTGAGAACAAAAGATAACCCAAAAGAAAAACTTCCTCCTGTAAAGTCTCACTCTGCAATGCAAGTCTGTGTTTTAAAAATGATGTTTTAAAGCCCCTATGTACTTTGGTTGTTTGCTAGTTCTTCCCAGATAGCTGTACAACATGATGATTTGAAAGGCACGAGAATTGAGCAAAGTCTTTTGTTTCCCACCTGTCTTCCCCCGCAAGGGTTTTTATCCTGCCGGGTACATCCCTGCAAGCGTGTGCAGTTATGACTTGGTAGCCTGTGATCTCCCCACCACTACATGGTGCTCTGATAGCATCTCAGAAGTTCAGTGTCACATCAGTTGGGCTCCAGTGGTGTGGTGTTGTGCTTCTTCAAGAGTTATGTCTATTCGTCCTTTAAGAAAGCAATTTAATATGCTAAGAAAAAGCATGCTTAATGTGCTCATGAGTAATGAGAGTAGGACAACATAAATTTAGGTGGGCAGTTGACTTCATATGAATGAAGCAGGTAATCTTCTACTATGGCCAATGGTGATCTTGCCAGTAGTCAGTGAAGCCTAAAGAAAGATTTATTTTAACTGCTTTAGTTGTTTATGCAGTGTATTAAACCACCAGAGCCATAACCCAAAATCTATGAATACAGGTTCCCTATAAAAGAACATTTAAAATCTATGAATCATACAAATGCTTGACCCAAAGTGGTTATGCTATGTCTTGCATATTCAATGCCCTCCTGGAAATTTTAGAAAAACATCAATTATCACTGCCTATGGACGTTACAGACAATTAACTTTAAAATAATAAAAAATACTTAGCTACTGTTGCAGGCTGATTTCCCCCAAATAAACACCTTTTAATGAGGTTAAGCCCAACTATGAGATGCATATAAATGTATTTTAGTAGATGAGTCTGGAAAGTGAAATTCAAGCCTTTCCAGGTTACCAAAAAACAATGGACTCAGCATAGACCTCAGGTTTATGTCCACTTTCAGTCTTTCTGCTGCCACATCTCTTAATCTCTGATACTAAAAAAATCTCCTTCTATGTAGAAAAGTCTCTTAGCCTATCAGTTCTGTCCTTTAAATGTGCCACCTGCTTGTTTTACCCGAGTAACTGAAGAACATTGTAATTTTAGCAAAGGACTTGTTTGCCTCACCTGTTCTACCCTGGGATTTTACTTCATCTTGGATTATCTTGGATGAGGTTAACAAAATATTTTAACCATATGAGTGAATCAGTTAAGAAAACCAAACCAAACAACCCAAAACAAAAACGCATAAACTAACAAAAAGCCACCTTTCCTTGACAGGGGTATTTTTTTAACCTGGATTACATAAATGATAAAATTCACCGTGTGGCAAATTTGCAGTGCAGCAGTGATGAGTGTGAGGAGCTGCAATATAGGCAAAGATATTTTTCCTTGGCAAAGAAGATGTCTCATGTAACCCTGAATCTGAAAGTTATCTGCTTTTTCTAATTATCTCAACTCGTCTAATAGAAGATTAGAAGATAAAGAGATTACCTATGCCTTCAGGCTGTTTCTTGCCTATACTTATACCATCACAGCTGCAGAAAAGCTATGTTAAAGAACAAAAATTTAAACTTTTTTCAACTTTAATTTATTTCAGATAAATAGTAATTTTAATAGCAAAAGACCCATATTTGTTGAATAAAAATGTGGATATTTTATAAATTCATATTTTGTTTAATAGCAGGTATATTCAGTATTTTATTTTTGCTGGTGGCTTAAGATTCACAGATCCAAAATTTGTTGTGCTTACTTTCAGTAGTACCTTTCCCACTTTTGATATGCATGTAAAAATGTATGCAAATTTTCTAAACATTTCCTGCAAACTGTTTCAAAACACGTCGCGCTTGTTCATAATCCTTACTTGTATTTTTCATCTTGAATAAAATCACAGGAGATTGGAGCTGTAATCCCATATTATGAACATCTAACTCAGTAATGGGTACATCTCGTGCAGCTTACTTCATATTAGTATTGATTCAATTCTTAGTGTAAGGTTAGTAATATGAAATTAGTCACTTTTGCTGTCAGCAGTCACTAATCCAATTCCATTATTGATGCATTTCTGTGCGTCTGCCCTATGATTTTTAGGCTCTTTTTTTTTCTTTTAGAAAGAGAAACACAGCAAGTACGGCAGGGCTGAGTTTAGTGGGGAGAAGGCAAAGGTTTGGTGGTAGCTGGGCAGCGTGCACGGTCCAGGTGGTAAGGAGGGGAGCAGCTGGGGCTCTCTGCTGCACGGCTCCCATGTGAAGGCTCTTTCCCCTTTCCCCCCTCATGCCGCAGCTGTCCCTGTCTGGCAGATTATCTGGTATGCGGATGTGTATAAACCCAATCTGATCTCCAAGTGCACCACCCTCTCTTTAAAGACTATGCAAAGGTAAATTAAATTATTTTCCTATCACAATGCTTTTAAAAAATAATGAAAATTAGTATATGTTTGTTTTAATTGCTCTTTTTAGTTGCAAAATTAGCTTAGATACTGAATTATTCCACATTAGACTTGTACTTGTAACAATGAACAATTTTGAAAATCCCAATTAAATTCACTTATGGTTTGGTGTTTTCTACTTTGTCCTCATTGATTTCCACCAATGCTCTTTCCTCTTACTCTAAATAATTTTCCAGTTTTTCCTTTCCTGTTTTGTAGTTCTTTCTTTTGAATATATTAAAATATATTTGAAAATAATATTTGTCTGATAAGACAGTTCATATTTAAATATACTAGAATATCTAAAAGTTTAATGTGATTGAACACCAGACCATTGAAAATGACATTAAAAGCTACGATATAAAAGGCAGAAAAACCTGTTCTGAAGAATACCGAAGGCTTTGAATTGTAGTTTGATTTTCTATCAGAATTGATTCTCCGAATTTTTCATACTTCCCAGTAAATATAAAATCTGCTTTGAAATGATCAGCATTATCATCTGGCATTTTGATGGGTTCTCTAATGTTTATAATTTAACATGTAATGCAAACATCAAAAACAGATATAATACCAAATTAAGAATCCCTACATTTTATTTGGGATATTAATAATTTCATTAATTAATTATTTATTTTTTAATACTTTCAATGCATCTTTTTAAAAAATTATTTACAATCTCAGTAACATTGGAATGGATTAAAAAAATTGGCAGTTCATTTAGAATTCAGAGACTTGTATTATATTATTTGACAGAATTTTTTAGTTGATGAAAATGATTTCTTCAGTATTTCTACCTGTTATTTTTGCTTGAAACTTTGTAACCTCTTGTCTCTTCATTTACAGTGCCACATGGCACATTTACACAGTGCCACATTTACTCTGCACGTATGTGTCGTATGTATTAATCAACTTAGATTGAGGATACTTCCTTCTCTCACCCTGCATAACTATTTTTTAAACCAGATCTATCAGATGTGCAAAATTAGGGAAGTTATCCTTCACCCAAGTGCATGGAGTACCTCAACTATATACAGGGATATTACAGAAAATATGAAACTTCCGGAAGAACAATGAGAAAGAAAATGGTTTAACCTTCTCACAGCTGTGGTCTTACTGAGGACTTCTTTAGTTGTGTAAAATGTTAACTCATATTTTTATTTTATTACTGTCTTTCATGAGACCTGTACGCCAAAGAACTCACTGAATCAAATGACCAGAAAGGGGGCTTTTTTGGTTTGGGACTTTCCTGTGGCAAATTTGCTTTATGCTTTACATACAATAGAGTGAAGTCATTCTTTATTAAAAGAGGTGTTTGTGTGTTACTGCATCTGGAGAAGTCCATGGTAAGGAGAGAAGCTAAGCCAAGACAGGTTGTTTGGATATGCCTGGTGATGAGGGAGTTGCTTCATCCACTAAGTGAGGAGGAAGAGAGGGAGTTCCCAGTACAGGAGGTGGGATGCAGGAGCTGTCCCTTAGTTGGCTGCACTGGCAAAGCAGCCAAAGACCAAAGGACCAGAGGAAAATGCTTCTGCATGCTTCCTAAAGCCTGCATGCCCAAAGGGAAGTCAGATGTTTCTTGAGTGCCCTTTTTCTTCATTCCTGTGGGGAAAACAGACAACTGAGTCAGTCCCTGATGGAAAAATGTATTGTGAGCTGTATGGGAGAAAACATGGGATAGATTTGTCTCAAAACCAGCTACAGCAAAGTGTACTAAACAGTATGAAATCTTGGAATACCATCCTTAGATCCACAATTAAAGGAGAATTGGGGATCTCTTAACTTTAGCTTTGTCCATCTTTCTCTTTGGCAGATACCACCTCTAACCATATAAGGGCTTAAAAATTCAAATAGGTCACTACTGGTTTCATGTCCAAAGCCTTTCTTTTTGAAAATGCAAAAAATCAGATCCTTGAAACATTCCTGTGATAACTAGGCCTATGCATAAATTAGTATATGTGTTTTCATACATTTTTTTATCATTTTATGATTGTCATTCAGTGATAGTATATTCAGAGAGTTAATAGAACCTCTCTGATATCTTTCTCAAGCTATTTTATAAGTGTTAGGATCCTTGCCAGCACGTATATATTTTACTGACCTTTCTTTAATTGTCCTGGCATTTTTGTTACAGCACTTGAAAATTGCCCTTAGTTTATTTGCGGAGTTGCCAATGCTTGTATTATGTTTGCCACCTACAGAGACGTGCAGTAATACTTGCTGATAATATCACACATTATTCTTGGCTGTACTTTGGCTCAAAGAGTGAGGGGGAAGGGGGGTGCTGTGTGTCTTTTCTCTAGCTTCAGTGTTCTGTTTTTTTCCTAAATAAAATCATTTGACTGAGATGCACTGTCTCTTTCCACCCAACAGGCAAGTTTAAAAGCTCATCTTGTCGATACTACTTCTATGGGGATTTTTCCTAATTGTACACTTTCTTCCTGTCTTTAATTTTATATTACTTTATTTGCTTTTTGGTTTTTATCACTATTTGATCAGATGCTGGTGTGTTATACTATATTTTACCATGATCCAGAGCAGATTTTTGCAAGGTTTCTAATGGAATTTATTAATCAAAATCACAGTAATTCAGGGTGATAGCCAACCAAATCACAAATGTACTTTCTAAGAGGAAGATAAGATCTGCAAGCATCTGAAGGGTGTAAGCTTTAAAATAACTGATTAGAGTACTCCAAATGGATGTGGCTAGATGCAATGGGATAAACAAAAAGAATTTGACAGGGAAAGGAAGTTTTTTAGCTATGAGATCTTCAAGGTGTTTAACTGTCTACTTATACAAATAATAGAAGCTTTATCATGCAAGTTTTAAATAAAAATAGAGGATGTGAGAGGATTAATTTTATATAGCCAGAGGATGAATGAGATGATTTTCTGATAATATTAGGTCTCTAATATTAGGTAACTCCTAAGTAATCAGAATATGATTTTTCTTATGAGAGTTCATGTGTCTAGAACTGCTAGACAGCAGCACTGCGAGCTTTGAGGAGTCAAATTAATTAGTTCAGATCTAAATCATGTAGGTGTGAGAAAGATTCAGAACCCAGTTCCTCCTGTCCTTGAATCAGCACCAGGAGACTGTGCAAAAGCAAGCTGCATAGCTGTTACTTTGATTCACCTAATAAAGCCTGGATCTTCATGTTGTGTAAGGAGAGATACAGGCGTTAATTTATCATAGAAATATATTACTGGGTCTACATACATGTTTGAAGTTAAAATACAAGAGAACTCAGAGAGGTCACTTTAGGTACATTCAAGGCTGGACAGAAATGGAAGTTGAGAGGGCTGGCTCACTGGCTAATAAACTCCTGTTCAATATCTAGACCTAAGACATTTTAATTTTCTTGAGATCGTTATATTCCATCCTCACTTATTCTGGTACAAACTAATGAAGAGTTGGACAATTCTCTGTTTTCCGAGATAAAAAAAAAGGAGGTAATAATTACAGATTATATTGGTCCTTAGAAGTAGGCCCTTAATCCTAATATATTTAATATTGCATCTGAGGAAAATACTCTTCTATTAACTCTGGGGACTTGTTCTTATTTGAAAAGCATGCCTTCCTACATCATATTAAGCTAGTGAGACAGCTTTTCCAAGGCAGCAGATTTTTGAGATTTTTTCAGGTCTTTGTATGAAAATCTATTCTGACACCTCCATGTTTGGTCCATCACATTTGCTATCTGTTCTCGAGTTGCTAAGCAGTTTTTTGCATTTCCTCCCCCATTTTTAAAATGAAGGCTTTTGATTCTTCAAGACTTCAGGTTTTTAATGTTTTTTGATCACTTTTCACACTATCTCTGTGCAATAAAATATTTAATGTGTAAGGCAAAGTTTTATGCTTGACTGTTGTCTTCCTTGAAGTTGTGATCAGTATAGCACCAAATGATACCAAATTGAAATGAGCTCTGCTGTCATATACAGGTCTGATTTTAAATTTCTGGAAAATTTGGAACTGATGCCACATGGTAAATACATGGTTCATTTGTAGTTGTATGCTATCCAACTGAACAAAGAGTGAGTATGGTATATGTATTAGCAGGAAAAAGAAAAAAGTATATAAGAAGTTAAATGAATGAAGCTTTTATCCAACTTTATATGTGCTCAGACGAGATTCCCTTAAGATAGGGATTCTGATGTTTTTCCTACAGGTGATACATTTTTAACATCTCATTGCAATCAGAGTTGAGGGTCCTATTTCTCCTGCATACCATGTAGCAGGGTCTCTTTTTAATAGACACTAATTTTTCCTGAAATTTGTAGGCATTTCATACCTCTGAGGTCTTCTCTTCCTTATCAAATGGGAATTAAATTAGCAGATGACTCAAAGTTAAGAGGAGGACAGAAAAAGCTCATATACATGCACATAAATACAGTTTAATACTTAAGCCATGTCTGTCTAAGAAGCAAGGCTAGAAACAGCACTAAATAAAAAAAGTTCTTAAATGCCTTTGGTCCTTGCAAATCCAGTTTTGGCCTTAATGTATTTATTTTTCTTGTGTGCTAGATAAAGGCAATGAAGAGACTAAGAAAAACAAGAATACTACTTAACAACAAATGATTGTGATATTGGTTAATTACTGAGGCCAAAGTACCATGAGAAACTAGAGACAGCACCTAAGTGATGCAGGCATTATTTTGCCATGACCACAGAGTTGCATATATTATAATATTTAGCTCAGATATAACTAGAAAACAAGTACAGGGAACTCCGTTTTTATAAAATTATTTTCAATCCAAAACCACTGGTTGTTCATATTAAGTATGAAGTAGAGAAATTAGAAGAATTATGGAAATTATATGATGCCTTTGTCTAATCAATTAAAGCATTTTGTCTCTCGGGTTTTGGTCTCCGACCTGCATCCATTACTCGGTGTGATGCAGCCACAATGCAGAGCAGAGGTGCAGTAAGCCACCTCCTTCAGCTGGAAATTCAATGGTCTTTACATCCACCGATCCCTCTTATAAGTTCTGCTCCATTCTATCAAGTATATTTGTGACCCATGTTCCTCACAGTTCTTTACACACATCTCTGCCACTGTGCAGAGGAGGGTTGGTAGTGAGGTTTTCTTTTTGAAGTCAAATCTTCCATTAGCTTTATTCAGTCACTCCTAAGGAAAAAAAAAAAAAAAAAAAGAGTTTAGGAATTAGGCAAATTTACATCTCAGTTTAAATCAAAATGCGTTTTTTCCTTCTGCAGACTTGCTCCCTCAGTATAAGGTCAGCTTTCTACCACAAAAATTCTGAGCTTGTATAATTACGACAATCATTTCAGGTTAAGACAGCCTGATGTTTCACATAAGACTTGGTAGGCATAAGCAGAAGTCATGTTCTTACCTGCTAACAAGAAAGCATGTTAGAGGATACCAGTGCTGTTCCCTACAGTCTCTTAGAAGTCCTATGTTGGCTTAATCTACAATCCCCCAGAGATACAAACAGTAGTAGCTCTTCACATATGTTTCTTTCCAGGACACAGCCTACCTGGAAAGGTTTATTTTGGATTACTTTACCTAGTTTTGAGAAGAGGAATCATCAAGTCCCACCTTAGAAAGTCTTTCTGCCCCACTGGTGCCCCACTTCTTACATGGCTGAAGTTTCTTACAGTGCAGGGTGCAGGATATACATTGGTCAAGAGCTCCTGAGGGCTGGTAGGGTGTGAATTTCAGCTATAACACCTTACAGATTTCAGATATTAAACTAACAATCATAGAATTACAGAATCATAGAATGCCTTTTATAAAGAAGAAAATTCTTTATAACACCTAATCTAAACCTACTCTCTTTCAGTTTGAAGCCACTCCCCCTTGTCCTGTCACTACATGTTCTTGTAAAAAGCATCTGTCCATCTCCCTTTTAGGCTCCAAACTCCACAATTAGGTCACCCCAAAGCCACCTCTTTTGCAGGCTGAACAATCCCTGTTCTCTCAGACGTTCCTCACAGGAGAGGTGCTCCATGTTTCACACCTACCTCTTTTTGCTTTCCCCTCCTCTTTGGAAATTCAAGCTCTCAGACAGGGGCCATCAAAGGCCTTATGAGTCCTGCTTTGTTTCTCAAAGGAACTGGTGGACAAGTTTTATTTCTGGGAAAATTATATTTTGATATTTGGCTTCCAGATTTAAAAATCAAATATTGTATTTAATTATTTTTTTTGCTTGTAATTGATGTGGCTGTAATATAGAATTTTAATGAGCGATAAAATATATAGAATGTATAGAAATAAAGTAGAGGTATAACATACCATATACACTTTATCACATACACTACTTCAGCTACATGCAAGTTTGATCAAAATGAAACTGTATATTGGAACCAAATTGTTTTGAAATATTCCCAAAGATGTAATCAAAGAGTTATGTTCCAGCAAAATATTTTAAGTCTGACATAACATTTTCTAATGAACAATCTTCCATCAATTATTTTTTCTCTAACAGCCTCTGTCTATTAAACATAGTTTCTTGTAGGGAGAACATGATCTTTGTTTTTTATTATTCATACTGATTTCCAGGAGATAGATGCCTCCACTGTGATCTGGATAACGTAATGTTGCCTCTGTCACTGCAATGCTTTGCAGTAATTGTACCTGCAAAAAAAAATGCAAGGCAGGAGCTCTTTAGGCTAATACAAAAGGAACACGGCAGTAGAAAGTTCTCTGAAAAGGACTAGACATTTTCCTCGTATTCACCAAACCCAAGCTTCAGGCCATCAACCATGTTTCTCATTTGGAGCTTTTTCTTGTGATGAGGACTGAATGAAAATGGGGAGTGCGGGGCTTTTTGTGATAAAATTTCCTCTTTTAATATCAATTTTCCAGACTCATTCATGTGGTTTTGTAGGCACACTAATAATCTTTATTGGCTGTATTTTAAATAGATATAAGCTGATATGCTGAAGAGGAATGGGAAAGGTAAAGGGTAGGGTTACCCAGCAGACTTTTTGCTATTTCCCTTGCCAATTTCTAGCAAAGCCTAGTGGCCCTTTTTGCCAAGAGCTGTTTTGCATGTAGCAGAGTGCTGGCCCTGACTCTGTGGAGCAAACCAGGCACAGCAAACCACTTTTATAGCTGGCAGGTCTGATGGCAAGCTATCGCTGGTTTTACAGACTGGGAAAATGGCAGCATTTCCTGCAGGAATGCCAAAGCATCACAAACATGTGACCTTGGCCACACCAAAGTTTACTTGTGGTCTGGATCCAAGTCAGAGCCCTCCATCAGAGTAATTCTGGGTTAAGGGAGGATTCAGAGCTTTTTCCCTCCATTTCTAGTTTTGATAACAAACCATCACAGTGGGAAAATAGTTTGCAGCTCTACTTTTCATAAAGAGGCACTCTTTAATAAAAAGAAACCTCAGCATTTATAAAAAGGTAGCCCCAGAGGCTATTGACTGTTTGACTAAAGGAAGGGATTTCTTTTTCTCAGCTGGTTCTCTTCACTACCTTAAAATTTAGTGTCGGTGTTTGCAATATTTTTTACATTTCCTCTTTTTTTCTCTGATTTTTTTACACACAAACTTGCACAAATTGCTGTGTGACTGGTATTCTGTCCTAATATTGTGTGCTTGATGCTGCATTGAGACAATATGATAGAGGTCATGGCTCATGTTTCCAGAATGCAGCCAAAGGTATTTTTATTTTTTTTGGTATTTCTGTCATTTTAGTTTGTTTTAGGGCTTTTTTGCTGGGTTTTGTTTGGTTGTTTGTTTGTTTCTTCATTTACTGACATTGTCAACCTGGAGTAGAAATTGCCCAATATCTCAAATGGTTAAATATCTTCCAAGGGATTTACAGGTTTAAATGAAGTGTAACTTCTTTCCTTGTGACTGTGAATTAACTGAGTTCCAAGCTATTAGGGTTTCAAAACATTTTTAAAGTATGAGATGATAATACTTCAAGCCTCATAAGACCTTTCTCATTTCCCTAAATGGTGACATTTTACAAATTGTCAGATTCATCTTTGTTTACTAGCAGAGGATAAAGTTCTGGCTGCTTTAGTTTAACTCTTCAGTTTTATAGCCCCTTTATATGTCTGAAATTCTGGAGATTAAGGGATTCTTTTCAGTAATTATTTAATTGGTTGTCTTACAGGTGGTATAGTCAGCAAGTCATATGACATGATGACCACGTATATTTGTGCTTCTATCCTACCTCTGTATATTTACCTATGAATTCAAACACATTAAGCCATGTTTTGGTTTGCAAGCTTCAGTATTGTACATGCAAAATAGGATGAAATGTGTAGCATTTGGTCCTCCTTGTACTTAGCAAGAGAGAAGCTACAAGGAAACCTCTATTAAAAATGTTAAATACAATATTGTATTTCTTCCTGCATTTTATCCTTGGCTATTGAAGAGAACCATTGCATGTCATTAAACAGCTGACATGTTCCACTCCAGACACACACTTCATTTCACTGAACAGAAATTCAAGATAGCAGAGACCATGTGGGGATGAGAGCACATGGCTGCGCTGGCATCTGCGCTGTGCATGGAGAAGGTTTCCTCATATGCTCACATGCTGTGGACATGGCTGCATGTACAAGCATCATCAGACAAAAATTTGACTGAATATCAACTCCTTTTCCCGTTGCACTTACACGACTTTTTGACTCTCTGACTTTCTGGGAACAAAAATCCTACATTGCTATATTATTTGTAAACAGAACAGTAATTTTAATGAATGGCCTAGCTAGTTTTGGGGTTTTTTTTTTTTCAACTCCAAGGCGTTTAATGCATCTTTTAATCTTAAAAGAGCACATCATTGCACAGATTCATGTTAGGCAGTTGATGCTTCTTCACTCTGAAGAAGTTATGACTCTTAACTAAGGGTATAAATCTAGAGAAATGCATATCAAGAGACTCAAGTGAAATGTACTGTGTAAAAAGGGTAGCAACATATTAAATCAAGTCACATTTTCCCTCTGTCTTGGGATATATAATGGAGAGGAGATTTAAACATATTTTGACCTTTTTATGGTTATATTCAAATACTACTGTAACTCCATTTACATGCTTTTTTATAACATTGTACTATGCATTTTGCCCTTTAGTGGAGGGGGAATGAGATACCTGTTGCTACATTCATGGGCAGAAGTCCTTATCTAATAGTCCTTAGTGGTAGTGCTGGGCTGATGGTTGGGTTTCATGGTCTTAAAAGTGTCTTCCAGCCTTGATATATCTGTGATTCAATGATTATAAGTCATGCTCCTTAGTCTCCACCATGATTCCACTCCCAGGATGAGTCCACCTTGTTCTCCTCATAGGTCGTCTCTGCTGCTGCTGTGTTTTGTGGTTCCTTCTCCTTGAAGACAGAGACCAGAACCACATGCGATATTCCAAACCATTTCTGTTAAATCTGTAGAATCATAAAATATTTTGGGTTAGAAAACACCTTTAAGATTGAGTCTAATAAGAAGCATAACACCACCAAGTCCACTACTAAACTCTGTTCCTAAGTGCCACATTACACATTTTTTAAATATCTCCAGGGATGGTGACTCAACCACTTCTCTGGGCAGCCTGTTCCAATGCTTAACAGCAATTTCCATGAAGAATTTTTTCCTAATATCCAATCTAAACCTGCCCTGGTGCAACTTGAGAACATTTCCCCTTGCATTGTCTCACAGCTTGTTGCCTGTGAGAAGAGGTTGATCCCCACCTGGCTACAGCCTCCTCTCAGGCAGTTGTAGATGGTGATAAGGTCCTCCCTGAGCCTCCTTTTCTCCAGGCTAAACACGCCCAGCTCCCTCAGCTGCTCCTCACAGGACTTGTGCTCCAGACTCTTCCCCAGTTCCCTTGCCCTTCTCTGCACACACTCCAGCACCTCAATGACTTTCTTGTAGTGAGGAGCCCAGAACTGCACACAGGACTTGAGATGTGGCCTCACCACAGATGTTTTGCTCAGCAAAAAAAGTTTAGCTACTTCTGTGGGATAAGTCTAATCCTACTTTAGTATAGAACATATTCCTGTCTTTAATACTGCATCTTTTCTTGACCACCCCCTCAATTTCTTTTCCACTTTATTTCTACCTTGGAAATTAAATTTTGCCATTTGACTTTTTTTCTAATCTCTGGAACACAGTGTGTACATAAGAGCTTCCACACATCACGTAGCTGCAGCACACTTCCATTTCCCCTTCTTCCCACGTGTACCATGCTTCTGCAACTGTGCCAATACTGATGTCTTTGGGCAAAGCATCACCCTTTATGACATCAAACTGCAACTATTCTGTCTAGTCTTTCCTGAAGGGAAGGTTTTGCAGATGTAAAATCCCCAGTATGCCTGACATCTTACACAGTAAAGTGAATGGACAAGCAATGATTAACAACATTTAGTGTAGACTATGTAGTATCTGTGTTCTTTCTAAATTAAGATACTAGCTGCATAGCACCTTATGCAATTAAGGAGCAATTAAGGAAATTCCTCATTTCCTTAGCACATAAATGACTTAATGGTGTTTTTTCTCCATTTGCATTGGTCTTCACCTTTTTCAAAAAAATAAGACATATTACAATATATTCTACTTCTATTTGGACAATGTTGGACCAGAAGGATTATTTTTCCCACCTGAATAAAGCCAGTGATGTCCCTGTTACATTATGTGTTCAATTCAGCATTTCTTAGCATTTCTATGAAAGATATTACTAGCTGCATTCTTTGGGTTGGCTTAAGAGAAAATAATATGTATGGATAGAAAAATTCATGATGTTGCCACTTAAACTCTATCATATCTTTATGAAGATATTCTACAAAGCAAATTACAGAAAACTGTTAGGCTTCAAGCTCATAGCAATGCCTTTCCATTTGGGCCCAAGTTTCTCTCAGAAGGTCACTAAATTAAACGCTGATAGACAAACCCCAAGGATAAATCTGTGCTGTAGTCAGAAGGGTAGACCTGTGCCCTTGCTGATGCACTGCCATAGGAAGCCCTAAACACACAGCTCCCAGTTCTGTTACGAAATTCGCTGTATAACCATCACCAAGGCTTTAATCCACTCCTCTTTACTACCTGGGACCATTAGCACTTCTCCATCTCACAAGATACTGTGTCTGGAAGTTGTTCAGAGGCTATGAACATAGTTGCCATATAAACATGTAAAAAAGAGGGATTGCTACCTGAATTTTTTTTTAATCCAAAAGCTGGAGATTTGTTGGATTTTATCTCTTGAAGGGGCATGAATTTACCAGACTTCCTAATTCTAACATTCAAATATTAAATTCCGTTAGAAGGGAATTGCTATGACGTCATCTGCATGGTGACATAGTGCCTTGCAGATGTAGCATCTCATTCTTGGACTTTCCATAGAGTTTCTCAAAGTGATGAAATCTTCTCTCTATATCAGAATATTTACTGTTACTGCTTGGGAATTCTTAGGATAGCTACAGAGTAGTCCACCAGATCCCTGTTTTGTTTCCTAAACTAGTTTCTAATTGGCTTCAGTTACAAAAAATATGGTGGTCTAGTGAAACTTGCCATCTGCAGGGGGTGAGGGAAAATGTTATCAAAAGCCTATAGCTCCTAGGAAAGTCAGCTGTGTTTGAAGATTTTTTTTTAAATACACCATGCCTTTTGGTGACTTGTTGCCCAGTTTTTTCCAGCTCAGCTGCTCTTAAAGTTAAGTAAAACAAAGTGATTTTTTTAAATCAGTAAACTGTGAATCAGGAATACCTTCCTACAGAGGGATACATCATTTACATTTATTGTTTGAATTGCATATTGCAGGTCTAGATCTAACCTCCCTAGTCAAAAACCAGAACTGACAGAGAGGATCTCTTCCAGAGCTGCCTGGGGCCTTTGATCTGCTTCCACTTTAGAGGAGATACTTTGTGCTAGATATTTGCTGCCCTGTGTTGGTTCTTGCCTCTGCCCCAGGGAGACCGAGGATGAAGCTTTAACTATGTGGTTCTGTGGTAACAGGTCCTCTTTGTGCTGTGACTTGATTAAAAGAAAAGCCAAGATTCAACCTCAGATTATATAATTGGTTAATAAACAAGAACATAGAAAAGGGGAAAAGCAGTCATAAACAAACATACAGGGCTTTGTTTCAGAGTCTGTAATTCTTGTTCCTATTGCTAGGATCAATGTAGTGCAAGGAAATTCACATTTGTTTTCTCTGTACATGAGTGGTTTTGACATTTCATCTTGCAAGTGTGCATATAACAGCACCTTTATTTAGTGTTAATGTCAAAACCTAGAGCCTCATAGCATCTGTGGAATGCCCCTAGAGTGCTTAGAAATGAGGCTTAAAAGAAAAATTAATTCTAAATTCTTCTGTTTCTTTCAAGTGGAGCATGGAGCAATCAGAGTTGCATGAATCAGATTTATATAGTGCCAGCCAGGAGGAAGATTGTGCTTTCAACAAATACTCCAGTAATATACAGTGTAAGAAACAACATAATTATCAAACCTGATTTGAAACTTTACTTTTAAAAAGAGTGCAGAGTCATTCTGTTTGCATGTTTTAAGAACATTAGTGTTGTCAGCCACTACAGAGCCCATTTATAATATCTGCCTAAGTCAGAAGACTCACTTTCAGTGCAAGAAGCTTCTTAAACAGGTACAGAATGCAGCCAGACTTCTGCAAATGGATAGTGGCAGCTGAGGGGCTTCCTCTAAAATAAGATAAATAAAAGATAAAGCATTATGATAAACTATTTTTTTTCTACAGAGAATTTCATTCTCCTCTGTTAACTTTTCAAATTAAAAAAAAAAAAATAGGGAAATTTTCATTTGTAAATGAATAATTTTTCAGCTTCATCAAGCTTTCCAAATGTCTAGAACAATTTGGAACAATTCTTAAATGTTGCCTGAAACTTTTTTTAAACCTCAGTTGTGAAAACATTACTTTCAGCACTTAACTGCTTTTTTTAAACAGAAGAAGACATACAGCATTCAGAAATTGTAGGAAATCTCATTTCTGAATAATTTCTAACTTTTCCAGCTAGAAACACAATATAAAAAGAACAAGAACTATAAAAATTATTTTATTCATATGGAAAAAACCCCATAGAATAATAGCAAGAAAAATCTGTTAAGTTCGTCTCTTAAAGGAATTGTTTGCTGTTTAAATGAATGCTTGCTGACTTCTATAACTCAAATTCCCATAGTTTCTTTTAAACTAGTCTGGTTGTAGAGCTGTAAACAATTTCCTTTAGACATTTTCCAAACTGCAGTTAGGATTAGATAATTGCTTAATGCAATGACATTTATTTAAGGGATTCCCATTACTGCAGTGCAGACCATGGGAGAAGTCCTGGCTGAATTCCCTTCAGGGGTCTGGAATGAGTGCAGACAGGAGAGGCAGCTGTAGTGTCTTTGGGAAAGACAATCCTTTCTTCTCCATCTGTTCCACTCCCAGCCAACCAGGTCCCTATCCTCACTGGGCAGGGAGCACAGATGGCAACCTGTGGATTTTCTCCAATTTAGCTGGAACTAGGTGCCCAGGTTTCCTGGGACAGGACATATTTTCCCACATATTTCTGAGTCCTTCATATTTTTCCCGTAGCTTTTCGTATAACTGAAAATTGTGGGAGCTCCAAAAGAAGCAGTGAATATTTCAGCAGACTCAGAACTTTATTCTCCCCTTTTTGGATCAATAGTCTTACCCTGCTTTAATTCTAGAAATGATCGTGTACTGGAGATACTCAAGAGAGACATTGATACGCATTGATATGAACAACATGGAGTGCCTACTGTGAGAGTTGTCAGCTGACATCCAAAAGATCCATGAATTTGCACAATCCTCTCCTTATAGGTCATAACAGTTCCTTATTAATATAAATCGTTCTAGGGAAAGTGCAGCCTCAGCAATAACCAGTGGTGACCTGAGCTGACTGGAGCAGCTGGAAACCACACAGGTTCCTCTGCAATTGTGGGAGCTGCTGTTGGTGAAAAACCTGAACATATTCACTCCTGCCGTAGGGTCACATCCTCGAAGTTCTGAGGGCTGCTATAGAAGGAACTTCAGGGTTATTTGGAGATTAAGGAATCTGTGTGCCTTTGGAAAAATTTCTTGAGGCATGTAAAGGGGAATGAAAGAAGCAGAAACAAGACCAATTTGTAAAGTTCTATTAAGAATTTTATCATAAGGACATTGGCAGTTTTATTGCTTGATGGAAAACCAGAAAATAATTTCTCAGAAAATCAATAACCTCCATAGATGGTTCCAAAAGGATGGAGTGGTAATCAAAAAGCTGAAATAGATGACAGTTCAAGCTCTCGGATACAAGGGAACAAGCTGTTAAAAATCAAATGGTCTCAGCTGAGTTTTCTATATTACACTATTTTATGAATCTATCCCATTTAATTTTCATAAGATGAAACACTGACAATTTTTGAAAGGGAAATGTAAGATTAAAATAAAATTTTCTGTAATGCTTCCTCATCGATATTTCAAGAAAATGTTTTAATTAGGTGGGTGAATAGGCAATTAATAAATCCCTGACAAACCTAAATACCAATCAAAGTGGTTTCTTGGAGGATTTCTTTAACTTTTCCTGAAGTTAATTTGACACATTCTTCTTGTATTACCAGATTTTAAGTCCAATCAACTATTAAGGAAGAGTTGGGAATTTATTTGATTGCAGAAAGGTGTTTTTAAAGCAGTGAGCTGTAACCCCTCCTGAGGAACACAAAGCCTTGAGATTTACTGAAAAGGTTTTGGAAAAGCTTCTAAGATGGCTCAGGCCTTCTATGGGAGTAATACAGACAACTAAAAAAGATGAGTCAGGCTATCAAAAAGTTAGAGAAACTCTTCTATAGATTATACCATATTTTAAGATTATAGGCTGAAAATTGGTTAGAAACTAAAACAAACACCAAAAAAAATGAAGGTAAATGGATTGTGATGCAGGGGTAGCATGATTAAAATGAAGGAGCAGCACACCAAAGAACTGGATAAAGCCCTTTAAAGCATCTGACAAGAACCAGATAGAGTCAAAAAACAACAAACAAACAAACAAACAAAACAAAACTCAACAAGTTTTAGCTTTCTCTTTCCATATCCAAAGTTCTTTGCTGTATCTTCAGAGCTGAAGAAATGTAAACTAAAGTGTGTTAAAAATACAGTCATCAATCTTGTGCAGCATGGAAAGCCTACTTAAGGGGAGACAAAGCATGTCCCAAAACTTGCAAACCAGGTAGACAAAGGAGATAAATTTCCATTGCCCTTTAGTGGCCTACAGTCATGCACAGTGTCATTTCTCACACTTCCACTTTTTCTAAAAAAAGGGCTGAAAAGCTTTTCTGCTTCCATTAATTTAGGGTGAAATCAAAACAAAACATTAAGAATTTTTCAGGGGACATAAACGTCTTGTTTGTGTAGTTAGTAACTATTGTGCCTCTTACGTGCCTCTTATCTTACAGTACATTTTTTGTCTTGATGTTGTCATTGCTGTTGGTATGACTTTGCTTCAGAAGAATCTTATGATCCTCACACTGGACATTCCTTGCTGGGGTCCCTCTGTGGTTGTATGTGGGTAATTGGATAGGGAACAGTCTTCTCCCAGGGAAGAGGCTATTACCACCCCTATCAACTTTGTGGCTGCGTCCAGCCCTAATTAATCTGTTGCAAATATAGGTAAGAAGCCAAAGTCAGTGTAATTCTGAGCTTCACTGCTTGATGACTTATCTTCTAGTGTGCTATTTTTCTCCCATATTACTTCAGAACTGTGCTATCATTTTAGCTGACACTAAAGGTCACAGCACCTAATTTTTAAAGTTCTCCTATTATGAAGTTCACAGAAACCCCACAGAATGTGTTGCAATAGAATGCATCTGTTTTCGATGTTTCTGATTGGAATGTCAAGTGCTGTCTCATTTACCTATGTAATTATTATTTTACTAGCTTTCACGTATCAGGAGCCTGGAAGTCTGCTAATGTAGCTGAATTTTGAAATGTTGCTGTAGCATATCCAACATCTCTAAAATTTGAAAGAAATATTCATCACTCTTGTTTTATGGAGTGTATTTAGTTTCATTATTCAGCTTGTAAAATGGTGGATGATTTCAGGTTATTTACCAAGTCTCTGCTCTCTGATTTTTCTTTTAAAGCAAATGACTGTAAGGTTTAAGGTAGATCACATAAATGGTCCATTGAAAACCTTGAGCTTTTATTGTTCAGGCACAGTATTCCCTGCTATGTTCCACAGCTTCTGTCAAGCACTGACCTGCACTGTTATTAGTCCCTGAGGAAGGGAAGCTCTCCCACCCGTGACACAATGCTGTTTCTTACAGTGATCCCTGGCAAAGAAAAAAACTGATCAGCAGCATGGAGCAGCGTGCAGGTCTCCACTCTTTCTGAGAACTGGTGCATTCAAGGTTCTCAGGGTCAGGTGGAGCTGCAAGGGGCAGTACTGCTCTGCCAGCCCTGGCCGTGCCTTCCTGTCCTTCCCTGTGGCCAAACACCAGTGGCTCTCTGACCCGATCCAACCACAGACTCAACTCACAGGGAGATACATGGAGTTTATCTACAACAGCTCAAATCCTAAAGCTGATGCGAGGTGGAAGGCATGGCTGGAAGTGAAGAGGAAAGTTGCCAGCAGCTTGTTCTTTTACTAAAACAACCAAGACATCTCAGCTGCAGACTGAGTGAGAGGTACTCAGGTGGAGGGACTTGTTCTGGAGCTGCACAACTGAGGGCAGGCTGGTTGCACCCACCTGGCTGACAGCCAGCTTTCTCACCTCTGCAGGACATCTCCTCCTGCAGGGACAAAATCTCGGAGCCTCAGCATGCAGCCTATTCTCCAGAATGACATGCCAGTTCCCTGTTTATGTGGTGCTTATCAACCACAACAGAAGTGTACCTTGCTTTTCTGGACTAGCTTTGCCCAGGACAGCTAAGATAAATGGACAAGTTTGTCAAATTGCACCCATACAGTAGTTCTAAAAGGGGAAGGGGGAGGAGGGAGGAGAGAGAGGAAAAAAAAAAAGCTGCAATCCTCATGTTTTCCCATATGTCTGATAGATCAAGCTGAAGAAAAAAAAAAGAATTTGCTTCTCTCACAGCTCTGAGAATTGCAGTGAGACTTAACCACTTTCTTTTCAGGCACTGCAGGATGCCAATCAGCATTTGATAGGATTTCAGAACCACTTCTATGCTGCTCTGCTATGGATTTGTTTCAGCTCTGACTGTGAAGGCTTGTTCCTTCAAGTGCCTCTTGTTCCACATTCCCTCTTCAGGATCCAGAAAATCAACAATATGCATTCAAATCTGAAGGCTGCCACACCAAGGCATGGCCAAATGTGTTTATGAATGAGACTATAATTTTTGCCTTGGTGAGTTGAAGTTTGACTTAGTGTTGTTTACTTAAGTTGTGGTGTTCTATTCCAAGACAGAGGTTGTTAAGTTTTGAGTGTGCCACTGAAGTTTGAAAGCAGCAACATTCCAGACACACACTCACACATTAATTTGAAGTGAGGCTGCAACAGAGAATGTAAAACAGCAACTTAAACCCCAGGGTAATAAGTGAAAGAAAGTTCCAAGCCCATGATAAATATAAAAAAGCCAAACATGTTAAGAGACAGGTAATAGTTAGATCTTCCAGAAACCTTACTATTCTAATAATAGATGAAGTGCTAGAAGGACTAAAAGTAAAACGTTAATGGACTTTAATAAGCAGCTTACTGAGACTAAATGCCGCATTACTTTAATCATTAACAGTATACATTAGCATGATCTCAGGCAAAGCTTATATTTGATATTTTTAAAGGGGTTCTTTTGCTGTTTTGTTTTTTTTTTTAATCTGAAGTTTGCAATGTTTGCAGTATTGAGTAAAGTATTGCCTACTTCAGTAAAAACCACTATGTGGTGAAATACAAGAGGTTAAGGCCAGCAATACTTTCTGGGTAACATTTGGTAAAACAGTTTTAAATTTTAGAATGAACTTTTTCATACAGTTTCAGTACCTATGAATGCAAAATGACAAAATGTATGACGGAGACAGAAATTAGACCCAGCAAATAAAGAGAGCCCCTTGCTGTCCTACCTAGTGTCTTGGACTACTCATCCATTAAGAAAAGCTAACTCTAATAATACAGTTTTATATTTTTGGGTGAATATATGAGATCAGTGGAGTAGAAATGAGTATGTTATCCAGAGCCTCTTTTTATTTTTCAGTATGTTGTGGTGTTCCAGGGGTTAATCACCAGGTCATCACTGGAGCTGCTGGGCAGCCCCAAGGCTAGTTTGTTCTTGGAGGCAGAGGCTGAGAGAGGTGGGCCCAGGAACAAGTGATGTTGAGACACAGCTACACCGTGGGATTAAATATGCAATGCTGTCTCAAGTTTGATGTCAAAAGGAGTAAGATGTGGTATAAAACAAGCAGATATAAGGCAAATCTCATTGAAAAATCAAGAAATGATAAAAGAATGTACAAGATGTTCAAAACTAAAGTATATCAACTTGTCTTTCTTCTTTTCTTGAATGACCCTGCTTTTTTTTCTTTGCAAACAGCTCTCAGATGCACACCATTCTGAACCCATTTTCCTGCCTCCAGCCTTTCAGTTTTCATTTTCTCTAGGACAGCTAGGACACCTTCCAGATAACTTCCTGTCATTTTATTGTGCTGACACTTGTCCTTCTTTTCTGTTTGCTCAATCCTCTTTCCACTATGTGAGTATCTTTCTAATGTCACACCAAATCATGACTTTCTCTGGCCTTCTGGGCAGCAGCTGTATCTTTACTTGTTAGTGGGTGACCACTTGTTGAGGCTTAACTGGCACAAAACTCACTCTAAAGGTGGAATGGGTGATGTTTGAATGAAGTTGTCTTAACATTAGTTCATAAAGCCAGTGAAATCTCCAAGGAAAGGTTTGAATATAAACTAATTCACCCAAGATCTGCCTCCCTTTGTAACTAACTTGCAATACAAGTTACATTAAGTGTCAAGTTCTGTGATAAGCGTTTATTTATTTCTAAGCAAACATATTCTGAGAGGCAGTTTCCTTCTGCAGATGGATGTCTTTGCTTTATCATTTCCTGTTTATTTCCCCACATTTCATTTTCTTGTAAATCTGAAATTTACAGTTCATGCTATGAGATCAGAGCTGGTTATAATACTTAAACAGCATAGTGAGAATAGCTGAAAGTCAAAATGCACTGACAGTAGAATACCTTAGCAAATCCTTGATATGCGATAAAAGCCCATTTCAAAGCAGTTCTCTCTTTACAAAATAATTTATTTTTTAATCAGCTTCTCTGACTTATTTGCTGGGATACCTGTAAGAATCAGGCCTTTATTTTTCAAACCAACCCTCTGTTTACCATTTTTTTTAATTGCTTAATTAGTTTTTAAGACGACAATAATGATAATATGTACAGTGCAATATGTTCTGCTCATGTTAACATATAAGTTTTTTATTTTTAATGGATCTCGGGGTTTTTTGAAGTATTTTAGATGTGCACAGGTATGTGCCTTTTCAATTAAAAGTCAGAGGCCCCTCAGTGCCTTTCATAGATGGTGGTAGAATTTAGCCAAGATTTGCTGTTGTGCCTGTTGAATAAGCCACCATTATTCTTCTAACTGTTGATGGAAAAAAGGTGACTAAGGTTTGATTAGTTTGAAGATAGGAGAGTTATTGAAGCTGAATAGCTGCCTGAGCCAGAGAGAAATGCTGCCAGGAAGTGAATGATTCTTTGGAAATTGTTTTGAAATGTTCAACCAAAATTCATGTCATAGTTGTATTTATAATTTATTTAAGTTAGCAATAGAAAAAAAATGACAGAAAGGAATGAAATATGGCAGTATGATTTGTAGTTTAAGGGGAAAAAATCATAATTCCACAGCAAAATAAGCAAAACAGATTCTAATAGGCATGTTAGATTATCAAAATTGCCTGTTATGAGCAGCTTATAAGTCTAGCAGACACATATTTTTACACAGTTTTTGCACAGATTTTAAATGTAGATGCTAAACTCTTTCAGTTCAGGAAAATAGTTTGGAACTCATAATTTTCAGGTCACTGCATGATGTTCTAAATTATAACCCCTAATGCCATTCCCTCCATAGTAGCTTCAGAGATAAAATAGCACTTGGTGCAAATTTTTAATCACATGTGTTTATTGAGGCATTACAAAGAACAGCCATAGCAGCCTCTGCACAATGCAGCACACACTGGTTATCATTTCTGAATCCAGGTGGCTGCAGGGGTAAGAATTACAAGTGTCTTCAGTACTGCACCATTCTTAATGCGGTTTCTTGGCTTGCTATACTATTCTTGCTCCTTTAATAAAGATAATTTTTAAACAGCCAATTATATAACAAGTTCTCAACTGGCAGGGTCCCTGAGCCCTGGAATTTCTGGCATGAAGGCAGGTGACATTGCTCATGGCACCAAACAATCCAGATCATATCCAAGATAATGTGTAAGAAGAATACTGAGAGAGTTCTTGGAAACTTGTTTCTATTTGCTCTTCCTCTTGTCTTTCTCTGCTGTAAGGCTTTCTGTCAATTAATGTATGGAATGATAGGGCTAGCTTGTCTGTTCCAAATTAGACCATTCGATTATTTTACTTCATGAAGTTCCCAGCCTATGGATAACTGCAAACTAGGAAAAAAAGTTTAGCCAATAGTTTTGTGAATTTGAAAAAGGCAGCATTTGAATGAAAAGGGAATTGATGATTAATCTAGGCAAGTGGTACAGAGACTTTTTTTGAGGTAATACTACATTTGGGTGTAAAAAATTTCAGTATTTGCTTGTACCAAGTATAGGACCTCTTCCAAGATGTGGAGTTCTTCCCCAGCTTCTTTTTTTTTTGCACACTGTGCCAGGCAAGCAGGAGGAGCCCATAAGCTTTTCAGCACACAATATTGCTGTAAACAACGACTCCTTTTATAAAAGTCACCTTTTGTTTGAGGTAGATAGAAACAAAACCGGTTGCAAGGTCATTATGATCTGAAAGGAAATCATGCTGGATTGGGATTCTGGGATATTAAATGACTGTCACAAGATTGGAAGTAGGTGTACTGGGGTTGTGTGGCAGAAATACTGCCAAAGGAGCCCCAGGAATTCCCTAGAGGTTTCCTGGGAATTCATGGGGATGTACACTGTTATCATGATGTATTTTCCTGCTACATACAATACCAGCACCACCAGCCATCTGTTTCCCTTCAGGTAGAAGATGAGTCCAGAGTAATCTGGGAACCTAGAGTTGGCAGAAAAGGCAGCAGAGGTTTCTGGTTTGGCTGGATGAAGAGTTCAGGTCCACATGCTTTCTGTGTGCTCTGGGAGGTTCAGCAATTACAGCATGACTCAGAGTTTCTGAATCAGCAGCTTGGGTTTGTACTCATACACTTAAGTGCATAGGTTTGTCACCCAGGTTTGGAAATGATGGCACAGGGCTTTATTTCCTCAGGAAACAGGAGCACATCAGCAGCAGGTCTTCTGGTTCGTGTATCACATTTACGTAAGTGTAGGTTCACGTTTAGGACAAGAAGACACAGTCTTTAGCTGTGCCACGGAAGGTTTAGGTTGGACATTAGGAAGAAGTTCTTCAGAGCAAGGGTGATTGGGCATTGGAATAGACTGCCCAGGGAGGTGGTGGAGGTGTTTAAGAAAAGACTGAACATGGCACTGAGGGCCATGGTCTAGTTGACAAGATGGTGTTTGGTCATAGGTTGGGCTTGGATGATCTCAAAGGTCTTCTCCAACCTAGCTGATTGTGTGATTTCTGTTTTTCCTGAAATGACTGCCATGAATTCGTAGGACTGGCTTACATTAAACAGTAGGTAATGATCAAGGGTAAGGGAAAAAAAAAGAGTAAACTTGAATAAATAGGAATGAGATAAATGAGTTAAATTGGAAAAGCGTCAAGAAATAATGTGCTTTGGGAAAATTACTAAAATGATCTATGGAGAGTGATATTGTTGAAGAGCTATTGTAATTATGTAAAGTAGTCAGCAAATCCAGGGAGCTGTCACATCTTTTATCCAACTGGTTAATTTGCTCTGTCATTTCTAACATCTTCACAGAGTCCATGGAGGTATGCAATAATGCATATTTCCTTCATATGGCAAAGACTTTTTCCTTTGCATTTAGACCAACCATCCATCTTCTTCATTGTCCAAAGACTGCTGATAATTTAGAAATAATTAAAAGCTTGTACAAGAAACATTCATCCTTTATTTTGTGAAAAAATTAAATTATTATTAAAGGTTTTCATTCTTATTTTGATTAGAACTGCCTGCTCCAGCAAGGGCCTGTGAAATCACTTCAGTTTGATCAACATTCAACTTTCAACCAAATGTCGGACTGAGAAATATTTGAATGCTGTAACTGTTTCTCAGAAATCAGTATTCTGAGCATTGGTTTCTCTCAGGCTGTTTGATCCTTGACCTTCACTAGTTATTTATTTATATATTTATTTGCTGTCAATTAAGTTTATTATTAAGTTTACAGTAAAATAAAATCACAATGTATGGCTCTCTTGTCTAGCAAGGACGGAGTATATACTTAGACTTGCACTATATAGAAAATACAGTGTGTAAGTGTAAATACAGTTTTGTATGTACAAATCAGGAAAGAATCCTTAATGAAAGGATTCCTCAAAACAACTCAGACTTTTGATCTTCGAAGAGCTGGAAATCAGAATTATGTACTGAACTCCATATTGAAAGGTCTGTTCTTAGTGTTCCAGTATCAAAAGCTCTGCAAAAATAGGTGAGGTGACTTGTGCATGTTGATACATAGCCTTGATGCCTGACAGCCTCACTGCAAAGAGCAGCTTAAGGAAAGGTGACAAGAATATTCCTTTGAACTGTTAAAGCCTTTCTCACCTCTTCTGCTCTCATGCCCTTTTTTCTCCCCTAGCCCCATCATCCAGCATGCCCTCTCCACATTGCTTCTTGTTCTGCTTTAATTTTTCAATTTTTTTTGAAAGACAACAAAAATTTCCTGTCAAGGTAATGTTTCAATAGCTGGAGAGGAGCAGTCAGCTCTGACTGGCGGTGCTCTTGCAATCTGCTGTGCAGTCTGCCAGGGTCATGCTGTAGCACACCCACTTCCAAACTTCAAGATCATTCCATTTTCCTACATAGCCAAGCACAGAAAGAAACTTTCTCTTCTTTCATATTCTCCTCTTCCTTTCTCCTATTAAGAAGGACTATTCAGAAAATAAACATTACTTATTACAGGAGCTTTGCAACATTTGCATGTGAACCACATCATCTAAGCATCGAAGCAAAACTAGCACTGTGTGGATACAATTTTTTTAGAAGCAAAATCTGGCTGCTATTTAGGTATTTCAAAAGCAGCTGAACTCTGCCCAAACTTAGAATTTATTCTGAGTGTGCCAAGCATGAAAACCTGGCAACATACTTAAAACTGAGGTCAATGCATCAGAGATAGCAGATTTGCTTCTAGAGTCACCAGACAGATCCCACAACATCACAGATTTGGGTTTCATCTGCTATCAACAGATAGTACAGTGCTTCCAGAGTGCTCATAAACTTCCATTTGGCAGGAGGCTCTGGGAAAGAGAAGGGCAGGAACAGAAGCAAGGCAGCAGCAATGGAGGAGTGGTGCCTGCAGATCCTTCAGCTGATCTCCTCCTGAGTCGTTCCAAAGAAAATATTTACATGTCTAACCTACAAGTGTGAATTCTTAGACATTGTATGGGAATCTGATAAATAAGGATTTGGAGGCAATCTATATAATATAATCTGTATAATCTCTGTATACAGTGAAATACTTCAGAATCATTCAAAAGGGTGATTTTGGATGTCTTTGAAGCACAGAACCCATATTTGCTCTAGAAAGTGAGGTCTCTTGCTTCCAGGAGCAGTGTTTGTACTGAACACTCCAGTGCCATTGCCAGAAGAGACAAGAGTTGTGTATGTCATGCCAGGAAACTTCTTTGGTAATTTAATGGCCATTAATATATATCAGTACAACTGCTAAGTATGTTTTAATGTCTCTTTTTGTGACCAGAAGCACTATTGCCTAGGGTTTGGAAAATGAAATTAGTATTCTCTGTGTGGCAGACTCTTTGTGTGTAGCTTTTTCATTTAATAAAATGAAATTATATAGAAGTCTGGGCTATCATTCTCAAATTTGACATGACCCTTATGAAAATAAGGGAAAAAACCACCAATTTTTCTATTGGGTTTCCAAGGAGAATTCACAGCTCAAAGGAAAAAAAAAAAAAACTATTCCTGTAATAAGCCAGTGCAAATAACAGTAGGACCTTTCTTTATTTGAACAACACTCCACCAAGTTTCTTTACAAACCTCAATTACAATTGCTATATTCAATCTTGTTTGCTCTGCCAACCTGTAGAAATAGCTGTCACAGTTTGTGATATGAATGCTACACTATGAAAGGGTCTGTGTAGCCACAAAAATATCCAACATACACTGCCTAGTTCTCTCTGCAGATAGAAAAGGAAAATGTTAATGCCAATCAGTTCTTCTTTATCACCAGAGTTGGGAGTGGATAGTTTTAGACATGAAAGGAAGCTGCACAGTCCAAGTCCTTACTCCTGGTGGTTGTCTATAGTCAGCAATCACGTACTTGTCTTATGTTACTCTGTGGTGATTGGATGACTTAGTGAAATTAGAAAAGAAATGCTGTATTGTTGCAAAATATATGATTTGGAAAATGCTTGCATAAGTATATATATAAAAATATATTCACTTCCAAATGGAGCTTTAAAATTTTGTCTTCCCAGGACATTTGATATAACTGTGTGAGAGAATGAAAAAGGAAGAAAAGAGTGCATGTGGCAGGCGGTGGGTTTTACATGAGTGTCCTTCCTTCCAAATCAGTTAAATGAAAACCGTACAATCAAATACACAGCAGTTAGGAATACAACTCCTAGTCTGGAAAGCAAATTTTAGCATAATGTCCGACAGGAGATGGTTTAGGACGTGGTTAGAGGGGTGGAGCTGTAGGCAGAAGTTGTACCTTAGCAAATTACTGATGAATAACTCTGATAATAAAACGTTCGTGATGGCAACTGTAAAATATAGTTTATGCTTGATGACGCAAACAAGGCTTGACATTGATGATAATTAACTTAGACCAGAGGGAGCAATGTTTTGAAAATTCAAATTAAATTAGAGCTGGTTTAAGTTGCAATATTTGTAAGGGAGATACACACAGGTGTCTTACCAACATGAATATCAAACCAGATGATGCCAAAATGGATTACATTCTTTTAGTCCCATCATCTATAGTCACATATAAGAAGATATATCCACAGCCTTATGTATACTCATATGTCCTTAATTGTGGTCATTCATGCTCATATTGGGATTTCAAGGGCTGATCATCTTACGAGAATGACTGTTCTTCAGCTCCCAGCACTCATCTTCCAAATTACTCTAAGCAGAGCAGAAAATTAATGGCAGCTCCTTTTTCTTTTGAAAATTACATATTTTCAGAGTCCTGTGGAAATAAAATCCACTGAATAACTTCTTTAATTTCCTCTAGTCTTTGCTGCTCTTTACAGGACAAATCAAGGAAAGAAAAGGAAAGGTTAATGGGACTGCATTTTACTTTAATTCACATCAACATAAACTTGGAGTAACTTCCTAGCAATTAACTTCCTAGTGAGGTTTCTCTAAATTTAAAGTGATACAAATTGAAAAAATAAATTTACTCATAAGATTGCATGTCTTTTTTTTTTTTTTTAATATCACAAAGCTTGTCTTGGCACTGCCCTGAAACTTAAAATTCAATTCAGAGAAATTAATGTGAATGTTAAAATAGCAGCTTCTAGGCTTTCCTTGAAGGTTATTTAATCTCAATTGAGAAATTAATAATTTTTCATTTAGTTTTGTATTGCTACTTTGTTTTTAGTAGCAATTCAGCTCCTGTTATTTCAATTTCCTCAATCAGGTACTAAGAAATACTGCCTATCAGACTTCACTTCACAGCAAACTAACCAAGGTTTTGACAGCCCGATTCCTAAACTCCTTTGAAAGCAACAGTCAGTTCAACAGACAGTAGTAAAAACCAGAAAATATTTGAAACATTTTGGTGGAATTTTCCCATCAGGCACAACTTAATTTAGAAACACTGTGTTCATTACATATTTATTGGAGGTATACAGAAAACATCATTTTTTCATTTGAGAACAACTTGGTTTTTTCTTTTAATGAAAAATGTCTTTGTTTCATGGGTAAAAAATGATTATTTTGATTGTGGCAGTTAAACTTAAGTGATATTTTAGATGATCTGGTGTATTATAGGATCAATTTGTGTTTGCAAAGTAAAATTTGACATTTAATGATACTAAAAGAACTTCTGGGTTTTTTAGCTGTTACTGCTAATAACCAAATGAAAAAATAATAACAGGACAGATGTTAGAATAAAGTGTGGACTTCCTATTTCTGATTTGGAGCAAGACTTAAATGTAGTAGCAGTTAATAGTTATAATCATGGGAAATGAAGCTAGAACTTAAGCATCTATAAGTTTATTAGAAAGCTGACTGTGTTTTTCTTAATGTTCTCTTGCTTCTGTAGAGGCATAGGAATCTGAGGGAGAAGGGGGAGGAAGGATGTCGGCAGCAAGAGGTGAAATATTTGTTTCTCAGGAGGTTAAACTGATTAATCAGCTTTAATCACAGCTCGGAAGACTTGTCTTTCCACATCTGAAAACTGAACTCAGAAATGTGTAACTATGCCTTCTCCGCACTTCAGACAAAATCAGAGATGACAGGTTTGACCACCTTCCACATGTTGGAGAAGCACCATGAGGATTCAGGAAGCTTTTTTCCATTGGCTGGGAGCATTAGATCAGTTGTACATGGAAGGCACAACTGTGCCTGGAGTTATTGCAGACACCAGTCTTAGGGTGGCCCATCACTGCAGGGAGCTGCTGAAGAAACAGGGAACAAAGGAATGGTCTCTCACTACGACCTAATTTGCTGTCAGAAAGTCTAATAAAGCAGCACTCAGTCACAATTGTTCCTAGTGTTTCTAAGATTTTCATTGCACAATTTTGCCTATATTTTTATGTAATAAAGAAAATCCTACAGAAAAACTCAGACTAGTCAAATAAATCTGTGACTTTCCAAGCAAATGGGGCTGGATATGAAGTAAACCAGCCTTCTCACTTAAGAGGAAACTGTAACTACACTTTCATGAAATAAAATTCAGAACTTGTGGACACATTCATGTAGTGTATCACACATTACTGTATGGTAAAATATCTGAAATCTGAGAAGGACTTGGTGATTTTGTTGTTTTTTTGGGTTTTTTTAATTTATTTCATCTTTGGCAAGGTGATAATTATATGTAGTTTGAATAGCTTTGGAAAAAATAAATGAAAAACAGTACTTGTGTCATCCTATGTATGTAACATCCCTAACACAGATGTTATACTCTTACCTGGATGCTTTTATCTCAGAAGCTTAATATGCTATGCAGACATACATAAGCCACTTAAATAGTGCATAAGATGAAGGGAGTTTATAGAGGTAAAATTTATTTGTGTAGAGACCAGTACTGTTCTGGTAATCTTTTGGTATTCTTTTAGGGAAACTGCATTTTTGTTTACACACATTTGGGTAGTGATTTAATGGAAGTATTCATTTAGGATGAAAAAAAGCTCTGTTGAGAAGACTAATACAGCTTTAGGAAAAAGTCTTACTTGGACCTTATTGGGACCTAGCTACTGCATAACTTCATGCTACGTTTTTGCATGAGCACATTTTCTACTTTGAAAACATAGTATAAAAATCTTGAGTTTTGAAACTGATTTTTAAACTGAAGGGAGTTTAAAATTAAAATTGTGTGTCTCTATTTCTATTTTTATTTTGTGTTTTAAATTCAAGAAGCGGAGAAATCCCTGAGATGTGGAAAATCATGGTGTATACAAAACCTTTAAAGTGCATTTTTTGAAAGGGCAACCTTAAGTGTATCAAGTACAGCATTTTTCATACCTGAGCTGTTGTTAAAATGTCCTTATACAGTTATTATTTTGCAGTTAGATTTACTATATTGGGCCCTGCATTGAGACTTAAGGAGTAGAATTGGGCTGCTGTCCATTTCCACTTTTTGCAACAAAAGGTATTCTGGGTCTGCTGGAGGACTGTTGTTCCTTATTGCTTCAGGCTGCACAGCCTCCCGAGGAGGCACTATGCTGAAAGAGCACCGCAGGTGTTGGATTTCCTTAAACTGAGACACTCACTTCCCCAACTCTGCTCCCTACAGGTCATGAATTACTCTCTTGCTTTCTGCCTGGGGTATTTTAGATGTATCTACAAGTCTCCTTGGCCGTCCTTTCTTCTTTGACTTCTCTTCAACATGCTGATCTATATTTAAAGGTGGATTGATGCAGAAGTGTCTTCCCTCCTTATCTTCTCAAACACCCTCCACTTCATAATAGCCCTCTGTGCAGGGGGATGCCCACCTCCACTGCCTCTGGCAGAAATCCCTGGTAAATCCCCAGTATGGTGCTTATGTTGCCTATTTGCAAAAGTAGGGGAAAATTTAAGCTACCCCATACCTTGTGGGCGCGTCTCAACCCTGTTGTAACATTACTATAGGCTCAAATCCATAGAAAAAATGCCTGGGTCCCTGCTGAGGTGAAATTAGCTTGAAGAGAGAAAGGCAGAGAAATCTTAGACAACACATCAAAATTGAACTGTTTCTGGCTCTCATCCCCAGCAGCATTCTCTCCATAAATTTATTTTACTTTCACAAATTAAAAGCCATTAGCCTAGTTTTGACTATAGATCTTAGTGCAATGTACAGAACTGAGTACCTTGTTATATTTACAGAATATACTTAGTAACCAAATAAATCCCGTTTCATAAGGACTAGAACAACATTTTGCTTGGCTTGCTTTCACTCACAAACCTCTCTCTCGAGCTTTCTTATATTTCTTCTCTTCCTGAAAAGCTCGTGAAACAGTGATAAAATATACATCTATTGATATTTTAAATTTTTTGTTTAATTCTATCATGGAATCGGTTAATTTGGTGCTTTTTGTGCTTTTGGCAACTTTTGTATATAAGATGCCAATGACACACAAAAGAGGCACCTCCGTTATGCTGTTTGTGTTCTGATATTGGAAACTTATATGTACCCAGTGCTCAGGACTTATATATGCTCAGTGCAGGATGTGCGAGTGTGAGACTGGCTGGATACTTTGTAAATGGCCAGAATTTCTGCAGGTGATTAAAGAGACATCTCTTGTCCTTAATTTTTATTGCTGCTGGGTAGGCACAATGTAGCGCTGGGTCCGGATGAGGCGCTGATTGCTGCTTTATCAGCCCTATTCAGAGATGGAAAATTGCCATTTGCTCTGTGCAGTGTGGTGAAATCTGTGCAGATGCCACATCCATTTGAAAGGTAATTGAGTATCTGTTGGATACGTGGATTTGTCTTATTCTGAGGTGTTGTGGGCTTCTAAAACAAAATATGCAGCATTGACTCGCAGGAGCAGACTAGGCGTAGGGAGAGAAGTCAGGCCTGAGGAAAAAGGAGACAGCTTTCTTCAAGTGCTTTTAGCTGATATTTAGGCTTGGCTTTCCCCCACTAAACATGGTTTGTTGAGTGAAAAGGATTGCAGGACAAAGTGGGAAACAATTGTTCATGAATGTCCAAAGCTATAAAAATCATGCAGAACATTCACATGAGACAGTGAGATGCAATGAAATAGACCCTCTAGCTCAGGTTGTGACCTGCTTCCTAAAATATTTCATATACTTGTGATAGATTAATGTTTTAGGATTGGCTTTCGCAGATATGTTGTACGTTTTAGAGACTGTTTCATTGTGAAGTTACGTCTGTAATTAGTTGATGATGTTTAATTGTTGGTGTAAATTAGGTATCGTAATATTTGTTGTAAAGGTTTGACCCAATAAAAGGGGCGATGGGCAGCAAGGGGAGGGAAGGAACTAGAACCTCCTTGGAAGGTTCTAGGAGGTGACAATGAAACCGGGGCCGCTCCCTGCCCGAGAACTGAGCATGCTCCAAGGAGGCTATAAATGAGCATGCTCCAAGAGAACAACAATTGGGCATGCTCCAAGTGGGCGGTCCTGGGGAGGAGCCAGAGAGCTCAAACTGAGCATGCTCTAAGTGGGCAGGCTGGGGGAGGAGCCAGGAAGATCCATCCTCTGATTGGTAGAAAGTATCCTTGGGCTTTTGAGTGACAGCCAAGACCTATAAAAGGCATGACACCAGGCACGTACTACTGGCCTTCCGCGACAGCTACACACCCGGCACTGTAGGACTCTTTTGTTTTATCGATTTTGTTCCTCAAATAAATTTTATTTCTTTCCTAAATGTGAACTCATTTTTCACATACTAAAGGGCTCTACTTGCTTTTCTGGAACCTTCCTGAGGAGACTGACACACTTAAAATTTTCTAATGATTGTTTCAGTACTGTTTCAGTACTAAGTAGCTTTTTGCAGCAAATATTTTACACTTTGTTGTCTGTGAAACTGGTTATGTGCAGCAGAGACACAGGGAAGAGGGCCACTCCTGATGGAGGGATCACTGGATCCAATTTTTCTTTCCAAAAATCCAGTGAAGATGTTGACCGTGCATTAGGAAGTATTGTAGATCCAAATCTTACGTATTGCATTTGAACTCACAGATAATCAGCCACTCTTCTAAGCTAAAGGTCAGTCAGTGTTCACATCAAGTTTAGATCACATTTCATCTCCTAGTCTCTGGAAATAAATGTCATCTAGTCAGGCTACTCATTATCTGCTCCAGGTTAGGCTACCATATGACGTCAATTGGCGCCTTAAAACAAATAGACTTCCACTTTTTTCACTTTTGCCATTAAAAAAAAAAATGGATGTAACTAATTTGCACACAGTGTAACACACTGCAGTGTTGGTAGCGAACAAACTGCATTCCTCTTTCTTGGTTTCACAAATAAATAGAAAATAGTCTTGAAATAGTTGCTTTAACAGAGAGGATTACAAATGAAACATCACTGGACATTTTGTGACTATTTTGCTGTTCTCAGCCATTATTATTTGCAGTGGAGTCTTTCAGGTTTTTTTTTCCTTCTATTTGGGAATAGCTTGTTCTTGTAATTGATCTCTGCAGGGATTTTGTAACTCAAAATTCCTTTATAAAGGATATTTCAAATTAGGCCAGCAGTATGTTTATATACTGGGCTAAAAGAAGAGTGCCATTTTCAGTAGAATGAATCAATTTTTAGATGGTGAAGAAAATGTGGATG
This sequence comes from Vireo altiloquus, assembly GCA_013396875.1. Taxonomy (NCBI): domain Eukaryota; kingdom Metazoa; phylum Chordata; class Aves; order Passeriformes; family Vireonidae; genus Vireo; species Vireo altiloquus. Next base: position 2,091,470 of record VZRF01014225.1, on the reverse strand, counting down.
TTTGAGATCAAAGTTTTTAACCAAACTAACAAAAAAGCTTGTCACTAATGAAAAAAAAATCTTTTGGCACTGCAGAAAATCTATGTAAGAATTTGGTCATAAATGTAAAGCTCTCAGTACACAGACTCCAAAGTAAAGATACGTTCATAATTTTTGGTTTAAATGTACTGAGAAGAAGTGCAGTGCCAAAACTAATATTAAATGTTTTCGTTAACCATATCTGTTATTTTTCTGTGAAGAACCACAGTTAAAAATACAGTCATTTGCTGTGATGTCACATTTCTAATACTGGGGGTAATGGCAAGTAGGAATGAAGGGATAGCAAAATTTACCAGATGCTGAGCATTTTGTCCGTGAGCATGCTAATAAAGAAAAAGTGTTATTCATAACATTTTTTTTAAGGATGAATATATTTTGCTAAAAAATGAGTTATTACTGCATTATTGTATTTTTATAATGCATATTTTTCACATAAAAAGTATAACAGAGGCTTTACATGGACACCCAATACAATTCCTTCTTGGTTTCTGAATATAGCCATGCTAGTGTTTAGAAACAAGAGTACTATCAGCAGTTAAGAGATAATTCCTATAAATAAACTGTTTTCTTTATTGCAACCAGCATGAACTCAGTAAAGCTTTGTATTGACTTGCTGTGGTCAATAATAGCTGTATTCAGATGTCATTTACTACACAAGACCATAGTTTATAAAGTTGTCATGGATGTAGTAGTTTTATTGATGCATGTCTATTTTACTAGTTGTCTTCAATATTGCTTTGCTTTAAAGATATGCTGTATGAAATAGTACTGATGTGACTGGAGTTTCAGTATTGCCTTTTAGTTACTTTTTATTGATCATCCTTTACTTACTTCATTTTCAAAGGTCCTTTAAGTAACTGATCTCAGAAAATGAACCCTCAAGGCCTGGTAATTAAAATTAGTTTGTGGTCTAAACCTTTAGTTGAAGTATAACTCAGGGTAAGAACACCTGGTTTTATTGGATTGTTCTACCAGCTTATTTTCAGATGCTGAATCATTCTGATGCAGGTCCTGTCTTTGTAATCTGGATTTCTCAAACTCACAGGAGACAAGTGAACTGCATTTTCCAGGATTACCGCTGTTTATGAGTGACTCTGATGCACAAGGGCTGTCATTTGACTGAGCTGATGCAAAAGCAGAGCTTTCACCTTTCCATAATCTCCTGCTGCCTGGCCAGCTGACGTGTGGCCGTAACAGCAGGAGAGCAGTGACACACCACCCCCAGTGCTGTGACGCTTCCATTCATACTCTTTCACTTCACCTAAGATGAAAAGTATCTCTTCCTTTCTGAGCTGACATCTTCACCTCTCACTCTCTCCTAGTTATCAAGCTGTGGCAGAGACAAGTTTTCAAACTCCTCACTTCCACCAGTCAAATAAAATTGTATATTTTTTCTGATTACATTGCTCAGGTTTTCACAGCAATTTCAGCTGCAGTTGAGAGAAAAGATCAGACTCAGAAATAAAAATTTGAGTGCCAATTAAGAAATCATTAAGCCCTGGTCTTCGTCAGTAGATGTAGTCTAAAATGATAGTCCCTAGATGTCCTTACTCCTAGTACAGAAGTGTTTCTGCTCTCATTATCATCATTGTTCAACTCTTATTTCAGTAGAGCATCATGTCTCTGCCTGGCTATCCTCTGGCACAGGGTGCATCTGTAGATTTCGAAGCAACAGGGTTTTTTTAGCTGGATGTAGTCTATGAGCAGTAAGTGTTCATTGGTGGGAGCAATTACTCAAATTACTGTTATTAGTACTTTTTGCATGAATGCAAGCAAACCATAATTGACTAAAAAAAGCCCTAAAGGAATAAAAGTATTTTTCATTGGAAATTAAAACTGACGAGCTCCTACAAGCACAAAAGGGCACAAAAATGTGATTCCTGTCAGAAGATGTTGTAAACCTTTTTTATTGTAGATAAGAGACCTTCAGAAAATGAAAACTTTAAAACCTGTGATCACATTTTTATTGAGTTTCAGGTGTGAATGTTGTGAAGTAAGCCTTTTTCATTACAGTTGTTCCTGATACAAATAACATTTGATCTGGCAAGGTAAACATGTTCTGAGAGTCTATAATAGCATAGAGCAAGTCTTTAATTTCTCTAGTACTGGATTCTTCCATTGCAAAACATTTATGTGCCAAATATATCTTTCTCTCAGAATAAATTTAAAAACTATACATTTTTCTGGACTTGAAAAAACTTTAGACAGCTAAAACTCATTGGACCCTCTAGTCCATTTCTTTGCTAATAGGAGTTTCTTTCTTTTTGTACTTCTCACTTGCCAGTTTAATCTGTTTAGGTTGTTTGCCAGTTTGGAATTTTAACAACTTTCTTTAGAGCTTCAAATGTATCCTAAAATCTAATAGTTCATGGTGCCAGACGTCATTGTACAGCCCTCAGCTGAAACCAGGACACCAGGAAATAATCTTCCCTTTACTCCTATGTAATTGAGTATCCTCCTTATAACACTAAATAAAGTCCTCTCTTTCTTGGAGCTGCACTCTTGGGGGTTTTAGCCCTGCTCTCATCCTCTTCATTATTTCTCAGACACTTGTGCTTCATTGCTGTGAATAATTTATTTGAAGATGTAGGCACATTATTATTGAGAATAATAATGTTTCATTTATTGTGTTGCAATTTCCAAAATTACTTGATGCCTTTCTATACTTAAAATAGTTCTCCTGTACTTGTCATTTTGTTTAAAAAATATGTTTCCTCACTCTCTTCCCATAACTCAAGGACTTCTGTTCCTCAAACTTTTCAATTTTTTTTCTTTAATCTTTCATTATTTTGTAAGTATCTTGTACAGATTAAGGTGGCTGGACCAAAAGTCTCTATTACACTGTGATAAGACAGATGTATCTTTCAACCTTTCAGTATTCTCAATATGAATTATCATAGAAATTAACATTAATATGTGGGTCATGCAAACTGAAATTAATTTATAACTAAAAGGTAAAATCTTGTTTCAGTAAAAAAAAAATCAATCATCATTTTCTTTTTCTATTCATATGCCAAAACTTCAGAACTTCAAAAGAACTTTCTCACTTAAGTGCAATAAATATTATTACTACTACTGAAGTGGTGTGAGGCAAATAGCTCCCATGTAGGCTTGAAGTGTTAAGGATATCAAGTTCTGCAGAATCAATTTGAAACCTTTAGCCTGAAACCTATTCTTGCTTGAAATATTTTCAGTTCACCTGTTAAAAACTTGCTAAAATAATATTAATTCAAATTAAAAGAAACACAACAAAAGACGATGTTTCTCCAAAGTAATTTATTTTTGTATTTATTTTTTATTAAAAAATATTTTAAAAAGTATTTATTTTATTAATATTATTCTCCAAAATTCAGGGTTAATATTATGAACTACCAGGTTAATTTGGATAGTTAATATTTCAAATGAATATGACTGTGAGATATAGAACAGTTGTAAAAAAAGAAATTAACCTCAGAAGGATGATATTTTTAATTCTTTCTCATTTCCCACTAATTTTCTTTTTATATATACTCTGATTCTGTAGTCTGGGATCTGTAACTGATATTTCATTATGGAAGTCAAAATCAATAGCATAGATTTTTTTTTTTTTCCACATTGGCAATTGCACAGATATTTGCATAGTATTTTTTTTCTGATCAGGACCAGCAGGTTTTCCAAAAGATGCTCCTGGGAAACAGTTTGATAGTTCAGAGGCACTATCCATTGTTCCTGCACTGATACAGTAAAGAAGTTAATGCAGTATTCATTAGCAATGACTGAGTATCCATTTTCTTTCCATTATTTTAGCCCTTGCCCACAATTTACTTGATGCCTGGGATTCTGATTCATCAACAAATGGAAGAAAAGAATCTTAATATTTCTAGTCAAATACATTTTTCTTTGAAATTCACTTCCAGGTATCTGTCAAAGTAGTTTTGCGACATGTACTATAATACACAAGTGTGTGTATTTTATGTATAAAATACGCCAAAATACTTCTTTGCTATCCAGAGTTTTCTAACTCAAATGCTTAACATCTGGGGTTGTATTCTGACTCACTGGAAACTTAGAAGACAATAGTTTTATTTTTTCATGTAGCAGTACAATTTCCAAGAAGTAGAAACATTTACATTAAAACTTGCTGTAGAAGTAAAAATCAATATGAATTTTTCCAGATTTTAGTCAGTAGGTGGTGACTTGATGTCATTTTTGTCTGGCCTCAGTATGCCCTGGAAGTTTCTTGACTCTGAATATTGAGACAGCTGTGCTAGCCAGAAAACAAAAATGGAACTTGTAAACATTGCATGGCTTTATTGTCTGTGATACAGATGCAGAGTGCTGTAAGTCATTTCAGTCCACTATAAGTGAGCCAGCATTAAATATCAGCATGTCAGAAATTCCTTCAGGATGAGAAGGTTCACATTTCACTTACGTCTGGTTTCCGTTTTTTTAATTGTCATTGTTTGCTACAAGAGCAATTTGCAGGCAAAAATAAATCATATACGTTGCTGTAATAGAAATATAAAGTATATGTTAATTGAACTTTTTCCATGAATTTTGTAAAGTGTCGGTAACCATTTTTATTCCCAGACCACCACTGCACCTACCTGTAGATTGCAGTCTGACAGTTACTGCTACCAGGAAAAAAACAGCCAAACTTGCTACGTGTGGCTGGTTCCATTTTGTGCCAGGGAATCCTGTGTGCAACCCCACATGGCTGGAAGAGGTCCAAGAAGCTTCAGGGATTCTGCTGAAGTGTCTTTAGGGATCGCAGATACAGAGGAAAAAGTAAATGAGAAATTGGCAGTAAGCCAAGAGGAGTGTTCAAATGAAGGGACTGATCATTCTCAGGACTTCTGTTGGAGTTTGGTTTATTTGTTCATTTCCAGTTAACATCCTTATCATTTGGCACGCTATAAAAGGAACAGGAAGCTCCTAGACTTTGTTTCCAGGATCTCCATTACCACCCAGAAAATCCTTATCAGCTAAATTAGTATCCTTGAAAGAAATCTGTCCCAGCCTAATTCCTAAGTTTATTCAAAATAGTAGGTATTTGGGGATTACAGATTCAGCTTAGTGTGCTGTGGCTGGTGCAACAAAATTAGGCATCTTGGGCAACTGCAAGCCTAAGTGTGAAGGACCAGTTTGGGAATGTAAATTGCTACTTCCTCAGAGTTGCTGAAATCTTCTCAAGGTTGGAAGGACAGAAACTGCAAAAAGCTGCTGTGTCTCCCTGTTTGTGCAGAGATGTGGTTCCAGCTGCTGCACTCCCTGAGTGAGATGTGTGTGATAGCAGTGCAGAGAGAGGTACCAATCTCCTGGAAAGTAACAAGCTGAGCAAAGCCTGTTGTTTCTCAGCAGGCAGTGTACTTCTTGTGCCAGAAAGCAAGTAAGGAATCTCAGTACAGCCTGCCTCCTCAGGAGGAGAGAGAGCTAACTGTGTGCTGCAGGCAAGCACTCATGTTACACAGAAATTATTCCTCTCATTTAAGCACACAGAAAATGAGCTGTAGTCAAAGCTCACTGGTATATACATATATATATATATATATATGTTGCTCACAGCATGGTTGTAGTTTGATGACTGCATGTACTGGATCTTTGGAGTCTTTGATTTGTCTTCCTAGTTATTTCCCATTTCTCTTGTGTCTTATGAAAAATGGCTGTGAAAAAATCCAAAATCTGGTGTGAATAAATAGTACAGGAAAATTGAGGGAGCCATAAAACAGTTGATAACCATTCTGTTCTTGTTTCACAGATACCCCATAATCACTGAGAAAACCTTCTAATGGAAAGGTGTATGTGTGTTTGCACTTGAACACACATATATGTATGTATCTCACATGTATGTCTTCACTCGTAACTGATCTGCGCAGCTTTGATAAACCTCTCTGATAATAAACTGTTGTCAGAAGGAGTTAAAGATATGGTCTGAGAGAAAAGAGACAATCTTGCCAGCAGTCTCTGTAAATACACATATACATTGCAGTGACATCAGTAGTGATAAATCCCATAATCAATGTATCAAACTGTCCTCTCTTCACTCCTGTTATGAGGTACTTTTAACTTTCCAAAACATATTCATTAAAGAAAGCTAGACGGCATGTGTTCATATAAATGCATAAATGCACAAGGTATTGATCCCTGGCAATAATCAAAGTAGTGATCTGTTTGGTATATGGATACTGCCAAGCTGGAAAAGTGAAGGATGCAGTTTGGCCAGATACCAGTGCGGGATTTCCGTGCAGTAGTGGGGTAACAGGAATATGTCACTCTGAGGAAAAGCTTTCCTCCTGGATATAAAGCAGAGCTCTAAAACCATGAGGTATAGAGCTGGCAAGGTTGCCAAGTACAGATGAGCCAGGAATTCAAGGACCTGGGCAATTGCCCTTGATAGGAAATGTGTTCTGTCAAAAAAAAAAAAAAGCCCTGCTGCAATATTTGCAGCATTAACTTACTGTAAAAGGTTAGCCACCTAATGCTTTGCTTTATTGAAAAACATGATCCATGACTTCTGTTACGGTGCTTGTTATAACTCTTCTGGATACTAGGTTAAGATTTTCAATCCATATGAAACTATTTTTTATATTTGCTCGGAGACAGTAGTTTAGTGTTTAAAGATACTAAAAATTTCAAGACAAATTAGCAGTTCTTTGAGAGTTGAGGAAATGAAAAATTAATTATATAAACTCTGTGGTTTTGTAAATAATTAGCTATAGTCTTGACAATTAAATACATTTGGGGTTTTTTCCTACTTGAATAGATCAACTGAGACACAAGTCAGTTAAAAGCCAAGATCATAAAGTTTATATGAGTGTGCATTTTGATGTTCACCTTGAGCCGTCTTTAATCTTTTGGACTTTCCATACACAGAAGTAAATAGCTTAGGGTAAAAAGCTTTGCTAGCCCCATTGAAAATTATGTCACAAGGAACTTAGTTTCAAAGTCTCTTTAAGAACTAAAAAAAAAATGTTCACTACTGAACTATGTGGCTGTCCTGACCCTCAGCAGTGCTAGCAATGTCAGATGAGAGCAGTCCCTTCTCAAAAGGCTCTGTGGCAGAATCCCCTCGTTGGGGATTGGGGAGTTCAGCCCTAAAATTATCACCTAACTTCTTTTTCCTTAAAAGTTGATGAATGGATCCTCCATAACCCTTGGAATTTGGAAAAAACGTCAGCTCCATCAAGTTGTTTGAGTTTTGAAAGTTTTGGTTTTAATTATAATCCAAATAAGAATGATAAGAGTGAGTATGAGATGCAGTTATAGGACAATACTAGAATGCCACATACCACATATTAATGGTTTCTAAAAACATACCAGTATAATTAGCATAACCTTATATCTGATTCTGCCACTGGACAGTATTGTCTCTAGTGGTTTACTCCTCTGTATCAAGACAGATTTCTTTCACATCTTTGGAGCATTGATACTTCAATTCCTTTGGTGACAGTTCTTCTGATTCTTCAGATGGATCAAAAATGAATGCTATTGGATCAATTTTTCACTTTGGGCATGGATACCATTTAGAGGACCAAGGGAAACACTCTCTTGTAATTAGTTTGTTCTCCTGAACCTCCCATGGTTCTTTCAGGTCAGTACTGCAGTAGTGCTTGATGGAAACAAAGTCTGGTGCTTGATACTAGCCTTTTAAAAAAGGCACTTAGAAAAACTCTACTTTGAACAATTTCTAATGAGATTGTGCCTGCACCTCAGCAGAGGAAAATAATTTCATGTTTATAATCCTTACAAAGATAGCTGGCCAGAAAGCTTCAGGTACAGAAATTTCCACTACTAAATGCATTTTTAAGGAAATGGAAGCAATTCCATGTACATCTTTTGGATGTAAAAGGGTGTAAATGCAAGATGTAGACTAATGATTAATTAACTACTGATATTTTTAAAGTTTAAATATTTAAAACACTTAATGACATTATCAGAGTAAAGTCTTTTGACACTGAAATAGTTTTACTACATTGTCGATACAAAAACCTGCTTGGATTCCAAATAAATTAGAAAAAAGCTCCAAACCTGTCTGAATTTGAGCTATTGCCTTTTTATTCCAAGAAAAAAAAGTTTTAAAAAGGACTATTTCTTCTGAGAAAAACGAGGGATTTTTACATGCCCAGTTTTATTCACGGCCTGTCCTGAGCTGCTCCAAACATTCTAGCAAATAAATCTTTTTCTCTGCTCAAAGTCACAGGGTTTTTTACCATTTTTACACTGATAAGTCCATATAGTTTTTGCAGTTTCATTGAGAATGCTGGGAAAAACTCTTCAATTGGAAAGTTGATTTTCCAACTATAGTTTTAGAAGTCCAGGTGCCCTTTAGCCTGCTTTTGCCTGAAGACATGCATTAATTATGGCCTCAGGGATACCTGGAAACCAAATTTAGTTTCACTGAGCTAAGAAAATTACAACTATCTTTAGATGTAGCCAGTATTTTTCCATAGTTCATAGAGCACTATTTTGAAGCTCTGCCATCAATCACAAAATTATATTTAAATTGGATTGTAGATTTTAAAGGCTTCAGTAGAAGTAGGTAATACTGAGAGTCAGAGAGAAAAATATTTTCCATGCTGAGATCTGGAAGCAGCTGGACTTCCTGTAAGTTCAGGTCATTTACTTCATTGGAGACATTAATTACATTAGAGATGTAGGACAGATACCTTTCAGATAAACTACTGAAATTATGAGAGAGAGGTTTTCCATGGAATTTGAGAAAGCAGTTATTGATTTGTTACAATTTGTTGAATTCTCTGTTTAGTATATCTGGTCAGCCATGCAATGGCTAAGGAGATTAGGGCACCTCCACCAGTGTCTGTGCAGTGTTTGTGTAAGAAGCAGCTGTATTTGGTTCAAGAGTTCTCCTTCCATTTGCTGTTTCGAGCAAAGTGCCATCACATTGTCAGCAGAGGAATGGTTTCTTAGCATGTAAAAGTTGTCTGAACATTCACAGAAGCTGATGCTGAAAGGGCAAAGTGATCCACAGACCGTATTTTTTGTCAGAGCTGGCAAATGGTCAGTTTGGGCCTCAGCAAAAAGAATTAACTTTTTCATTCTTTGTTTAACAATTATGTTTTCCTTCTAGTATTCTTTTCTAGTCCTTAATGAACTACAGGAGATTAAGGGATTGAAAGCCCCAAAATAATAGCAACGAAAACCTGCCACACACAACCCTAAAAACAAAAAAATAGGGCATATAACATCTATTGAATGAGATTAGGATCAATTATGCTACAGGCTGGTGGAAATATGCTAGGATATGAATGGGGTTCTGCATGGGGTTTTTTTACCATTTTGGTGTGTGGGGAGAGAGTGTTTGTTTAGTTAAAGAAATAATATGTTACACCTTGCTGTTGGGAGCTCTATATAATAAACTTCTATCATTTTGTAAAACACTAATATGAATGTCAGTTGTAGAGCATAGTTTCAGCAGAATTTATTTCCTTGGGATCTTAAAAGCACCTGCATAAAAACATGTGAATCAAATTAATTTTTGTTTAGTTTTAAAATTGCATAGCTTTACATTCAGGTTGCTTTATTTTTCAGGCTTATCAGTCATGACTCTGTGTGTGGTCTCTACATGCTCTCTACAGATGTAGTAGACTTAGGCACATTAAATCCATAGTAGATTTAACCAGATTTAAGAACATGCATGCATGAAGAACGCAGCGCAGCACAGGAGATATTTGTAGGGCTGAGCTGCAGGGCACTGGGGAGCTAAACATTTCCTAGTGGTCCAGCTGGTTTCCCACACTCAGGTGTCACCCATCTAATCCCTGACTCCTACACATAGCTCAGAATTAAACCTTCTCTGTTTGTCCAGTGGTGAATTGCTACTGAACTAGTTGTCCTCATCATTCTCTGACTGCAGAAAAAAAATATAGTGGATATACGCTGCCAGTTCTTTTAATGTAAAAGCAAAAAAGTCGTTTGTTGTGTATATCCCACATACACTCAAATCTTGTCTTACCTATAATGTCAAATATCACCCAAGCATATAGAAAGGATACAGATCATTGTTTTCTTTCTGGGTAGTAAAAAAAAGTAGAAAATACAGAAAACAATTTTGGTACATTATATGTTTTATGCAATTTTGATGTAGTTTAGTAATTAATTTTTTAGAATCCATTCTATAAACTGCAGGTTAAACTTGTAGGGAAACAAGCACTTCCTTACAGACAAGCATATTTGGAAATTGCTGCTTCCTGTAGAGTGCATTTTGAATGAAAACATAAATGCTGTCCTTCATTTACTATGATCCAGACTTAATATTATTTTTTTCAGAAAACAAATACTTGAAAAATAATCCTTCTTCACATTTTTGTACTTTCTGAACTTATTTTCCTCTGTGAGTTATTAGAATAAATCATTAGTAGGAACAGTAGGGCTTTATTCCAGTTTTGCGTGGATGGAAGTGAACTGAACGAAAAATGGGAGGTCAGTAAAAATTTTTAGAGAAGTCATATAAGAACAGATATAAAGAAACTCTGACATTTGAGTATATTTAGAAGAGGTTAGGGTGAAGACCTTATGGAAAACAGAAGAATAAAATAATGAAAAAGAAATCAGGACTGTTTTTTATTTAAAAGGCTACATCAAAATCTATTAAGAGCATGATAGTGCACAGCAGCCTGAAAGCGAAGAGCGTGAGTGGTCTAGCAGAAACCTCGTAAGGACAGAAAAGTCACTCCAAGAAGCTTTTGAGCTGGAATGGTACAGGCTGCACCCAGAACCGGTGGGGATCTCCCATGCAACTCCCATGAAGGGTAAATTTCAAGTTTTTTTGGTTACCAGGGGGCACATGCACAAAGAGAACTTGCAAAGTCCCATTTAAAAAGTGCGGATTTATTAATCCAGTCGATGGCAATCTTCTGTAACGCTGAATGATCTGAATTTCGCCTCTAGGTTTACTTGCACTGTGTCCACTACTGAAGATGAGCAATGGGAGCAGAGTCAGGGTGCTCTTGAGTGGCTGTTCTAATCAGGAGTGGTAGCAATGCTCATGACCTGGGAAAGTATCAGTATTCCACCTGGGTTTCTCAAATCAAATTTCACTTAGACATGCAAACTAAGGTTTGATATTTACCTGGCTTTAAGGAAAAGGTCAAATTAAATAGCTATTAGCTGTTTCCTGCTAGCTTTAAGGACTTTTCTTCCAAAGGCATATGTCTTGCAGAATAATGCACTTGGGGCTTGGACATTGCGATTAGGTAAATGGATTTTATACCCATTTATAAAAATAAGGGATTAAAGTGATTTACAGAACAGCACACCAGTGACTCCTTTTAAGAAGGGAGCCAAGCATAGCCTACTGACTTCTGTAACCATTAGATATTGCATGCACAGGGACTCTGTGCTTAAGTACATACAGGGGAAGATGTTTAATGGTTATTTTCACTGATTTATGAACTGGTTTTTACAGCATCAGAGAAACAAAAATGTTGTTTTTTTGGAAAATTCTTTACATGTTAGAAGAAAAAAAAAACTTCCTAGAGAATGAAAAACTTCATTCCCCATCCACTTTTAATATACAACTCTTAGAGAATGTTGTTTGAATTTGCTTGCATTTCACTGGTATCAATTAAAATTAGGTATACATTGCAGTGAAATTATTTAGTGGAAAAATCTGCCTTGAAGAAACGTTCTAATAGAGAAATTATTTTTTATAACTTCTTGATTTTGCAAAAAGACATTCCTATTTAATACTGATGTAGTTTTTGAAAAAAAGTTATGAGTAATGTCATATTGATGTGTATCAGACTGTGGAAAGAAAAAGTATTTGATGCAGCTAGCAAAATTAATAAGAAATAAATATGTTTATATATATATGTGTATGTATGTATGTATTTATATATATACAGTAAAGTGAAAGCCTCATGAATTTCTTCCTGAATAACTACCAAATGAGGCATCCCAAACTCCTGACCAGTGTCCCTATATATTAGTTATCCCCAAACATTTTGTTAGCAATGCTGTTTTTCTCTCCACTTATGTGTTTGGATTATGACTGCTGCTCCCTACCTTTGATTAGGCCAGAGGAAGGCACTGTAAGTTAATCATCTGAGATTTGGTTACTCAGGTACACAGCTTGCAGATTTGATCTGTTGTTCTTCTGATTGGCTTGACTTCTGGACAGAAGTTCCAATGAATTAATGAAAAAACCTGGCAGTCTCCAGTGAGCTCTGACCTGCTGTGTTGTGGGGGCTGTTAGTGGGGTGTTGCATTGTGGTATTTCCTGCACAGGATCCCAACCCAGAGGTGCACCTGGTAAAACCGCAGCCAGTGGGAAGCACAGAGAAGTTAGCACTTGGGAGCCAGGCACATAACTGAGACCCTGCTGCACTGGCTTCTCATACCTGTTTTCTTTTGGCACACACACAGAGTAAAATCCCAGCCTTTCATCTCCTTGGGGTAATGAGGGCTTGCAAATGTGGCAATAGCTCTAGAGATTTTTGTGTGCTGTCTCTGACCATGAGCTCCCTGTAAGCCACATCCCCATCATTCCCTAAAACTCTCCTGTACTACAGACTGTAATATGGCTGGAACTGTAAATGTCTTCCATTTTTCTCTTCTAATACAAGTGTTTCTGTTTCTTCTTCCATTCTTCTTCCATTAGGTTAGAGGGCCCCATTTCCAGCTGACCTTTTCAACGCACATGCCAGCAAACCTGCATGTGTATTCATGGCTCCAGTTCACCTTCCTCTAATAGCCAAATTTTTTAGTCCAAATTTAGAAATAGTATGGCTTGATTTATGCTGGTTTCCTTTCTGTTTCTTTATTTCTTTCTTTCTTAACTTACAAACTACAAGAAATGAGAAGCTTTGCAAATGTGCTAAATTACTCAAACAGAAAAAAGTTTAAATTTCAAATGGAGTGTGTTAAAATAAACTCAGTGTGAAATCTTGCAGCACTGGAGTTAGGGACAATATTTCCAATTACACTGACATTTATTATTTCCCAACTCTCAGATTTTTGCAAGTAAAGCATACATTTTTATTTCAACTTCTCAGAAAAGATTTTCCTCTTTTTTGTGAAAGAAAAATCAAATATCAATAAGTAGAGAGACTCTAGTGAAACATTGATTCATCTAGGTCCTATAATTTGAAATTATTTTTAATAGCAAAAAATAAGTGGTATATTACACCTTTTTGAATAAGGTCACAGGAGTGCAACAGTAGAAACTCATTTCTGCTGACACTTTGTATCTCAGAAATTGTTTCCTCTGCTTCACTAATGAATTTTTTTTTTTTTATTTGCCCTTGTCTGACACATTTTACCTCTACCTTGGCAGGAAAAATCATTTCTTCCTGTGAGTAAATGAGTGATAGAGGACAGATGAAAGGGCAGAAATGTGCAAGTGCCATCAAAACCTTCATTTTTGATTTTTAATATGCTGCAGCTGTTGGCATGGAGTGTTTCTCTTGCAGTTGAAAGCACAGCCAGCATGGGAATATTGATAGGTTTACATGAATCCTAAAGAGTCACAGCTTATTTGTATTCACTAATAATGTAGCACTGGGAGGGTACTGCCTGCACGGATACATTTTCAGCTGGAAAAATAGTGAAACAGCAGTAAGGATTAGTGAAAGGGATTGATGGGGACACAGAGACATTTGGAAAAACAAGCTCAGATCAAAACAGTCTACGGTGAGATTTAAGTACTAGTCTGTATTTCAAAAGCTAAGGTAAACATTAATACATATTCAAGTGACTGTGATTCAATATGGTCCCTCATGGATACATTTTCCCTTTTGAAAGTCTTACCAGTTTTCTGGCAGCAATTAATGTTCTGAAGTGTCAGTAGTTAAGTTAGTATTACTTCATTCAAAATCTTAGATTTCCTGTATTAATTTATAATTTATCAGTAACCTCAGGAGAAATGCAGATAATCTTATTCTCTGAAATAAGGCAACATTTGCTGAGGTAGAATTTTTTGATTTTTCAAAAAGCTGGAGACACTGGATGCTAAATGCCTGTTCAAAGTCAATTGGTACTTTTAAGTGACGGATAAGTACACCAATGGTTTAATTTTCATTAAGTACTTAGTTAGAAAATTTACGTTTGGCACACAGTATTGAGAATGACAGGGAAATCTTGCACCGTTTTGATGATAAATCCACAATACATCAAAAAATCCAGGAAATCCTGCTGTGTGCTATATTGCTGATGCACATGAATATAGCAGCTCAGGCACATTCCTGCACTGCCCAGTGTTGCCTGTCCAGCACTACATTGGAGGCATTTGACCTCCTGAAGAGCAAAGTTTTTCAAGTGTTAACACAATATTAACATATTCACTTTCCTAAAAACATTGCTATGCCCCTTGCCCTTAGTTCTCACTAAAATATGAGTATCACTTTCAAGAAAAAAAGATAAAGAAGCCATTTGGGACATGGACTCCAGTCTTTTATGGCATTTCAGCATGGAGCCACTTGAGGAGCCAGCTTGTTTCCTTCCACATGCCCTCTGCCCCTGTATTTAAGGTCACACAGATAAATCCAGTGTATTTCCCTTGTGCCCTTGTGTTTATTGAAATACTATAAACTCCTCCTCTTTCAGCAGCAACTGCCTCCCTGGTAGCAAGGAGTTGTTGAGGCTCCCAGCTACAGCCAGTGACTGATGTGTGGTTAGGCCTGGAAATGCATTTTTTTTTCTTTTTCTCATCTGTCATTTTTAATGTCTAACTTCTTTACTGAGATTGAGTTCTCCCTGCCTTCTTTCTCTCATAAAATGATACTGAATCGAGAGGTCCCATGCAATGACTGTGTCAGGAGCAAGCATGGTGGATTTGCTTCATCAGCAGCAGCTGGAATGGCAGAAAGCAGGAGTTGACTCAGAAGCCCATGTGTTTATCTGCCATCACCTGGCTCTGGCTCACAGCTTCACTGGTTTTGCCGCAGTGCCTGGTCTCTTTGGAAACCTGTTTCTCTTTTTAGCTCTGTTCTTCATGATGCTGTACCAAGCATCTGCAATCAGATCTCAGTCTCAGCTGAAACAGTATAAATGTAAGTGGGTGAGGGATTTATTTAACACAAAGTGTGGGTTTCCTGAAAGCCTGGGAGGCAGTGTGGCATCTTCCTTCTCTTCATAAGATCATCACTGGCACTTTTGTTGTTGGACATATGAGAAATAAGACATTGATTTGTTTATAATATATGCCAAAACAACTCTGTGCACTTGTTTTGTTCCGATACAAAATTCTGATATTAACAGAACCCTTGTTCTTCTCTTCCTGATCTTTGAATATCTATTTCTGCCATGAAAAACAAAAACTTAGGTTCTTAGGAAAGAGACATTTTTCCAGCCATTCTCAAGCAATACTTTCTCTTGAGTAATTCATTGCTGAATGTGCTTTCTTCTGTAGAGGAGGGTGACAAGCCTCAGTGGTTCTTGGCCTGTTCAGTCCATTATTACACATGTAGTCTCCTGACTACATGTGTGGTTGTAGCAGCCTTTCTTTTAGAGTATGCCATGAGAGCACTGTAGGAAGAGAGAGAACTGATGGCAGAGAATTGCTGCTCCAAGTAATGGAAATGTTTTTTTTCCTTCGAGTGATTTTGTTGCTACTTTCAGTTACAAGAATCGTTATCCCAAAAGGGAGGATTGCCTTCATGCCATCCCTGCTTTGCCTGCTGACTTCAGGCTCCCGTACAAGGATACAACATTACATCATCATATGTCTTTTTACCGTATTTTATGATTTTTGTCCCTTTTATCTTTATCTAGATTGGGTTTGTTTGTGCAGTGAGATTTCGTGCAAGAGCTTTTCGCACACAAGCTTCGCAAGCGTGTGCAGTTTACGCTGACCATTGCCCTCTTCCCCTGTTACCCCTGCGCTGGATGCAAACCCCAGCCTCACCTCGTTCTCTCCAAAGAACATACCCTGGCCCACAGGACAGTTTTTTAAGAACACAGTGACACGGCAATACACACTTCTTGTGAATACAGGGAACCAGGTCACAAGTCCTGCAAACTGGAAATACTGAGTTTGAAACATCTCTGAGAGTTGTTGCTCAGGTCGTGCAGGAGAACAACAGACAGAGCCTGCACTGGCCTTTCTACCTTTAATCCTCCAAGAAATGGGGTGGGAAGGTACCAATACTAGCAACTGAGGTTTAAATTTGTCCTCTTCTCTGATGTCCACCAATAGAAATCCAAAATCATTTTATCTTCTCTGGAGTCTGTCCACAGATAACTGCAGATACTTGCCTAATTAAGACTACTCAGTCCTAGCAGCTTTTACCCACGTGTATCTTTGCAGGACTGCCAAGAAAGATTAAAAGAACAACAAACAAAATACCCTCCTGAGTAGCAACCAAATAGAGAATTCTTTTCTGATTCTAAAAAATAATTGGTCAGATAGACCCATAGCAGCCTAGAAGTACAGCTCAGTGGCAAACCAAAGCATAAAAATGGGGCAGCTGGAAGACACAGATGAATGGAAGGAAATAATTAAGCATTATTACTTCTTTTTTGGGGCAATGGGACTTCATGAAAACATGTGCAGCATGTATCCCTACTCTTAGTTCAAGCATTAAAATGCTTCTGACCTTTAAGAGCAGGGGATCTTTTTTCTAGATGCAGATTCTCCTTCTTCTAGCTTTCCACTTCCTTTCTGGAAATAACATATTATTTTTGCCATTTGAGCAACCCTATCAAAGCTAGGAGAAATATTTTCTTTCTAATTTATGTAGGACTCCTGATTTAAACTCTTTTGTTGATTATCCTAGACTGTAATGGGTTTGCAAAATGCAGGCTTTTATAGGCTTGAAAGAGAAAATGCAAACAATTTCAGAAGGTCCACTTTACCTTCTTATTTTAGAAGCAAAATCCTGTTACTTAGATAGCAACCATTACAGCTAATGTAATTCTATCTCCAAGTCTTTTACCATGTACAGAATGCACAAATCCTCAGAAACAACAAGAAGGAGGGACTGTGGAGTACTATGACTGTGTTAGCTAGATAGTGATTAGAAACCTTGTAGTGTAATAGATGAAAATATAGTTGCTGAGTTTAAAAATACTCTTTTTTGTTGATGGAA
This sequence comes from Vireo altiloquus, assembly GCA_013396875.1. Lineage (NCBI taxonomy): Eukaryota > Metazoa > Chordata > Aves > Passeriformes > Vireonidae > Vireo > Vireo altiloquus. The sequence continues at coordinate 2,074,407 of VZRF01014225.1, read as the reverse complement.
TGATTTTAAAATTTTAGAATCATGTAGACAAAACCCTACAAAGATATAGTTCAAGATCCTTCATTTTATAAAGCTGCATATTTGAAAGTTGAGGAATGCCTGTGATTTACTAAATTCATCTTTGCACTACAGTTTCAAGGTAAGTTGATATTATTTTAAAGATCTGCATACATCACACATTCCTGTAGTGTATGGCGATCCTGTGACAGAATTAGGAACACACTTGACTTCCACATTTAACTTTCTTAAACTCAAGTCCTTAATTTTCCCTCCTCAGCCTTGTGCCTCCTTTCCTACAAACCTCCTAAACCCATCAGACAAGAGGGTCTTAAAGAAATCAATACTCTGCTGTATAACTGCAGTGAATTGCTGGAGCAGATCTATTTTGCACACAGAATAAAATCACTGCCTTTTGAATGTGAATTCTCTATATCAGAACTGATTTTTTAAAACTGTAGTTCAAAACCTTCGAATTATAGGAATATATTTCAAGTAGGCAGAACAGGAGGTAGTCAAGCAAACCTAGTTAAATCTTAATAGGCAGAGGACTGTCATGAAGGCTACCAACAGGCATTTATGTAGAGTAACTAAAAACAAATTTTTCCTTGGTGCCTCCTCCCTCTCTGTCAAGTCTGTTTTCATTGAAAATGTCTCCATTTAGTGACATACCCACTTGGGCATGTCTTTGCGCTGTAAGTCAAAACCAAAAGAAACCCACAGGCCCTGCAAACAAAGCTTAAAAAAGAAGCATAGCATTGGAACATTATTTGATTACTTGTCTGTATCTGTGTAAAGAACAATTGCTTGCATACATTAAAATCCACAGTGCCTGCCACCATCAATTTCCCAGAGACTTTGCAAATTCCTGGCAGCATGCATCAAGGGGATTGAAGTTTGGAGTGGGCCATTTTGATTAATCTACAGAATTCCACTAGGACTCGGAGATGTTTTCCCATTCCAGGAAAAAAAAAAAAGAATTTACATTAACTACAGCAGAGAACACAGTTTTCTGCAATCTGGCTGCCAGTTTGATTCAGACCAGTACTTGGATGACATTAATTTACTTTAGCTGCTGTCCCTATCAAGAAATATATATAATTTGTTTGTAATTTCTACATATGAGACAAAGGCTTTACGAGAGACTGGTTAAGATTTTGTTGCAAACTCCAGACTTTTGCTTCTGAATAACTATTGTGCCACCTAGTGAGTGTTAAACTGCACTTTTAAACAGATGGAAAGATTGATTTTAAACATACAGCTGAATTAAGAAGCAAAGTATTTATTAAAATGTTTTGAGTGACATGTTGAAACAAAAATTGTTCTCCCTGTTTTCCTGATTATTTACCAAGGTGTTCCACTGTGGTAAAAAATATTCTATAGCATAACATTTTGTTTGCAATTGTATTAAAGAAATGTAATACATAAAAAGGATGCACACAGAGCTCTTTACCTCCCCAGCAATAAAACCATTTCAATAAATTACTAGCACAATTCATAAGCTTATCAGTATGAAAAGGTACCCCAAACCTCAGATGATAGGAATTTCCATTCTGTAAAGCAGGTAAATAAATAAATAGACTGAAAATGTTATTTTCTGACCAACTATGACAATTTTCACTTGGCACCAAGAAAAAATGCTTTAACACATTATTATGATTGCATGCTTTAAGGCAAGATTTAGACAAAATACTAAGCAGTGTTTTATGTTAAAGTTGTAACATTCTGACAAAGTTTCTCATAAAATTTCCTTTTCCATATTAATAGTTTGTGTCCAAAAAGCTATGTAGATTTCATTAGCCTGTAGCTATTTATTTGTGATTTTTCTCCTCTAGCTGAAACCTCTCAACAGGGTTGTGGTGGTTTTTTTTTTTTCCCTTTTTAAGTAAACCATCTGTCCAGCGTGGGAGTATTGGATTTGCCACAGTAGATAGCAGTAATATTTCAGTCACCAAAGCCAATAACAATAAATTTCCCTTAATAGAGCATTTTCTGGCATTCTTCACGTTATTGCATCTTATGTTAAATTGCCACACTATCCATCATCAACAAATGCTAAAGTAGGTAGTCTGCTCTTTTAGTACCTGCGTGCAGTGCCATAGTTACAGTAGAAAACCTAGTGGTCAGCAATAGTTCAATTTAGAAACATTTGCATTCTCTGATACTGCAGGGAATTTTAAATTCGTGTTGTTTAACACATTGAAATGATGCATGTTAGAGATCTTTCATGTAACAGGACCTGTAAACATGACATTGGGTCCAGAGACTTGAACAGCTCCATGCCAGACCTTGATGAAAACGCAAATATTTTTATAATTTTCCCTCAATGAACAATGGAATGGAGCTCATCTTCTTTCAGCACTTCTTCTTACAAAATATCTGAGATTCAGTTCTAAGCTGAGAGAAAATGAAATTAGTTTCCAAAGGTAAAAACCATACTGTTTCGAAAAGCAGAAAAGCTGTAGTTTGAGGGGGATTTTTTACACTTTGTAGTTGTTGTTGTTTGGGCTATTTATTTTCTCTCACTGAAAAGGATTTCCAGAAAAAAAATATTTTCAATTTTCTGGTTTCAAGGCTTGACAGGCCTTTTGTCATTTCATTTTCTTTTTTGCAGACAAATAAAATTGAAAAGATTGTGTCAGGTGTCAGGTGAGCTTCTTTAGACTTTAGTTTCCAGGCTCTTTGAATCCTTTGATACTTGAAAAGTGTACTGTGTTCCAGTTTTCTCTGGAGGTGTATAGTGTAGTGAGCAAACAGAAAAAGCAAAAGTTTATTTATTTTTAAAGCATAACCAATTGATTACTTCACTTTAAAATAGTTCCGTTTAAGATGGTAAAGAGGTCTGCTTATGAGGTTTGTTGTTCCCTGTAAAGGTTCTTAATGGCTAATATTCACATTAAATATGGAATTTAAATGCATGCAAGTATTACTAAAAGTAGGGCAAGGTGAGAAATATAATAACATTTGTTTGCTTTACCTAGCATTGATAACAAGCTCTTCTCGATATCAATATGCTCAAACACAATTATTTTTATAGAGGAGGATGCCATTTCAGTAAAAGAGGAGAAATCACTTACAAGGCTTGATTTTTTTTTCTCTTTAGACACTAGTTTTCCATGTTGATTCAGGGTATTCTAGCATTTAATAACAGCTGGGAGAATGATGTAATTAAGCCTTAGAGTTCCCATTACTTTATTTCACATAGTCAGCATTTTAATGTAGCTTTATATCTTATTGGGAGGATTATCTGTGGAGTCAGTATTTCATAAAGAGAGAGCTGAAAATCTAGATCATGGCTCTCATCCAACATTGTACTAATTTACAAAATATTAATAAATCCTAGGTTAAAAAGTTATAAAATATTGAAATGGAGTCTCTAAGATGGACAGGTTTTATTCAAAGGAAAAAATTTGCGCTACTCACAGATAGAGGTTATAATTGAATGGCACGTATTCTTCTTTCATTTAAATCTAATAGTGTAGTAATAAACCCTTTTTGCAAACTTTCCTGTCCCCAGATACCTACAAAGTCAGTTTGCAGTGGTTTGCTCTAAGTGAGTAAAACTCAGTATTTGTAATCCTTACTAACTTCAGGCTGCATGTCTGTATCCTCCAATATCAATTAGACAGATAGGGTGTAATTCTAATTAAGCTTGCTGAAACTGCCTGGAATTTAAATAATTTCCTCTCTTTATAGAATTGCACCTCATAGATTTAACGGAGCTGATAGTCAATATTTACTGTAATCTTAATTAGGTAGGACTTGACTTGCTCTGGTTTTCAAGCATTTGAAAGCTGTAGACATGTCCAAGCTCAGGCTTTTGAAGATTTCACTTTATACTGAATGATTTGTTTAGACAATAACCACTAAGTGAACTTGTCAAAGCAACAAAAGTACCCTTCCTTCAGCAAGTCTGCTGCTGCTATATGTGAGAAACCTGCACTGCTCTGAGGTCATGTCACAACTGAGATTAGTAGCTCATTTCTGAAACTTCTAGGAATCATTTTAGAGGATTCCAAGAAAGGACTATTTTGAAACTGAAAGTCATGGTGAGAATGATTATTGGGTCACTTTATGAATAAATAATAAATAGTACAGAAACACTTACTCAGTAAATCTGTGAAAATCACTGGCCTTTAACTATGCAGACTGGCATGTATATTTGTTATAGGTGGTATACTTGTAAAAAAAAATCATGCAAGGCAATTATACAGGTTGTGTAATAAATTCAATCTTTAATGCAAGTCTTAAGTGAAAGAGATCAGAAATGCATATCTGGATTTTTGCATAGATGTATCTTCTGAGATTTTTCTTCTCTGGTCCTAATGGTAGCACAGTATTTATTCTTATTTTTGAGGCCATGTAAATAAACAGATGTTTCCACTAAAATCACTGGCCACTAAAACTCGTTACTATTCAAAGTTACATTTCTATCATAATATAAAAACCCTCAGTGAAGGGTTCATCCTATGAGAGGTAAGATAGGCTGCTAAGGAAGAGCAAATTCTATAAAAGCAAACACAGCTCAAGTAATCATGCCCCCAGAGGATGTTGCAGGTACAGCTGGGCAATATGAACTTAAGTCTCTCAGTCCTAGTGAAGGAGTTGGAGATGTTTGGCAAAAGCTATCTGACAGATTAAGGCACAGAAGAGGCTATTGCTGTGACCCACCTTTAGATAATGTAATTCCTGGCTGTGCCAGGTGTGCAGTCATGGGCACTCCCGGTCTGGCACCCTTAGGTGTCCCAGCAGGAACACTTGAGGTAGCATCCCCTTGCCTCTGCTCCTCAGGAGGGATGCTCCCTTCTTCTGACTGCAGGGCTGCAATGGAGATGGATCAGGTGGCTTGGTGCTATGCATTAGGCTCTCTATATGCTCTTCAGAGTAATGAAAACGATCCATATGATTAGAGAAATTAGTTCCTAATTTCCTCATGCTAGACCTCACACTAGCAGCAGAATTGGGTAAGCAAATAATGAGAAAATCTAATTCATTAATCACAAAAGTTATTTTATAGCACTAGCATTTAATTTAGGTGATTTTAGTAAGCAAAACATATTTATGGATGCAGAATGGAAGCGCTTGGGTTAAAGGGTTGCTGGGATATGTTTGACTGAACTTTATCTGTATCAAGTGGATAGCTAATTAGTGAAAGTTATATTCTTCCCTTATAACAATATTTGGAATAATGTGACAAAATTATGTGTATATGTAGCTGCAGATATATGTGTATACATGTAAGGGTATATATAAATATACTTTCATCTGTGGCTATATATACATATACTTGTCACATTATAAGTGGCATGCATTTGTATGTAGATATGTGTATGTGTACATATATATAAAAGTATATGACCATCAGTCAGTTGTTTTTATCTGCTGTGAATGTGCAAGGCAGTGGTCAGGATTTTTCATAGTCTGCTTGATTTCTGTGGTTCTGTATTCTCATTCTGCAAAGAAGCAAAACTCTGTTTAGTAAAATATATTTAATATCAATTTAAGTTAGTCATGGTAAATCTGAGGTCATGTTCACTGATTATTACACTGTGCTTATTGTTGTCACATGAACATTCATATGGGATCCTGTACTTTGTGCTACACTAACTCTGAGTGATATGAGCTACTATAAATGTAAAACTGTGAATACTTTCATCTTCATTTTTTCCATTACAAGTTTTAAAAATTCTTTATTGTATTTAAAAAAAAAAAAGTCTGTGTGTTTTGAAAAGTTGTTACACATAGTCTTGATAAGAAGCTTAAGGAGACTTTACAATTCAAATATATATATTTTATTTTACCAAATAATAATTTTGAAACAAAGTATACATGCTAGTTTAGGTAACTGTATTAAGCATTCTGAAGGCTTGCTTTCTCTATGTTAGAAAAGACTTTTATAAATCACTGCATGGAGCTCTCTGCTGTTTAGGCTAATGTGTATATAAGAGTAATGCAGAAGAAAATGGAAAAATAAGGTAAGCAATTTTCTTGTCTCTGTAAACAGATGCAATGTGAAATTCTTCAGCTGTAAAGGCTTGCTAGTTTTGAGCTCACAGATTGCCAAACCCATGGATTGCCATCTCACTTCCCAGGAAATGCTTCTTAGAGCCCCTTAAAGACAGCCAGAAAAATAGATTTCTTGCATAGGGAGATTTATGGAAAAGAGAAATTTTGGTAAAATGTGGAGTATTCACAAAAGCATTTAAATATGGAATAAGCAGAGAGAAATTAAATGCACTGAAAATGTGTGACAGGACTGTTACTACTGTCTATTTTATTTTACTTTCTATTTACAGCAGTGTGCAATAAATTAGACTAGTCAAGAAATTCAGGCTTTTAGATCTGGGTTATACTCAATTATTGAAATCATTGACCATTTCTGTAGATGCTTTATCCTACCCTTCCAATTGGTCTTAGTGGGATATCCAATATGTCACTCCCTCTGGCTGGGCAGAGGTGTGCTGGATGGATGAGTATAAAAGTCTGTATAGCCATTGCCTGTACTGGGCCTACACTTTTCCTGACTAATCCTGGGAAGTGTGCATTGCATCTGGTGTTCTCTGGCCTGTACCTTTCATAAGGTCATATTAAAAAGCAGAAACAAGAACAAAAAGACTCAAACCCACAGGGAATACCATTACAATGGTATTAGGTAAGTAATTATATATTCTTAGGCTAAAAGAAGTTTCTTTTGCTACTCTTTGGCTTGAAATTGTAATGTAGTGTATCATACCAATGATTTGTAAATTCTTATCACAGCATGTAAACCTATAATCATTTTACAGTTTGGTTTGTTTGCCGCACTCAGACAGTGCTGCACTGTTTGTTTTACCAAAGTGTGTGTGGCTGCTTTCCCACTTGGTCACACGTCATTTTGTCTGAGCTTGGCTTGCTGGGCAGGTGCTGGCAGCTGCGCTGCAAATCCTGCTGCCTTCTTGTCAAGCCCAGGACACTCTTTCCCCATAGCACTTCTTAAAAAGAAAGCAGAAACTGCATGGCAGCTTTGGAAAATGATGGATAACATAGCTTGCCTTGGCTTCCTAAAGGCAAGAAAATCCAGTTGTGCTGACCTGGTAGTGGTAGTAGTGATATTTTCTCCTTTCTTGTGCAGATGAACATACATTTTTCATTGAATTAAATTGTTCAATTACAGGATATTGTAGAAGAGGCAGAATAACAAAAGACTGTACTAATTATCTCAGTAGCACTTCCATTTTATCAAATAGTCCAGTAAAGTGAGTTTAGGGTTCCCTTTAATCCCTGCAGAGTTTCAAAAGCCAAGTTTCAGATGCAGGATTGCACTGGACAGCAGAAGACAGATGGTGGGGTTATTCTCAGTTTCTCCTCTTCCTCAGTTACTGGACTGCTAAGGACTGTTCAGGTTTTAATTGAAACAATGACTCAGAGGAGTTACTTTGAAGTCCAGACATGAAAGAACTGACCTGAGAAAGAAAGGTTTGGTTCCAGCACTTCTTCAGTGTCTGAAAGACTGGAGCTGAATTATGATGTTCCCAGGAGTCCTCATCATGAGTCTTTTGAAACATGGCATTTCAGAAAGGATTTATTGGTAAATTTACTCTGAAACTCCATTTCAAAGTCTGCAATTAAACAGAATTCACAATTGGTTTATGGACTTAGTGATAGATAGTGTGGCATTTACATATTAATTTTGCAAGATTATTTGTATCTCTTATGTGGTATTTGTTTAAGGTTAACACTCAGATTAGTTCATGGTTGTGTTACACAATGAAAATAGGAACTACTACCCAACTGTTAAGTATTTTTATTTCTTAGTGGTACTGTTATTTTTACCATCAATTCTAAGTGATACTGGTTTTATTCTATGCATTGTACTGGAAGTTTGATCTCCTTTATCAATATATTCTTCCTGGTCTTTTCTTGTGTAGTAGAAGATACCAGCTTGTCTTTATTAATGAAAAAGAAGCATAATTATATCATTGCCTGATGTACCTGTCAGACTTCTCAACAATTACTTGACTACGTTGGCTGTTACCTTACAGAGGTTTTAGAAATTTATGGCTGCAGAGCGGATGCTTTCTGGCTTTCATCCTCTGCTCTCTGTCCCTAGTGTGACTGAAGGAAGATCTGCACCCTATAACATTAATAATTTCTGGCATATATTTAGCAAATATCATTATTTGAGATCTCTCTCATACTATTCTGGTTTTGACCTCATCCTGTCAGACAGCTCTGGAAAAAATGCCTGCTTCCTAAATAAAGCATTGCAAGAAGGATGGTTTCCAGCAGTCCTGTCTTTGCATTTTTCTTTTTAGAAGTTGAGCTGCTCTGAGTTTTTAATCATTCTATCTGGAAAAGACTTAAAATTTAACTATGTGATTTACCAGAGCAATATTTATGCATTATTATTGTTTTCATATTTAGTGTTATACAATGATGAATGCATTACAACTAGACTGAATTAGATCATAATATGGCATCTGCATTGTAACCTTGTGTTTCTATCAATAAAAAAAACAATAATAGCTCATTTACACTGGACATCTAAATAGGGGAAAGGTTTGTGTTAATTATTGTGCATGAGCAAAGGTAGGAATTGCTGATCTGTTTACTGCATATGTCAAAGAAACTGCACCATTTAAAATCACAGTGTCTTATGGCTTAGTAACAAAACCAAGTACAATTCCAGAGAAAGCAGAATTTAGAAATTAATTAGAAAAACAGAACCAAACCCTCCTCTTACGCCTAAGTATTTTTGTGTAAGACCAGCGTATTGTGATACTCATTATTATGCCATAAGATACTGACTCTGGAAGGACTCTCATTTAGAAAACAAACAAACAAACATTGACAGCTTATTTTGCTCAACATTTACAGTCAATAATGGACTTTTTCATCAGAATTTTTGCTCCTTTATGAAATAATTCATTTATTACTATGGATCCAGTCAGCTGACTAGAGAAGCCAATGAAATAAGAGAAATGCAAGTTACTATTCCAAGCATGTGTTCATTTCATGTTAGTACTTGGGGAAAAGGATTAAAGCTTAATTATGAATCTCTTTCATACTTTTTTCCCAATTTTCCTAAAGTGTTTAATGATTGCTTTGACATACATCTACCAAAGATTTTTTTTCCTGACTCTAGAGACCACAGTTTCAAAGGAACTTTTACCACGTGTTGCCCCCAAAGAAATTTTTAAGTCATTAGATGTGCAAAATCCTTGGTCCCAGTATAAAAATGTGCATGAAAAATGAATAGTGGCATGTGCAAAAAGTGCTAATGAGACGTTTTACTTCTTGTATCAGATAGCTGAAAGGTAGATGAAAATGGGAAGAGCTTTGCAGCTTCACAGGTTAGAACAGCTTGACAGTGAAATGATGCTGGCTTACATCTCCATAGTTTAAGGAAAGGCAGAACAATATTTTTGTTTGTCAGCAGCAGAGGCTGGGGCTCTGTTTTGCTGGAACTGGGATAGCACTGGGGACTGGTATTGATTGGAACTTGGAAGACCTGTGGCTTCATATGATTGGAACTTAGTTTTTGAAGTCTCCAGGATAGTGGATTGTTAAGATGTTGAGTTCAGGGCAGATCTTGCAGGGAATATTTTAATTCAGAGTTAGAGGGCATTTTAATGCTACTGTGGGTTCAAATTCTCCTGGGATTTTGGTTCCTCTGTTACTGAATGTTTGTAAGGAAACGTAATGTGATCAATACAAAGAGCTCAGATAAATCACAGTCTGAGTACTATCACGTACAGGTTTGGCTTGAAATGTGTCATAGGCAGCTTTGCTTTTTAAAGACATCTTTCGGAGCGCTAAAGTGATTTTATGTACAAATATGAGGACGATTATTTATTTAAGATCTTCACCTGTTCACTTGATTTTTGTTTGGTTTTTCTCCGCTACAGACTATGTCAGAGAGCCACAATGATCATGCAAAATAACAGTTCATCCTCGCCCCTGTTTCCAAATGTGAGCTCATTCTGGAAGCGAGATTCACATGGACCAGGACTCCTTGATGAAGCAGCATCGCTCATTGGCAGCTATGATTTCCCTCAGACCACAGAGAGTTTTCCCTTCTCCACTGTGGAATCAACAAACATGACCCTAAATGCCACAAGCAAAGACCCTCTGGGTGGACACACTGTCTGGCAAGTAGTTTTGATTGCTTTCCTCACTGGAATCCTTGCACTGGTGACCATCATAGGAAACATCTTAGTGATTGTTGCGTTTAAGGTTAACAAACAACTGAAAACAGTCAACAACTACTTCTTGTTGAGCCTTGCTTGTGCAGATTTGATCATCGGTGTTCTTTCCATGAATCTTTATACCACATACATCATCATGGACCACTGGGCTTTGGGAAGTTTAGCCTGTGATCTTTGGCTCTCCATTGACTATGTCGCCAGTAATGCCTCTGTCATGAATCTCCTTGTTATAAGTTTTGACAGGTATTTTTCCATCACTAGGCCACTAACATACAGAGCCAAACGAACAACCAAAAGGGCTGGGGTGATGATTGGTTTGGCATGGATTGTCTCTTTTGTTCTTTGGGCCCCTGCCATCTTGTTTTGGCAGTATTTTGTTGGGGAGAGGACTGTGCCTCCTGATGAATGTTTCATCCAGTTTCTCACTGAACCTATCATCACTTTTGGCACTGCCATAGCTGCCTTTTATTTGCCAGTCACCATTATGAGTATTTTGTACTGGAGGATCTACAAGGAGACGGAGAAGCGCACCAAAGAGTTAGCAGGGCTGCAGGCTTCGGGCAGTGAAGCAGAGGCAGCACGCTTCGTGCACCAGACAGGCAGCTCCCGGAGCTGCAGCAGCTACGAGCTCCAACGGCAGAGCATGAAACGCTCCGCCCGGAAGAAATACAGACGCTGCCACTTCTGGCTCACAATGAAGAGCTGGGAGCCCAACACAGATCAAGGGGACCAAGAGCACAGCAGCAGTGACAGCTGGAACAACAACGATGCTGCTGCCTCCCTTGAAAATTCAGCCTCCTCTGACGAAGAAGACATTGCTGCAGAGACCAGAGCCATCTATTCAATCGTGCTGAAGCTTCCTGGTCACAGTGCTATCCTCAATTCCACAAAATTACCCTCCTCAGAAGATTTGCATGAGTCAGGGGATGAACTGCAGAAATCTGACACAGAATCGAAGGAAAAGAAACCTAAAAAGTTGCACCCTCCCAAAAGTGTTCAGGATGGTGGAAATTTCCAAAAGAGCTTTACTAAGCTTCCAATTGAACCAGAGTCAGAAGAGACAACCACAGCTTCTGATGGCATCTCATCAGTGACCAAGACATCGACAGCCCTGCCCTTGTCCATTAAGGAAGCAACCCTGGCAAAAAAGTTTGCCTTGAAGACCAGAAGTCAGATCACAAAACGAAAACGAATGTCACTTATCAAAGAAAAGAAAGCAGCACAGACACTCAGTGCCATTTTGTTTGCCTTCATCATTACCTGGACCCCATATAACATCATGGTTCTGGTGAACACCTTTTGCAGCTGTATCCCCAAAACTTTCTGGCACCTGGGGTATTGGCTTTGCTACATCAATAGCACAGTGAACCCCATGTGCTATGCACTGTGTAACAAAACATTCAGAAACACTTTCAAGATGCTGCTGCTGTGCCAGTGTGACAAACGAAAACGACGCAAACAGCAGTATCAGCAACGGCAGTCCGTCATTTTTCATAAGCGGATCCCTAGGGAGGCTTCATAGAATAGTATTTTTTAAACAAATAAAAAAATAACGAAGCAGGGACGGGATGGGACGGGACGGGACGGGATGGGACGGGATGGGACGGGATGGGATGGGATGGGATAGGATGGGATAGGACAGAACAGGATGGCACAGGACAGAGCAGGATAGTAAGGGATGGGATGGGATGGGTTGGGGTGGGAGGGTGGTTCCAGGGTGCTGATTCTATGATTTAAACATCAAGACATGAAAGCAGCTGCCGGGCTTATTTATCCTTTCAATAAATCCAGTTTAATATAAAAACCAATCCACATTCAGCAAAAACTAAGAAACTTCACATTTTTACTAAGGAGTAAAAGGTTTAATAAAGTTTTCCTACAAATTTGCAAGAAGCTTTATAGCAATTATAAATCCATTACTGATCTGCCCAGCTCTTTGATTATAATCAAGTCTGGGATCTCAGGTAAGCACATCTAGCTAGCCCAACTCTTCTTTTTCCGAAGAATCCAGCAACTTTCAATTCAAGTTACATACAGATGTAGCAAGCTAGTGAAACAGGATTATGAAATTATTTGAGACAATGCATAGGTTGAAAATTTGCTTCTTGTTGTCCAGGTAGAGCTTCCTGTCTACTTCTCTTCTGATATATTGTTAATTGTACCCCTGATTCCTGATTTCTGAGTATCTATGTGCAGCTGATGTTACATGTGTGTGTGTGAGTGTGTATGTATGCATAACATGCATTCACACCTCCGAAATACACACATATCAGGAAAGAGGTGACCTATTGTTATAGGTTTTACAGGGCCCCCAATCATGATTACATGTGATTGAAACTTTTGAAAAGTCAGAAAATCATGTTATAAGTACATAGCTCATAATTTGCCACCTGAAACTCCAGTTTATCCCTGGAACAAAAACATGGTGTTCACTTTTGAAATGGAGAAAACCAAAACACAGCCTGTGAGCTGAACAGTTTACAGAGTTTTATAATGGGGTACATGCCCAGTAAAACCTTAATCTTGAGCACAGAGTCTCTCCTCAAAGTGATCATGCATCTTTAAAAGATACAAAGGGGAAAGGAATTGAAGGCTACATTCAGGGAAGAGTATGAAGCTATCTTTGTAGGGCATAGGATGATGAGACCCCAGATCTGGGTGCAGGGTATCGATGCTCAAAGGGAGCTGCTCAGGGGCCGGGCAGGCGCAGCCATCAGCAGCAGCCCCGTGTCCTGCTGGAGAGGCTGCACTGCTGCCCAGGCACATGCAGCTCCTGCAACACCTTGTCCTGAGCTGCACCACCCTTCTCAGAGCCAGCTCAGATCCTGTGTGCAGTATCTGCATGGCTCTGATGAAAGTTCAAGTTGTAATTTTCTGACAAAAGTTGGTGGAGCCCCGCTGCTTGCACTGTCTGCGCAGGTGATCTTCAGATGCAAGTGATTTGTTTAAAAGAAATACTTTATTTTTGCACATGAAGGATGCTAACTAAAAAGTGTTTCTTTTCCATGACCTGTTTTAAAAATCATCAGGAGAAGCGCGCCTAAATCCGTTTGACGGCAGGTTATTCGGTGGTGTGAAAAATGTGATATTGCCAATTTGTAACCTGGCAATTTTTGATAAAGACAATTTTAAAAGGGCTTTAATATTTATAGTTTAGACATGACCAGTATTTCCTGGTATTTGTGATGTGGTCTGCACCAAACATGATTTATAAAAGTCAGAGGTCCCCTGGGGAAAAGATTGTACTTTAAACTGTTGCTCTGAATCTGATTTAGTTACATGTTGAAAGATTATTTTGTGTTCTCCTTTGAACTGACCAAAACTTTTTTTTTTACCGCTTAAACTCTTATTTTGCTGAAAATAAAACAAGTATCTTATTTTACAAAGGGGCATCAGTGTTGTGAACACAGAACTGATGTTAAAGCTGCTTTTGTATTCAGTGTGAGATGGTGTTTACAGATGATTTTGACAACAGTGGAAATATATTAAATGGTGTCTGTGTATCTGAACTATTTAATTTTGTGTTATGTTCATATGAAGAAATATTTATACATATTTCACCGAATGTTTTATTTAATGTTGATAAATATTGCTCTTCAGTCTTCAGCTGTAGTGTCCTTTTAAAGTGATTCATAAAGGTCTGCTTGAGAAATGAATAGACTATACCTAGCTTTCTTTTCATTAAAACAGATTCTCTTTTGTATGAATTGTTTAAAATGTCTACCCTAAAGTAATCTCATAAATTATATTGAAACTCTACTGCAAGTACAATTCTAGTATAAAACAGAAAAAAGTTAGAGCTTCCTAGGTCACAAGTTCATTTTGAACTAAACATACTAGAATTGTTTTGCTAGTTTGCTAGCCGCATACAAAGGCACCCATGTTGCAAAGAAAATTAATGACCTTTGTTTATGGAAAGAAGCATATATTTGATATATATTCATTACTCAAGTTGACCTGAAAAATGTTTCAACATTTAAATATATATCTATATCTATATATATTGCCATATTATTATATTCTGATATCTAGAGTAGTGCTGTGCCCCTAATACACAAAATGTGAGAGCATGTAAGGAAGCAAGAGTTCATCGGGGGATTTATGGTATATTAGTATTGATTTTACAATGGGAAACTATTCTTTTTATTGAAGTTAAGCTTCCTTGAAAGCGTCTGTCACCACTGTTTACATAATAGGAAGAGTTAAATCCTTGGATTGTTTTAACAGAGAAATAAACAACCTGTCTTTTGATGTGTGAACAGGCTTTAAAATGTTATTTACAGGCATCATAAAATGTGTATGTATACACATATTGTAGCATAGATCAATTTAGTTATTATTTATTTAATGGAATATGCACTATAAAATATTAAGAATTTGGCTGTGTTACAAGTACAGTGGGCATCAATTTAATTTATATTTTATATGTTTCTGGTTTTGCTTTAAACCCATGCAGACACAAAAATTTTCGCTGTATGCACTAGTGGATATATTATTTATGAACACAGGCGCACACAATAGATTGCAGAAGAAAAATGCAAGACCAATGACACAGCATTACTTTTAAGAAGTACAAATGATGTAATATTTCATCTGTTTTGAGGAAAATTAAGTCAGAAACACAGTAGAAAGCATCATTCTGATGGCAGACAAACAGCTCAGTCCCATTAACTCTCCTCACAGCTCTGAAGGCTGGCTTTTCAGAGACCAGTCTCTGTTAATTGCAATAATACAAGATTAGACTCCATATAAAGAGGACCAAAAAGTCAGAAGCGATAGGCAGACAGGAGCCATTGGGTAGTCTGGAGAGAGCTTTGTAGAATAGACCCCAATCACTGTCAGCCTCTGAACAGGCAGCAAAATACATTATAATAGATGTTTGGCTATTTCAGTGTAAAACTGTGATAGAAGTTTATTATTTCTGTACTGGTATAGGCAGTGAGAAATGTCTGATCTGAAGATCCAAGGGCAGGGGTCGTGCTGCATGAAGCACATTTTCCTACTCCTGCGTAACACACTTTCATCAAAAGTAAACTGCAAATCAGTCTGGCACTGGTCTAAAACTAAAATGTATAGGAAAGTATATCCTGAGTAGTTCTCAGGATCTAAACCTGTGGATCTGTGTAACCTAAACAATAAATGGCATGAAGGGTTTTGGCAGTAAAAATATGCACACAGATATTCAGAGAGAGTTGATGAGATTTCTCAGTTATGTAAAATTTCATTTTCTTATTTTGCTGTCTTGATTATTTTATTTCTTTACTTATTCTGAAAGAATATTCTAAAAAGTCTTGGTTCATTATCAACCTTATATATCTAAGAAGTGAGTAGAGGCCCCAAAGTACACTTGCTTTGCCTCTACAGAATGCAAACATCAAAGCAAAAGGAAGTTTTTATCCTTTTTTTCCCTAATCAGCGGCATTAATAATTTTGAAGATACAGTTATCATCATGTTACCCTATATACAGTAGGGATGGTCAAGCAGTGTCATGCTATTTATAAACTGTTTTTCACTTGCCCCTTAGCCATCTGACTATTTATGCATCCCTATTCAAAATTATATTTGAGATTCTAAACCCTCGTTTTCCTCCAGATGGCTCCTAAATTCTTATGCTAAAATATGCTCTACAAGCCTGTCTTGTTATCAGGCAATTTTTTCCTTTCACAATCTCCCTATGCAAAGTTATCTGCTCTTACACTCCCAAAAGACACTTTACTAATTTCAGTTGTATAGTGTTGAGGTCTGATACTTTCTTTTCTAAAGATGTATGAAACATATCAAAAATTACTGGAGAAAGCTTCACATTTGCCAGGTCCTTATTGGGAGAAATGGTCTGTGCCACAAGTGATCTGTTCCCCGAGCCTGACCTGTCCGTAAGGATGTTCTCCCAAAGCCCCACTAGCTTGAACTTAACCGAGTTCATGAAGCATCATGTATTTTAATGCATTTGGAAATTAAAAAAAAAAAAAACATACATATTCATTGTGGTAGTTCTGAATATTCTTTGACCCATACAAATCTACTGTCCCTATTCAGAACCTCCTTCCAGCCTCTGTGATTTTCTATTTTATATATTCTTATCTTTTATATATTTGCCCATTCAAATACCACTGCACTGGCTTCTGGGAGCAGGTCAAAGTGATACATATTTGTAGGTTGCTTCTTGTTAGCCTGAAGGGTATGTAGAGATTTCTGGTGGAACTAAGGTGTTCATAATGATGGCTGCCTTTTCTGACTCTCACGCTGCACTCCAATGATACCCAAATATTTCTGTTTGGAAGCTTAGCTAGACCATGCATGACATTCAGGTTTTCATGGAATTAAAAACTTCATTTAATTAGGATGTTCTTCCTTGTAGCAGGCATAGATCATTTATAGCATCTGCACTTTTCTACTTTTTTGAGCTGACAGAAAGATACTGGGCAAAATGCTAATTTGTAATGTCTGATATTTGGGCATTTTTGTACTTCAGCTTTTAAAGTAAGGCAGAAATAATACAGTTGTACTATTTGTTGAGAACAAGTTGAGTCTGAATAGGAATTATATGCTATGTTTATTTCATTTCATACACCATGGCGCTGCAAATGGCTGAGACTGAGCATCACAGCATTTGATATCTTTGACTGCTCTTCACCACTCGCACTGCACATTCAAAATATAACATAGATTGTAATTTTTTTTCTCGAGAAATATCATTGTAGTTATTTCTAGATACATTCCTAGATGTGATTGAGGATGTTTTGCTTTATTTTAGATATTAAATTGGCTCAAGAGAGCCAATTCCTGTCAGGGATCATTTAATGGAAGGACACAGGTAACATAGGAAAACATTAAGATAAGTGCTCCTTATCCAACATGTATTGTATGGTATGCATATTGCACTTACACATCTCCATGCACTGTGTGTATCTCAGAAGGATAACATATGTGTGACTCTGCTGTGCATGTACATACAGAGACATGTACCACATCTAGAGCAGTGTTTACAGATGTATATACAAACTTATGCTGAAATTGTCAGCCATGGTAAACATTGTCTTTGATGCCTCATCAGTTGTAACTGGACAGTGAAACTGTGTGTAAGTCTCCTCTGCTTATCTGCAGGAAAAGTTTCCACATCTTTTCCTTAGTGCATATTTTCACAATGGCATTGTCCTTTTTTCTGGATGTGATGTTTTCAGTGTATTGAGCTGGCTTTTCCAATATTACCCAAAATATAGAAATGCATGAACACATTCCACTTACTGAGCTATTGCACCAGTGCTGCACTAGGTTTAACTCCATTACATTAACCAAACTCATGCTGCCTTTATTCAAATAAGAAAAAAAGGCTACTTAGAGTAGATTTTATCTAGGTTCACGTAAGAGAAACTCCTATGTCCATGTGAACATCACTACCAATTTCTCAAAGTTGAAAGAGAATTCCAGTCACTATGAAGACATTTTGAGGCAAATGTCACAAACATATAAAGGCAAAATAAGGCAAGTCACAAATGCAAATTCTTTGAGGTAAGAATCCTTCCATTAGAAGACGAGAAAAATTACCATCCTCCCTCATCCCATCCTATTTTCTGCTCTTTCTGTTGCATGGTATAATGCTTTTCATTTGCCAGTCCCATGGGCGGAATTATGCAGGCTTTAAAAACCTTGTTTGCCTGGTAGGACAAAGAAATAGCCAGTATATCTAGATCATTCACCCCCTTCTGGTTTTTAAACAATAAATCCTTGACTGTGGGATGCTGGCTTAAGGGAATGACAAAACCATTCAATCTAACAGTGGCGAGAAGAGGTAACTTTTTTCCAAGCTAGTGAAGCTATAAAATTTATGCAACTTGGCAGAAAGTGTGGAAAAAACCCCGAGGCATTTAAAGGTTTTATAGATGTACATATCCTCCTTGCATAAGGATGAATAAACACATGTAAACAGTGCCCAAAAAACTTCAGTGCATGAATGGCTCTCTAAGCCAAAAGCACGTGTCACCATCAGCTACGCTGCTGGCAGAGCAGCCTGACACCCCACTCAGGCCTCTCTGGAGATCCTTAGTATAGCACTCTAGGAATAAATGACTAGGCTTTAATATGTAAGCAGGGCTTGTTTGTCCGGGTGCATATGCATTTTCCTGGAAATTGATGGGAGATTCTTATTTGCTGCAGGACCAAAGTTATTTAGTGCACTTTCTGGAATGAAAAGACTCCTGAAGTGATCTGGTAATCATCACTCAACCATGCCTAACAATCAGAAAAGCACAGAATATTGTTGTGCCGAGAGAACTTAAATATATATTTCAATTCATTCATAGAGTCATAGTTAATTTACTTAAAACACTCAAAAGGTCTGAAAAATTTTACAGTATCATGGATATAAAGTTCCTGGACAAGAATCTGATTCCTTATGTAGCTTTAAAACATCCAGTCATCTTGAGCTTATTTTTCTTCTCTAATGAAGTCTTTGAGTAACAAACCAACTGCAGTCACTCCTGAAACACTGCCTAGTCTAGAGATGCCAAAGGAATGAGGAAATGGCCAAATGGCCTTCATTAATTTGTGTGTAATGTGCCCACATTAAGAATTATTATTACCGTTGTGGCGCAGACTAATTAACACCATGGGGCAAAAGAAATAAGCCAATTTACTTTGAACCCTCCACAGTGCTGCACTCTGCCTTGTGCAAATACATCACAAGAAATAGACCTGTGCTGTATTTCCTGATGCTCAGTACTCTTCTCCTCTCATTACTTTTATCCTTCACATAGATCATTCCCCTCCTATTGAACAAACCTATCACATATACCTACTGCATATACCTATTTAATACCCTCTGCTGTCAATATAGAAATATGACATTTCTTTGCATCTGCAAAGCTATATGAAATCAGATATAGCTGGAGTTAAGCAGCATTCATTCTCCATTGGCATGAATTTTTCTGATTCAGAAATGCATTCCATTTGGTTGCCTCATACCGCTGTTAATGTTGTTTATTTTACAAATTATATTAGGACCAAAACTTTCCACTCTTCAGGCTGTAGAAGTACATCTGAGTAAATGTTTTGTTCCTTTATTCAAAGTGAGTGTGATTTTCTGACCATAGGGTAATCTGAAGAAAATGCTTTTTTAAAGGATAGAAGAGCATTTATGTCCAAGCACTTCACTGAATATGATGGAAAGTCCTTACAGACTTTTTTTCAAAGCAGTGCAACTGCATTACATAGCTGCATATTTCTCCTGCTCTGAGACAGGAAGGGTCAGCATGAAAAATGCAAGAGAAACTTAAACTTATATGCACAGGTGCCACTTTTGATTTTGTTTTATTTTGTTTTTTAGTCTCTGTAATGCATATTGACTGACACAGAATCCATCAATGGAGGTAAAATATAAAGCATAAGGATGGACAGCTGCTCTCTAAAGGAAGCTGCATAGGGATGGATCACTGAAGCCCATGTACTAAGCACACACAAGAGCACTTAGTTAAAGCTTTAAAAAGCCTGAATTACAATTCATTGCTTTCTGAAAGAAGTAATAAAATGATAAATATAATGTGAAGTTTTGTAGTTGTAAACTGTACATGTTAGAAGATGTCACTGAAGGAGATGTAATTTTTTTATATGAATTATCCCTGGGTTTCTAGAGGTGTCCCTTCACCCAGTTGCCTCTTAACCCAATTCCTCCTGCCTCAAAGCTGACCAGCAGTCATGGGACTTCTGCCTCATGGGAAGTTGGAACTGAACTCCTGCCCCTGCCACCCCACAGCAGGAAGGGTGTGGGCCACACCAGTCAAGTTGTTACAAGAAAGAGCCATAAGCTTCCTGCTTCTATTTGGAGATAGCGGGTACTTTTGTGATAGAAATAGAGATAACATTGCAAGAATCTGATGAACATATTTTATGTGTTTCCTGATATGTTCCTATTACTTGAAAGCTTTCTGTTTTGCTGGTTATGGAGCAAAACAAGTCCCAGAGACAATTTCTGAATACATACTTTTAAGGCTTGAAAATTTTAAATAAATTGACTTTTGTCTCTTGCTTTCTGATTTTGAAATACATGGAGAAATTGCATGCAGTAATTAAGCAGTTCAGAAATAGGTCAGAAATAGGTTTCATGAAAAGGAATTTGTAATTTTACTCCTTATAAAACTGATTTTCTTCAGCAAAACCAGTGTAGCTGAATGTACTGTAAACTGAAATAACAGGAAACAGTAGAAAGGAGACCCTCACCTTCTTCTGTGTAAAAAAGCAGTGCTTGAGCTTTCACTCAAAGTCTGATGTCTAGTGATCTAGTCACAGCTACCCATTCAGGTACTATACAAAATCTTAACATTTTTTAAATTATTGGCCAAGTTGATCTTTTTCTGCTAACACCTACCTTACTGTGCAGCAATCTTTCTGTGCAGCAATTTTTCTGCTGAATAATTAAATTCTATGTCTTGGTAAACTCTCAGAAAGAATAATTGGCCCTATCTTGTATTGACAGCAGTTTGCAAAACACTAGCATGGTAATTGGAAGAGTGGAGGCAGATAATGATTAAGAGCAATCGTTTTCCTTGGCTTCAGTGTTTTAGAGGAACCTTCCCTTTTGCAGCTAATAAAAATGAGAGTAAGAGAAGATGTACTGAGAGACACTCAAATGCTTTGTTCTCCCCTCTGGAATGACTGCCAGCATTGCAGTCCCGAGGGCAGAAGGTGGATGGTAGAAAAATCAATACATTGGTCCAGGTCAAGTGTCTTACGAGAGCTCACATTTCTCCTTTCACCGTGTGGGTATCAGCCCAAAATGTGCTGTCAAAACTTGGCTCCCACTGAACTATCACGGTGGAACATTGTGCTCTTAAGAGATTTTCTCCTGCCAAGATGCTTTAACACCTTTTTTTTTTTTTTTTTTTTTAGCTCTCCATGTAAAACTAATCAGGTGGCACCTTCCTATGTGGAAATTTCCTTGCAAATATATTACTGTAATCTACAAATGACTTTTACCCTGTATGCCCCTGATAACAATTGCATTAATATAAGCAGATAAACTCATTTCTTTAGTTGCTGCTCATAGAGTGGCTTGCTAGCTAAGATAAAAAGCAAATTATGGGATATAAAAGACATATCTGATTGTACAGTAATACACTCTGTGCCAAGCAGTTGGTGAGGTAAGGTTTACATAACTGCTAGATGTTGCTTGAACTTTTGAGATATATTTCCATGTTCTTTTTTCCTCTCTAGAGCCAAAACAGGGGCAGAACACAGAACAAGCAATTAAGAGAAATGTAATTGTTTTGATTGAAGTAATTTGAGATTAGAAGTTGCAAGAGGGGTAAACAATCTAGAAAGTGTTTTGAAGTCTTCATTATGTAGATGCTTTCCTTTGGGGAAGCTTTCCTTCCCTTCAGTCTGGGAGGACTCCCTTTAGATGCAGATTTCTAGAAGGAAATTTTGACTCCATTCATATGCTACAATATTCTTTGACTGCTATTTATTCACTTAATGACCCAGACTGTTGCTCAGTGAAATTGCTCTGTGCTCTCTTAGCGACGGTGAAAAACAGCCTTTGCCGGGGGCTGGTCCAAGCCCAGCTCCAGCTGATGGAAAGGCTCCCTCTGTGCTTCTGAAATGAGCATTTTTCCCCAGACGAGCAGGAGGCAGCCAGGCCTCTACACCATAGTGTGGGGCTGGACTGTGTGGCCTCCCATCAGCATTACAGACCTCCACTCATGTGCCTCCCACTTTGCACTCCCTAGGCATGAGCCTGCAAAGAAATTTTCTTGGAAAACATAGAGCAAACAGAGCAAGCCATCCCCAGCCATTTTCATGTGTGTATATATATATATCTATCTCCTTCCAGTTCCCTTCTCCCTCCTGCTGCCCAGTGACAGCATATTCATACAACAAAAACAGTGGCTTCTAAAATTGTTTCCAGCTGAATTGTAGACTGCAGTGGTCTTTATTACCAATAACATTAGGGAAAAATGGAAATGAGGAATTGCACAGCTCTGCCCTGTTTATGACTCCTTTTCTTCCTTTCTCATTTAAATGATGTACATAGAACATTTATTTGTTTGGAGGAAAGGTTGTGGATTACTGGTGCAGCATTCTGATAGATATTTTAACATATTCAGAGAAGAGAAAATTCAGTCTCACAAATAGACATCTTGGATTTCTTTTTTAATTCTTACCAAATTCATTGCAGGCAGTTTAAGACCCACCTCTGCACAAGTGTCTTCCTGTATTTTTGACAATTGAGCAATTTTCTCACATGTGCCAGTTTGTTCAAATTTCTTTCCTTATCTGTTTTCTCACTAATGGTTTCTGAATTATCAAGCCTCTGCCTTTTAGGTGGTGCACAGAGTCTGTTTGCACCAGGTTTAGTTTAAGTTACCAGGAGTAATCCAGCCACAGTACGAATTTCCTCCACCTTACCTTATTTTACAGCTTGAATTAGACCCTTGGCATTCTCAATTATCACATACTCAACAGCCAAGGAGTTTTGGGCAATGCTTTTAATCTTCATAATATTTAATAAAGGAATCATGTGCATATAATTGAGGTGTTAAAAATACCAATCCATAATCCATCCCATTACTTCAAAGTAACATATAAATTATATTTTCCTATTAGTTGTGGAAGCAAATATATCAGTGCATAGCCATGATTAGCCATGTAGTCTGTAATGACATCTAATACAAGACAGATACTCTTCAAATAATTCATTAAATAATTTGACCTAATTCATCTTGGCTAAATAGACTTAGTTTAGCTCAAACCTGCTGTTAAGCTTTCTTGAAAATTCTCATTAGCATCAATGGAAATTCTAGAAGGAGCAGATAAATCAGTCTCTCGTTATAGGACAGATAAATAACACTTTGGGTTTATATTTCTAGCTAACAAATGTAATCAAATACCTTAAAATATAAACACTCAAAGCCTGTTCTGTGCCCTCAGGGAACCCCTTTATCCCACTGCAGTAAAGCTGTATATAGCAGGATATATTCCACTAATACAGTCAAAAATATATGGGTGTATAAGACTAAACAGCTTAAAAAGAATCATACTGTAAATTATGTGATTGAGTGAAACTGTATGTATATTTTTAAGTCTTCAGAATAGTTGAAGTTTTAACTTATTTCCAATTTTTAAGTTGAAATCTATTCATATTTGGAAATTTTGTACAACCTTGTAAAGTTAAATACTATGTCACTGTAATTTATTTTTGTTGTCATATACTGACACATGCTCATTTATATATGAAGTGTACTGTTTATCAATTGCTTCTAAGGCAGCAATAAAAACATGAAAGTTGTTCTCATTTTCCTGTCACAGTTGTCATTTATATCCAGTACATTATTTTAATACTTTTAATTCTGTTCCTTACTAAAACAGATAGTGTACTGAGCTCTTAACTATATGTCTTCCAGTTCTCAGTGAATACATGGGCTGTTCTTGCCTGCACAGCTGTGAGAATTTGGGTATACACTTTGCTGAAGTCCTGGAAAGAAGTTGCCACTTCAGTGCATCGCCCCAAGAAGACATCAAAAAGTGAAGGGGAACAAAAAGTCAGACCTCCTTTTCTTTTCCTACAAAGTTTGGTTTTACTTTTAAACTGAAAGGTTTCCACATCATACCACACATCCTTTCAGGCTTTCTGAAGTGAGGGGCATTCAGACCTCTTACAACCATGAATCCAGGTAAAAGTTGCGGAGCACCTTAAAAAAATCAATCCCTTTGTTGAGATTTGATTCAGTAAAATAGCACTTGTCCAGTTTCCCTTCATATTGAAGGAAAGGCTTTAAAACTTTCCTCCACAAACACAACATGTAAAGGTCTTAGGTGCTTTCCACACATTGTATGCTATGGACTGTACCCACAAATCCACAGCCATTTGGAATGGTTGCACGTGTCCAGCTTTTTCTTTGGTGCAACCCAAAAGCTGGGTGTGTAACAGGGTGCAAATATACGTTTCATACATCAGAGACCATTAGTTACTATGAAATGCAACAATCTACAGATATTTAGTGTCTTATCTACCGCCACTATAAAAAAGAGGGCATGGGAGAAATGAGCTTAACTGGAGGGGTTTCCTACAGTGATTCAACTTCTTTTTCTCCTTACTGATCCAAGGGACATAAATGTAAAGGGAGCTAGAAACAAAAAATATCACTTTATGTGATGTTCTCTGCAATAAAGTGCTAGAGGAAATAGATAAAATGCAAAAAGACAAAGACAAGGCCCTGGGCATTGACCACACGTTAGAAAAAGGAAAAAATGTTGAGAAACAGGTTTGTTTGCTTTTTATAGTTATTGCAAAGGTGGATTATTTTCTCGTTATATGTCATTTGGCATCTGCTTGTGTCATGAGCCTTTCTTTCTCATCACTATCAAATTTCACCTGTTTGTTTTCCTTCCTTTCGTTACAGGATGGAACAGATTTATTGTCACCCTTTCAGGAACGATTGTGAGCTCTGGATCACAGAATAACTCAAGCAGTTGGAGCACAGCTGTATGCCGTGCCAGCTGAGGGTGCCACTCCTCCAGCCCCAGCTGATCAACAGGGAGCTGCTTGTGCCAGGCTCGGGAGGGAGATGAGCTGCAACACACTCTCCCAGTTACAGCTGGAAGTGGTGACTCTCCACTCAGATTAAGAATGCCTTCACATCTGATACAAACTGACCCATTTACACTGTAAGAGATGAAATAAGGAGTGGGGTGTAAGGGAAAGGGAGCTTGGGGTTTTCTTGCAGTACTTTGTGTGGCTGAAATGGGCTGGTAAATTCACTTGGCACTGCCTAAAAGAAGGCCTGGCTATTGGGATGACAGTAGTGACCTGTCTTGAAAAGTCTTGTTGCTGCATTCAAAGGTCAGTTGCTTCACGTAAGGCTAAAGCAGTTATAGATTAAAATCCTGGATTAGAGTTTCAAAGGTGCTTTTAAGCAGTTCTAAAGAAACTCTGGGTTGGCACTAAAGTAAACTCCTGATGTGTGTACCTTGAAGTTGTATAATTCAACTGCTGTTCAGAAGCCCCAATAAAACTCCTTACAAAGCTATTCGTTCCAAATTCTCTGAACATCCTCAACCTTCTCCTTAACACAAAGGACTCTGTGCTGCACTCATTATAAATATTGTTCAGGGTGCTTTATCAAATAAAACAATAAGCTATCCCCACGTCCTGTAACCAGTTAGAGCTGCCAATATGGCAGCTAAATACATCTGGTTGCTGCAAGAAGAAAATGTAAAATCACAAACAGTTTCCTCCAGCCAGCAAGCTATTTCCTGATGATGCTTTCAAAATGGAAATTTTCTTCTGCATCATTGTACAAATATCCATACGCTGTGTTTTTTCAGTATTTATGTCAGGCAGCTGATACAACTCTTCACAGCTTTTTGGCTGTGCTGCTTAATGCAACTAGATGTGAATTCTAGTGGGTTGTTCATATCTTCTCTGAAACTGTTTATTCCTCCGTGAAGTAGTAAGTCAGCAGGGGAGCATGGGAAACTGTTGGCTTATTTAAAAGGTTTAACAGCAATATTTTGTTTCTTCCATTCAGCTGGGGTCAAAGAAAAAGTAATACAGTTCCTAATGCTGCTCAAATTGAACCTGAGAGTATGTTAGTCTGTTTCTCGAAGTTACTACACACTTTCCTACAGTTCCTTCAGCAAGAATTTGCATTATCATTAATTAAATAGACCTGTGGTTCTGAAATATGGTGGATAAGTATCTTTTTGTAGATATGAAGTATGGCTACTTGGCAGATTTTTACATGGCTTAAATTAAAATACGCTTAACTTGGAGAAAGAAAAGATGGGATTTTTTTCCCCCTAAAATATCCATTGGGGACACTGAGCAAGAGCAGCACCAAAATCTCCAGTTAATATGATGCAATTTAAAAACCTCAGTTTTATTTTCTGTGCTTTTTGCAGTTTTAAAGTTTTGTCATCTTGATTGTAGCCAATCTGAAAGGTAATTATTTTAATGGCAGTTCTACACAAAACAAGTTAGAGGGTTCTTGCACAGTATGAATGTGCCTTGCTTTTGGATTATTTTAACAGAATACAAGAACAATTGCAAGAGTCCCTTGGATTTATTAGTTATGTGATCACAAGATTTTAGAAATAAGGAAATAATTGCATCTTGCTTCTCCTGTCTATAACAATAAAAGGCTACAGATGCTGTGGAAACAGCACATTTTTAGTTCACTGCATGTGCCAAGCTGTGAAGATTTTTCCAAATATATTTTCCTCTTGATATACACGATGACTGAGGGCAGGGCAGGAGCCCCCATACACAAATCCAATCCATACAAGCAAAAAGTCTGTACACTGCTTTGACCATGCAGTGTTCCCCGTGGAAACTTAGTGGAAAAAGTGAGAAAAATGAGAGGCGGATATAACTGTTGACTCAGAGAGGAGAATGATATAGAGCAACTACAGGTGTATGCATACTTATGGTTTTATTATGGTTCTTATTATTCAGAATTATTGTAGCTCTGTAGTACAGAAATGAATCTGAGCCCACTGCCTTGGTTTTGGAGCTGTGCACTCTTTGACAGCATCTTCCCTTGTGAGAAAAAACCCCATTATTTTGTTAAAATGGAGGGAAGGAGAAAAGAAGAAAGGATGGTGTGTGGAATAAAATAATCTCAGGCTTTCACAGATTTCATATTAAGAAATGCTATCAGATTCAGCGGCTGTTATTTGACTCAGTGTGTAATGAATTAATTTTTCCTAATTCTCAAGCCTAAGTCTGATCTCTCCTGAATAGGAATATATTTTGCTTGAGTGATTTGCAAGAGTAATAGAATGTCCAGCCCTTCACATCCTGGTTATTTTTAGGAAAATAAGGAGAATGACTACATAGCAGATGGTTAGTTGAGATGAAATATCTCCAATGGTATGAACTATTTAATTGTAATAAAAATTAACTGCAAAAATATAGGAAGTGTACATGGAGACCCCGTCTACTACATCACAGACTGGTTCTGTTACAGAAAGCAAAAGAAGAAAACGCCTTCAGTCTTCTGAACATTCTCATCACTTTTTGAGTGGTTTGGATTCTCTTTCTCTCAATACAGAGTGTTGTTAACCTTGTTTTGAATGCCTTTTTCAGAGGAGACCAAAAAGGAAAGGACCTGCAAAAGTAATCTCTGAGCTGCTGCATAGTAGTGCGTGGAACACCAGTGAGACTCAGTGAGTGGTCTAACAACAACTGACTTCCAGTTGCTGGTAGTTTCTTGTCAGAAGACTTACTTAGAGCTACCTGACTGGCAGATCATCTAATCTACATGTGATCATGTTCTTCATATGGTAGATATTCACCATTTTAATGACATAATAAATTTTTTAAAACTTTAAAACCTGGCTTCCAGCTATTGTTTTCTATTAACAACAGCCCAGTACTACAACATAGAATAGTTAAAGCAATGGATTAGACAAATTATGGGTAAGCTGAATTTGCCATCAGTTTATCTACTAGTTTTGAGAAGTGACAGAAACAGGGCAAAATTATTTTATAAACTCAGGATATTTTGAGCTAACTGAGCTGAAGACAGGACAGCCAAAAGTTAGGGGAGGTGAGGGAAATTAAATTTAATGGAATGGTTTAATCCTGAAAAGTTTTGATTTCTTTCCTGCTTTCTGAAGATGCCTAGGGAAATTCCTGATGGATTCAATTCTGAAGCTGCTTTCAAGCTAGGACAGTGACTTCAAATGGGCAAGGTAAAATTAAAGCCCAGGAATCAGAAGCTGTGATGCTTGCTACACAAGGGATGCCTGCCAGCTCAGGTGGCACACAAAGCACAAAGAGGTATGGCTCTTCAGCTGACACCATTCTCTTGCAAGGAGGGGACTGGGTTACCTTTCCTTTTTTTGTCATCAGCCCCAAGTGTGTCAGATGGGAGGAGGATTATATGCCATACAAGGACACCATCTCTGATTATCTTATTTATATTATAAAGACTATACAGACCATTATTCTGTCATAAAGAACAACGCAGATAATATCACAACTGGTAAATGTGTGCAACACCTGGTGATAGAGCACACCCTATCAGCACCTCCTTACTCACAGAGCACAGTGATTGCAACTCTTCTTGCATGCTTTAGAATGATTTTCACTGGTAAATGGTTTGTTGCTTGTGGTTTTGCTTTTGTGGGACGTGTAAAACTAGAGTCAAGAATTATCCAAAGAGAGGAGGTAAGTGATGAATCATTCACGACAGTCAAGGAGCAAAGGTTGTGAAGATCCAGATGATGCTGAAGAGAGCATCAGTAGGAATGAGTATTAGAAGCATTGATTTCTTCTATTGACAATGAACAAAGCTTGAACATAACTGAATCAAATGGCTTGGCTGGCAGTAGGAGGGTTCTGTTTGGGATCCTGATGTAGCTTTAGATTACTAAGTGGACACCCATAAATTCCAGCTAAAATCCACAAGGATGTTCAAAGACCTGAGGTTGCAATGATGTGATATTCAGTGATGTATTATGTATAGTTTATAGGAATAGAAGTTGTTTCACACTTCAGGTGAGCTTCATCTGGACTGCTACACAATGACTCATCTAATGTGGATATCTAATAAAAACTGTCAAGAAAGAAGCTGTTTGTCTCAATCAGCTATAAGCATATCAACAATTAGCTCAGAATAATATTTTTGTTGCAGATATTTTAAATTAAAAGTTAGGACTCATCTTGGCATTAGTTGTTGAGGGGAAAAATGACTGCATACAAGGACCAGGAACATTTTCCCATCAGTTTGTTTTCTTACGTTGTTGCCAATACTGCATAGACACAAATATGCCTGGTGTATGAAGTCAGTGGTTGCTTGCTCCAGGAAAGCCCTGGATTGAAAGCTAGATAAGGTGTCAGGGTGCTCAAGCACATCCATAAACACTGATGGTTGTATACTTGATTTCAAATCAGACCTTGCTCACATCTAGCCAGCTTGGTTAGATGAAGTGAAGGTAGGTCACCCAGCAGTGGCCTTTGTGCTCCCCAGTTGCAGTGGTTCGCATAATTTTCTCAGGAAACTGCTATGCCACTTTCAGCATTGCTGTGTTGGGTAAAACTCTTACGTACACTCAAGCCTAAATTACAATTTCAAAGTGTCCTGTATGTGTGCAAGTAGAACATACAGAATTATACGAGATTACAAACTCTCTTTTCAGTTACACCTGTGAGATACAAATTTGATCATTCCCAAAGTTTGGCCCATGTTAAGCTCTGAGGCTTTGGTGTGACACTAATTGTAAGAAGAGGATAAGGCTAATTACAGCAAAGTAAACTGACCTAGTAAGAGAAACCAGATCCTTTAATCCTGTAAACATACAGATCAGTTAATTGCTAACACAGTTGTTAGCAATTGCTCCCTCCTTTTTGGAGGGAGAGGCAGATGGCTCAAAAACTGTTCTAGTTTCACAGATAATATCTCACAGAAGTGAATCAGCTTACCTAGGATCCTAAACCAATCTGGTGGTTGTAGCCCTGCATACCAGCTCAGGGAGATCCCAATGAGGCACATACTCTGGCCCTCTGGGTTTTGTACAATACAAAAGAAGGAAGAAGGAAATAAGAGGCCTTAGGTGGAGAAAAGTGTGTGGGGATGAAGTAGTTTTTCCCAGTAAGAAGCATACTGACCAAAACTATGTTGGAGTTCCTACCATTAAAATCACTGAGTGGGGGTGTAGCTGTCAGTACCAAACAGCCTGTAGTGAACAGCTATAGAAAAACCCCAGAAGAAAATAGGAAATCAGAGGATGCAGTTCTGGAGAAATGCAGAGCTGTTAGCCATGTAACTGAAGAAGGCAGTACTCAGTATAATGGGCTTTTGGACCTGGGGGTCTGTGTGGTCCCAACAGCAGCTTTAGCCTGCAGAAGTGTTGCTCAGCAAAGGTGAATAGTCAGTGTTTTGACCTTCTAAGAAAAAGGAAAGGAAGGGAAAATGTATATTGATTATCAGAGAGAAGATGAAAGACTGCCTTTAAAAACATTCTTGATCTTGGACTCTTGCTTATACCAGAAGGCAAGAACTTGTAGCTTTCTCAGAACACACAAAAATCGGAAGTCGACCAGAATTACTGTCTGCAGTATTGAGCGCCAAAAGGCTTTTAGCCACATGAGCATGGTCTTCCCCCTGAACTTATACATTGTGTTCAGCTATTCCTCCCTCTCTGTAAATGTTTAGTTTTAGTTTTATAGTGTTTACTTCTAATGCATTCTTTGGGCATAGGTGTCGTGGACTTCTTTGTGTTAATATTACCACAACAGCAAGAGACAGTGCATTTTCCTGTTTTGTTTTCATATGATTAACAGACAGTACCAAAAAATTAAAACATAAATTCTGAATTGTACTTGGAAACGCCTTTTTGTATGCAAATATATATATGAGGGGTTTTTTTGCAGGATAACTCCAAAGCCTATGGTATCATTTAGTGCATGTCAGTATTTATTAAGGCTGGGCACTCTTACTCACAAAGCATTAGCCACCTCATTACACATGCATTAAGAGAACAGGTTTTGGTAAGAGACAGCATCACATGCCTTCCTTGATAAATGGCATGTGCCTTGGGAAAAGTCCTGTCAGATGTGGGAAATGTATGGCAGATGCCTGGGAGCTGCTCTGTGAGCAGCCTGGTGCTGCATGATTAAAACTCCACTAAATTGTATTAGCAAGTAGGTTTGCTATTGCCAGCAAGAAATGAAATCTTTCAGAATCAGACACCTATGACAATATCCAGAGCAGCAGTGTTTATATGTGACAGGGCAGAGGAGCTACTCCATTTCAATAAGGAAGAAATCTACGCAAGCATCATGGCAGCCAAGGTCTGACCTTACAGAAACACTCTGACAACCAGTAATGTAAGCAGGCTGCCCCTGAACATTTTGGGAAGAATGGTAGCAAGTGAAGGCAAGCTGTGCAATTTGCACACCCTATTTGCAGTTATGCCTCTGCACCACAGTGAAGGCATTTGCTTATTAACAGCACAACTGAGATAAGAATTTGGCCGTGGGACTCAAGTGGAGACCTTTGCAAGCAGCTGCAGGGAAAGGATGGCGTGACAAGGAGAGCATGCTGAGTTTCACAAAAGCCTCCCAGCAGCCATGAGTGAGGCAGTGGGGACTATCTGCCATATCTGATATGGTACAATGCCTTAAATAAACTTAAATCAAAATAATACTCTTGTCAATCTATAGTAGCACTAGCTTTACAAAACTCAATAGTGAGAGAATTAAAACTTTGTGCCATTTATTTTCAGTCCCTGAGGCTAGAAGAGTTGGCTCAAAGCAGAGTCATCTGCTGGTTAGCAGAATATTCTGAGGTAACATTTGGAAACACGTCATTTTAATTGTACTCCTGAAGCTGAATCTGTCCATTTTAATGGAGTTACACCACAGACTCTGTCTCCACTTCTCATGTTACTTACATTGAAATCTTTTGCTACCTGCATTTTGAAATAATTGATCTTCATGGATTAAGGAATCTTGGCCCCTTCTGCATAAAAACCCCTACAAAATTTCTGGGGGAGATTTCTCTTCGCAAGGTAAGGCAAAGAGCTGCTGATTCATGATCTATTTCAAGGTTCAGTGCTTCTTATTATTCCAGCAGTGCCCAGCTGTGAGCTTGGTTGTTGACTAGATGCACTCAGTATATTCCACCTTCAGATTTGGGGGAATAAAAGGGAACTTGCAACACAAGTCTCATAATTTGAAATGGTAACCTTTAAAGAAATCTAGTGCAGAAAACTGCTTCTCATGTACTCAGAAGAAACATTCTTTTCCTCTACTCTGATCAAGGCAATTTTATTTATTTATTATTTTTCAGAGTATGGATATTGTAGCCATGACAACAGTGGATGCCTCGATGAAAAGTGTGGAGATGTAACAGACATGTCAGAAATACATTATTTGACATGATAAAAGACTCCTTCAAGACCTTTGAGTCACAAAACAGAAGTCCCTTCGAGGGTATTTTAGCTCATATTATTTTCAGTGTAAGAGAGGCAGGGTAAGGTCCACAGCAAATGAATGGAAAACAAATCCCCAAAATTTTGCTCAATCCCTGTCTGCATTCTACTTTCCAGGACCTTAACTGGTAAATTAGAATTACGGCTCTCAGTTTAAAAAATAAAGGTGAGATTTTTCTTTCCATCTTAAAATAAGAAATAGTTTTAAAATTTCAGTTTCAATAAAATGTAACAACACAAATATCTTTGCAAAATCTCTACTAGGAAGGAGGGAAGGAAAGTCTGTTCCCTCTGTCCCTATGTATCTATAGCTAGATATTCATTCAGCCAGAATTTAGGACCAAGAACAAAGGGATCCCATCAATTTCAGTGGGAATCTTTCTCTTGTGTTCAGTGCTTACTGTTTCTGGCCCTCAAGCTGTATTCCCCTATACCTGGAATCATAATACAGGCATTCTAAAGTGTTCCAAGCTCCTGGGAGCCTTAGCAGGTTTCCTGATTTAGCCCCATGTACCCTCATGCATATTAGAGTAGGACGCCTGCAGGTAAGTGCCACACTGTCAGAAAAATGAGGTAAGTTTTGGGTTTTCCCATGCCATTGCCACATTACTTGGGGGCTCACCCAGGAGGGCACCCTTGGCTGACTTGATTGCAAATCCTGCTGTAAAGCCAGAGCGCAGACAACAAACCTCATTTTCCTGGTCCATCCATCACACAGAGATGAGCATTTTTACCTCTCCCCTGTGAGCAAGCTCACAAACAGAGCATACAACACTGTCCGTGGTGTAGGTTCAAAGTAAGGCTGACACTGAAGCTGTGGCTTGGTTTGCATTGAAAACCAAGGTACAACTTTAAAGTGTGCTCATTTTCAATGGAATTAGCTCCATTGTGAACGATGGAAGACTCAGCCTCTATACCCTTGGTAAAGGAGCCTTGCAGTTCCTTATGCCTTCACCTACCCATGGGATCCACAGAAGAGAGATTTTCAGATTTGCCCCTCCCTGCTGCATGCAACGCTTGAGCTGCAACACAAAATAAACACTGCCAAGCAGCAAATGATCTCAGAGCCCCATGCTCTGGGGAAGGTGATTGCCTTGTCACTGGGTTCGTGTTGCCTCTCCACACCGACCACGGGATGCTTTTCCAGCAGCGTTGCTTTCTCTGTCTTGCCTTGTTTCAAAGAGTGTTCAAGGGCTCTGAGGGAACTTGTAATCAACTGAGACAAAGTGATCAGAGCCTGAATGAGGAAGTTCCTACGGTACTCCATAGGTCAGAAAATGTGGTTTTTGTACAAGATTTAAAAAAAAAAATTTCATGCTTTGTGCTTGTAGACTGAAGAGGTAAAATCAGTCACTTTTCACTGTAGCAAGACCTAGTATGTTCTTTGCAGTGATTGTAGGGATGATTTGTTCAGTCCAATACTTCGTCCAAACACTTTCCATTTCAAGTGAGCCACAAAATGTCAGAATTAAATAATCATTAAATTTGGAGGCTTTAGCATGAAAATAAACTGTAAAAAAAGATGGATTTTGTCAAATACAGCAAAATCTGTAAAGTACTAGGCAAACATAAATCCATATATATACAGCTAACCTTAAAATCTGTATGTATTTTATAATTTAGGAAATGATTCTTTACATGCAAGCCAACAGTGCCATCCACTGATTTTTTGTATGTTTTCACTCAGATCTTCTTCAAGATATTCTAAAACAACAGGTGTTCCTAAAAGCATTTTTAAAGATGTTTGCTTAAAATAAAAGAATCTTCTTGAACAGATCAACAAATAATAAAGAAAAAGCCTATTTCATGTTCTGGTTGGATTTTTAACTGATAAGTTCCTTATATCTTCATGGAGCTTCTCAACTTTTGCAGGAAGCTGACCTGCATTAGTTAGATACTTCTTCATACTCACCTTCCAAAAATTCTAGTATCAAGAAAAAGTCTAAAGGTCAGATGGACCCGAATTTGAACTAGTATCATGCATCACTCTTTCAACCTGTTACATACTCTAGAGGGCACTCAGAAACCTGTACAAAATTACTCCTCTGAAAAAATCTGTTAATTCACACTCTCTTTTTCAGGGGAAAGTGTTTCAATCCAGGATTACAATCCGTTTCTGCACTACAAATGGAAAGGTCATTCATTAGCACTCCCAGAATAAGGGACTTTTAAAAATATTTATGTATATTTAAAGGAAGCCAGGAGGTAGAAGAAATTATTTACTTAACACTTTGGGGTTTAAGCCTTTGATATTCGTGTTTTCAAATTGTGTTCTGTACTGGAATCCTATTTATTATTGTTTGTTTTGCCTTTTGATTGCTTACATAAAGGTGCAAATTACCACATAAATATTTGAAGAAGCAGATCTATTTTTCTATGTTCAATCATATTTGTTGTAACTGCTCTTCTCAAGCATTATTTCTTAATTGCCTTTTGGAAGTTTGGTAACTTTCTATGTTGTTCAGATAAACATGTTTTTTATGCCATAGTAATAAATGTGAGCATTCTAAAACTGACATAAAAGTAAAATTTTTAAATACTGTACAAAGAAATTGTGTTAGAATAATATTGAGGGGAGGGTAGGAGGGAACAACATAACCACCCTTCCTCCCAATAGTCGAAGAAAATCACTTCTCTAATAAACCTTTAGAGAAGTAGTTGTTTTCATTTAAGTGTTTTTTCTGCAAACCTCAGCAGCAACGACTAGGTGGCACTGCATGATCATCTGAGAGAAAAAAAATTTATAAGAAAGAAAAGAAAGCATGAAAATATATCAAGACCGTTAATATCTGAATTTTTAAAAAAATTATCATGTTAGCTATGTGAGTATCTGTATCTATATATGTAGATACATATAGATATATAGATATATATTTTATATATATATAATATATATCTATAGATAGATAGATAGATAGATT
Source organism: Vireo altiloquus (assembly GCA_013396875.1). NCBI lineage: Eukaryota > Metazoa > Chordata > Aves > Passeriformes > Vireonidae > Vireo > Vireo altiloquus. The sequence continues at coordinate 2,039,368 of VZRF01014225.1, read as the reverse complement.
CCTACATCATATATGCTCTCCAGGTAAAAGAGTATGCGATGTTAAATGGTATTTATGCCTAAATTCTACCTTCTGGACAAATAAAAACCAAGAAGGTATCTCCTTGATAAAACAGTTCTTGATCATGGTTCTTGATGCAAAAGTGAACATTACATGACACAATGGAAAAGAAAACTTGTAACAGAACTACTTAATATTGTTCCTCTGTTTGTTTCTTCAAAGGCAGAACAACCAGGAGTTAATCATGGGAGATCAGTGTCACGTTAAGGTTTTTCACTCTAAGTAAAATACATTCATCTTACTACAGCCTCCGACACCCTATTGTCAGCTCTCCAGGTGCCCGACAAAAGAATAGCTGAGACATGGACCTGAGGAGGGTGATCTGAACGCCTCTTCCACAGAATGTCTCTTTCTAAAGGCCACGTAAACCAGTGCACCTACAGACTCCTGGAAGAAAGGCCTGGAGGGAGAGGTTCCTCTTTATTTGTGCTGGAAGGAGTCAGTGTCCCCTGTGCTGGATTCCCTTCCCTCCCAGCGCAGACTGCTGTGCCCCAGGCTCAGCCACTGGGCAGGAGCTGCCTCCTACCTCTCCTGGCTCCTACCCTTCTCTGGCTGGTGGCCAGAGTGTCACCCTGGCCATATTGACTGGGAGCTTGACCTTTACCATGTGTCCTACATGATTAGCCAATTCCTGCTCTGCAAAAGCACTGTGCCACTGCTAACTCTTGTCTGTACACAAGGGCATGCCCACTTCAGATAGAAAGTGCCCTCTAGGGAGGAAGATGAAATTCTGAATCCCATGTACATGGATACACCTATCTCAGAAGCTGAAACCTGTTGAGAGATTATATCAAGCTTTGGGTTTTCTGCTTATTTGGTTTAAGCAGCTTTTGTTTAATATTATAGAACAATGAGTTACCACTTTGAGGAGCCTTCACCTCACAGCAGGCTCTAAAGCCTTGCATCGTTTATGTGGGCCAATCACATCAAAAAAGATCTTAGTATATTTTTTTTCCTTCAGGATTAACTAACCCAAAAACTAATAGCCTCTAGCCTATATAATCTTTCTTTCTGCCCTTGCAGGAAAGGATCATCAGTTTTTCAGCCTGCTTTCCCTGTTAAACCCAAATGACAAATAAAAGCACTATAACTCCTCGACAGTCTCACCATGATACCTGGTGGTTTTCACACTCGTTTCCAGGTATGAATTTTTTTTCATATCATTTTAACAGAAAAAGATTATTCTTTCAGTAAGAGACAAGAAGTGGAAGAACAAAGGGCATGGGGAAAAAGACCAGCTTTAGAGTATACAAAAAGAGGGATCAGAGAAGGAGCCTAGGAAGGGAAAACTGGGAGCAGAAAGAGAAATACAGTGATTTCTAAAAGCTGACAGGTTCCATCACTTTGGTGTTATGCTGCTTTTTTCTAATGCTCCACTGTCTGGAGTTGGATGGTTATATGAAATTTCCTATTTGTGTGGTTTAGGGGAGATAAAATTTATTCAAAATCTATGAGCTATATTTGATTAATTGTAATTATTCTAAATAAATTTCTATCTTAGCCATATTTATTTATTTAGATGCAGAAGAAAAGAACATAACATTAAACAGTAAGGAGACCAATATAACCTTTCCTAAGTGCTCTCCTGCTGACATCACTGGCAATACTAACAGGAAGATTGATTCCCAATTTCAGCATTAGATTTTTAATTTGGTGGCTAAGCCTAGCTCCACTTAATTAGTTTGCTGTATCAATAAATGTGAAAGACAGCCCATGCCTGTGGACTGTTTTTTTTTCCATTGTGCTAATCAAACTATGCAGAAAAGCCTAACAAATGCATATGAAACCAAATGAAACAGGCATGATTAGTACCAACAAAAATGCACAACCATGCACAAAGTTTTTCACAGCTTAACTCTAACAACTTCCTGGTGAAAGTGTAGCTGGTGGAGTCATAATCAGAGACAAGAATCTACAGCTTTTTTCTGTTCAAACATCCACATGCTTACCTTTATTCAAATACTCTACACCTTATTTGATTAAAAGGTAAGTGTAAGAGCTGATATATATATTCTCATACTCATTCTCATCACCCAGCATCATGGCTGAGTTAGTTTGTAATGTTTTTGGTTAAGTGATAGAAAAAATCAACTTTGTGCAGGCAAAAAAGTCTACTACATGTGTGCTCATTTATACTACATTTTGGGATAAAAATATGAAATTATTAAATCTGTATTACAGTAAACTTTAGCAGAAATTAATTTGGGAATAATTTAATAATCTGTAGGACTTCTTTTAATTGAAATAAAGTATTTGTCAGTACCCAAATGAAAATATTTTCCTGGACATTAATCTTGATTTATATTCTAATTACTGGGCTGTGTCACAAATATCTCCTGTCTTCATTATTCTACCTGTATTCTACCTGTGCTCCCTATGTAGGCAGCACCTTCCCTGTTTCACAGCAGTGAGTTTACTGAGCCTCACCAAAGCATAACTCCAGTGCTTCAGATGTTATTTATTGTGCACGAGACAAATTTTTCTCGATTTTTTCAAACTAGCCCAAGGTAAATTTGCAGGGATGATTTAAAAGACTTTTTATGCATGGGGAAAACTGGTGTTGCTCATTGATGTTAATGCCAAAAGACTGGGATCATACAGCTACCATCCTAGTTTGCCTTGCCAGCCTACAGTGAATGGCTCGGGACTGTAAAGCCGTGTTACATCTGTTCTGCCTAAAACAGCTCCAGAAGAACTCTGTGCCAGCCCTCACATTTTTGCATTTCACCATGCAGGCAGAGCAGAGAGGATCTGCTACCAGTGAGGAGGCAAAAAACCCTCCTGCTCTGCCAGCAAGACTGCCAGTCTTATGGGAAGGCATTCAACAGCTCCCTCCTGCTTGAGAGGGTGTGGTTGTTTCTGCAGCCCACAGCACTTCATTTAGCAATATGCTGAGTCTCCTTCCTCACAGCCTTGTGTGCCTGGCTAAGCCCTGACCCCCCACCAGTCACAGGGGCTGGGGAGACCCTCCTGCTGCCGTTGAGTAAAGAATCCTGCTGGTACCCTCCTCTCAAGGGAGCAAGGCTGGTGGTGATGCTCTTAAGGAATGCCTGCCACTCAAGGCCTTTCCTAACACGTGTTGTGATCCAAGAAGCAAAGGGAATAGAAAAAGTTTGTGCCATATCCTTTCTACCTAAACTCTTTTTGTCTCCTATTCTGTCTTGTTTCTTTCTTGCCTGCCTAATTTTTACCTTGTTTTATTTCTGCTATTTTCTCTATTTCTCTATTTGTCCTGCTCTATTCTCTGCCACAATATTCATCCATCTTCATCCAAATGTATACCTGGTTTAAGCTGCTCGCTTAAGAGCAATAGTAATAATAATAAAAAAAAAGTAAACAGTAATAATAATAGAGATTACTATGATGTTTTTGTACCATATATGTTGTTATGCTAATGGCCTTTTAGCAGGAAAGAGTCTTTCAACTTCTGCTCTTCAGGGAGCTCTTCTTTTCCCATATTTTTCAGCCTTTATTGTTTCCTGGTTCCTCCCTGTAGAGTCTTAATACAGCCAACAGAGAAAACTACTTGAATATCCTTGTTGATATATTCAACAATTTGAATATATATATTCAAATACTTGAATATCCTTTGCTGACAGTAGTAATGCACCCCTGACACAGGCACTGGGACACCTGTGGCAGAATCAGAAGTGGTAAAGAGTCACAGGTGCAGTTTCACAGCCCTGAAGAAATGGTAACTTCTACTGATGATTTATCAAAAAAGAGAAAAGTAGGTCTGACTTTCAGTGCTTAAACAAGACATGTAGGCAAAGCACCTTAAAACTGAAATTTTGTTAACTGGGTTCTTCATCCTGAAATCCATAGGAAAAGATAACATATAGGTCCCTCTATATTTATATTTTTTAAAAGGTAAAACTAAATTATGTCACTTTTTTTTCCTCTGATATTCACCAGTCACTCCTTAATTGTTATCTGCCTGACAGTATACATGCATCTCTCTGGAAATGAAATGAAAAATCTTCCTTTCTCCTCTTGTAAAGAAGCATTATCTAAATGCTTCTTGGCAGCTGATGATAAGTACACAGCCTGTAATACATTTCTCCAATTAATTTCAGGCAGAAAGCCAAATGTTACTCCCATTCAGTTTGCCAATCCTAAAGGAGCTCTTAGATTCTGGCTATCTGTTTTTTGACCACTGGAAGGTGGAAGGAATCAGGAGTCAGTCTTGCCATAAGCATTTGACTGAATATGAGGTAAGAGAAAAACTAGAGCCTCTGTACTGATTCTTCTTAAGGTAAGTTTTTCTGTCAGTTTAGTGAATTCCTCGGGTTTCTACTGGGTCTTAAGGTACTGTCTCAAGAAATGTATTTTTATATATTTATTAAAATCAGAATTGTTTAAATGTTTTCAGGGGGTATTTTTTATATTTATATAATTTTTAGGCAATATTATCTCTGTGAGAGTTATATTTACACCATAAAGATCTATTGCAAGAAGCCTTTTGAGAGCAGAAATAATTATTAAATATTTTTTTAAACATGTTGTGTATATGTGTGTACAGCGAATGTTTTACATCTTCAGGGTATGAACCTTCTAACTGGAAGCAAAACGTAGCTTGCTTTATTTCAAACTTAAACACAGGAAGGTCACCAAGTTCAAGAACAGGAATATTACAGAAAAACTTAAATCAGGCATAAATCCTAAAATATTCAGAGTGCTGTGGAGGGAGGAAAATGTTAATAAAAAAATTTGGTTGGTTTTTTTTAAACAAGGAACTGAGCCCTGAATGAAGAAAAATAATTGAAGAGTGAGGATGTGTCGTATAAAGTATCAAAACAATGTGCTTCTGTCAGTAGAAAACTTGAGGCTGGTGGGTTTGGAAAGCAATGTGAGAACATCCGTCACAGCACTTGTAGCTTCAGTTTAGGTGGGATATGTTTTTGTAACAAACGTTAGAGAACATAAATCTATGTGGCCGCTGGCACATGGCATCTCCATCTCCTCCCTGAGAAACACCTAAAAGGAGATGCATCTACAGCCAAATCTTTCTCTGTCCTTAAACAGTTTCTGTTTTGTTTGGTGCCATCGGCACGTCCATGCAGGTACAGCTTTAGACCTCTCTGACAAGTGGAGTCTGAGGACCAGCTGGGACCCCAAAAGAGGGATACAGCTTTAGTTAAGGCAGTGAGCTTTTTTGTAAGGATTGTGGTCTTCAGTGGCTTGCACGCGGGCCTTGGGCTCCAGGCAGATCTATTGCTTAATTGTTCGGCAGCTTTTGGCAAGGCACATGGTCTGTCCATTCTTTCATACTTGTAAAAGGGACAAAACAATACCAAGGTGTCAGTGAGGCTGCTGTTTCTGGGGTCCCCTCCTGATTCATGTGTTTGCCAAGAATGTAGAGCATTACGTACAAGTTCAGTGTGAAGTACCCAGAATCTGCCCAGAAAACAATGACAGACACTAGAATTAAGTTTCAGTTTGAACTGTGAAACACTTTCCCAATCCTTGCAGTTGTCAGAAAGAAACTTTATGGTTTTCTATAAACAGAGTCAACAGCTTTATTTTCTTATTTATCAGCTTTCATCTTCTCTTTATCTGCTTGTTGTCTTTCTCTCTCATAACACAAGTTCTTCTTTAGAAGCTGCATGAAAAACCTAGTAGGCACAGTGTTAAAATTTGGAGTATATTCACTGGCATGCACCTAATTTCTGAGGTAACAGGGTATTATCCCATATACTGGTATTATGATTTTCCTCAGAATCCCCTGCCTGGTGGTTTTCCCTGCGGCTGACAGCAGACAGTAGAGCAATGAAGTTGCTGTTTCTGGCTGAGGACAAGAATCACATGTTTCTCAATAGTACAGTTATTGTAGACACATTCTGTACTATTTCTGACCATTTGTGCTGTCTGATGGGACTTTACTGGGAATTCTGCCTCTGCCTTTGAAATGCAGAACATGATGTAAAGACCAAGTTGATGCTCTAATTGGTTTATGACTCTTTCTGTCTCCATAAAATGAGTGTTATCTCTATGGGCTACCATAAAATTTAATAATATCCATCTGGTGTTCTGAAGATGTTTTATATCACATAAAAAACTGCTTATCCAAAGTAACTGCCTTAACTTACTCTGCAGGAACTCTGACAAAACAGTATGTTTGGCAGTATTTCAGTAAATGGGTTTGAAATAATGACCAGGAATTAAAATAAAGACTGAAAATTAAAGATAAATTTATAGAGATTTATCACTTAATCTCTTATGGGTTTCTGTGCTAGAGAAATTATTCACCTGGCAAAATATCCACCAAAAAAAAAAAAAATTAGGAGATTTACTCTTTCTTTCCCTTCATGTGTAAAGATCTACTTCTGAGCAGTTATAATGACAGTGCAGACCTTTATGTTTCTCCATAATCTGGCTTTTTCCTGTGTCCTTTGAGTGTCTTCACTGAGGCGTGATTCTTTTCTATCTTGACCAACAAAACAGTTTAAAATGCTTAGTTTTTCTGTATGCAAGAATTTCAGTGCCTGGACCATCACAAGTACTGAGGCATAACATCTCTAACAGAACCAAGAAGTCAGATCAAATGTTGTATCACAGGATTTGAGAGTAGTGTAAGAGCTTGCCCAGTACTGAACTGTCAAACAAGGGAAAGCGTACTTACTGAACACATTTCCTTGTATTAAAACTAGTCTGTTTGCTGCTCTGCACTTCTACTACATCAGAGTGATGTGTTCCAAGTCACAGTTCTTAAGTCACATGTGTGGCTTTCAGTCTAAAAGCCCCATTTTAGTAATTGGTGTAGGATTATAACTTATCACAGCTAAGTACCCTGTGATCCCTCAAAATCTAATGCAATGTTTCATTTCGTATCACATATAGAAACCAGAGTTCTGGCTTATTGAGAACCTCTGCAAGATTCTTCTTCAAAAGAGCTATTGTACTTGGCGACTCAGTTTCCAAGAAATAACATTTGGATGCTGCTTTGGGCAGTGGAAAACCATTCTAGTATTGCTATCCTAGGCATGGCTTTTGGCAGGGCAGTGATTTTAATGCATACTGCCTTCTACTTATATTTCACCAGTGTTAGGTTTCTACTTATGTCTTGCACAAAAACCAAAAAACAATAAAAAAAAACCCTCCCAAAAAACGAAACAAAACACCACAGTCAATAAAAAAAAAAAATCAAACAAAAAAAAATCCTATGTTCTCTTGCTCTTCCACTGATGTGATTTTCTAGACAGTGCTACTAAATATTGATATTTCACTATATTATTTTTTCCTGAGATAGGAACAACCAAAACCCACTTTTCCCTGTTGACTCTTTGTAACACTGGGAGACATGTTGGAGCAAAACACCTCCATGCAGCTGCTTTTCTTGTAGGGCATTAGTTCTTATCATATTTGTCTAAACATTAAGATAGAATCATTTAATCGTTGAAGGAAAATTATTTTCACCTGCAGTTAAATTAGTTCATCTAGTGCTAAAGATGCAAAACCCACCCACATGTGACTCCGTAAATGATCAGTGCACAGTCCTCTGTGGAGGGTTGAAACCAGGATTGTAAATTCAGGGGATCCCACACTGTTGCAGTTTGACATTGGTTAAATGCCAAGCATCCATGAAAAATACCATTTACTCTATACCAAATACTCTGCCAAAGTTAAGCAGAGGAGAGGAAATTAAAAAAAAAAACTTCATGAGCTGAGATAAGGATTATTGAAAAAAACACTTCAAGGCAAAACAGGTTCAAAACTTAAACAGTATAAAGAAGATTTATTATTGACAGAATTAAAAGTAAAATGAGTGCTGAAGCAAATTTCCAGAACACCTTTCTTCCCCAATCCCTCCCTCTTTCCACCAACCGTGCAAGAAAACAAAACATGGGGTTTTGGTCAGTGTTTCACTTCTTAAAAGTCTTTCTTCAATATGCTTAAGGAAAAGAGTTTCTTCTATTGTGCCATGGGATCCTTCCCACAGGAGATAGTTCTCTGCAAATGTTTCTAGCATGGTTTTAACTTCCACAAGCAACAGCCCACCTGAACCTGCTGCAATGTGAAATCCCTCCCAAGAGTCAAGGAGTCTTCCCACAAATGCCTAGCATGGGTCATTTTAGTTCACGAGGTTTAGCCTTTTAAGGATGAGCTGTTCTAGTTTGGAAGCGAAGGCTCTCTTCCTCAATCTGTAATTCCTCAATCTGTCCAAGTTTGAGGAACTTTCCAAGTTCCTCACAAGATTACAACTTTTCAGCATCCATGTGCTCCAGCATAAGTACTCTTCTTCACGGGGTATTCATGGATCTCTGCACTCCCCCATGAACCTCATGAATTACAGGGGAACAGTTTGTTTTATTATAGTCCTCACCACGGCTTACAGGACAATCTCAGCTCCAACATTTGAAGCACCTCCTCCTTCTCCTTTTTGTCACTGATCTCAGTGCCGCCATGTTGATTTTCCTCACATGTCCTCACTTTTTCTCTGACTTGGAAGAAAGTTGGTGTCTGTAAAGCTGAGAGGTTGATCTCGTCCGGGCTCTGCATCAGGGAATTGCTCGCCATGTCTCTGGCTGCTGGCCACATAGTCCCTGCCAGCACTGCAGAGGCATCTCCAGCCTCGAGAGGGGCCTAGCCATGTGGTCCCAGCCTCGGAAGGGCTCCAGCCACACGGCTGCTCACGGTGCCAGGGTGCCTTCCCCCGGCAGCAAGGCCCCGGCCGCCACATTGGGAAGGGCGCAGCAGCCTTCTCCGAAAAGGGGCCCGGGGACCCCACTTGCCACCCCTCGGAGGGGAGCAAGAAAAGAGAGCTCCTTGCGGTTTTTCCTTTCTTAAATATGTCATCACAGAGGTGTCACCATCTTGTGTAATTGGCTAGTAACCTGCCCATCGTCGGAGCTTTCAGCAATTGGCTCTGTGCCGGACATACAAGTTTCGAGCAGCTTTTCTTTTTTTCCTTCCCCCACGGGAAGAGAAGGGTTTTTGTTAAACCAACACACACACAGGGTCTGATAATTGAAATGGAGGGAGTTCTGTAGAGATGGAGCATGTTCAGTATCTGTTTAATTTGCTGTGGTGACAGCTCTGTAGACAAAATGAACTCAAAAGGAAATTTTCCCACTCAATTCCTAAATCAATCTTGTCACGACTTTTGGGTGTCTTTGTTGCTTTGGTTTGGGGTTTTTTCAGGGGGTGGAGGGTATTCAGGTCTTTTTAAACAAAATATATTTTCTGATTTTTCTGACTGTCCTGTAGCTTCCTATATTGCTTTTTCTACTTCTCAGTATATATTGCGTTCTTCTTCTGAATATCTTTGCTTCATAAGGTGTCTTCATTATATTCTTGCTAACCCACCCTGCATAACTCACTCTGGCAGGATAATTCCCCTTGTTTTGAACTGTGGAGTTTTCAGATGTTCATGATATCTTTGCTAATTCAGTGTCTTAATCATGATGGTGTTGTCAATATGAGGGTGAAGAAAGTAGTGAGCTCATTAATATCCCTTAGATCCAGTCCTTTAAATCCTAGATTGGGGAAGAAATCTCACGAAGCAGGAATACTGTGATGTTCACTTGGCTTTGTTTGAAGGTTGCTGGAATTCTTTATTATAGAGTATGAAAATTTCACACTTTTTGGCTAAAATTATATATTGGTTTAAAGAAACACTCTAGCTGTAATCTAGAATGAAAATATGGCAAATAAATAGTAACATCTCGTGGTTTCAAACTAAATGAAATAACTGTTCTATTCACTGCTTCATTATATTTAACTTTTGGGATGCACATACAGGGTCATTCGCAAGAATTGCATATCTTGCAGGAGAATTTTCAAAACAAATTACAAGATGATGTCTATTCTCAATTCCTTGAAGGCATCAGACTGATTTGCCAGTGTGGGTACTACACCAAAATGATAGTAGCTCTTCCTGAAACACCACCTACTCCACATCCCAGCCAATTCTGTGGAACACCAACACTGCTTGTTCTTATTCAGTATAACATGCTGCTCGTGACCAAAATGCTTATGGACGAGGCAGTTTCCTGTCAGTAATTCATCTTTGAGGGATATGGTCATTAATTTAGGTTACCATCATCTTCTGAACAACAACAAAAGTCATTTACAAAGGGAAACTCTTTGCTTCTGTCCTTTGCTTATCCAAACATAAAAAATCAGCCCCTTTCTGACAAATGTTGGCTGGACTTCATGTAGAAGTATGACACAGGTGATCTGTGCTTAGTTAGGAAATCTGATGTATGACATCATACACAAAATATGTATAGGCTTTCCCTGCAAAACTTGCACAAGGCAGCAGGATTTTACCAGATGTGTTAGAACAACTAGTCACTGCACACTTACCAATTTATTATTCCTCCTGTACCTACCACAGAATCTTGGTTTGCCAGTCATTAGGTTACCTCTTTAGTGAAGGTGCAAGAGCTGTGGGAATCATATTAACGGGGAAAGAGGAAATACATATCTTCTTTGTTTCTCCTTAGAAAAATGCCAATATTCTGTTCCCAGAACCATGCAAAAGTTATAAAGGAACAATGTGCATGTATTGCTTTTATCTACGTTTAGCTGGCTTGGAGTTATTTCTTCCTCTCTCCCTGACCTTAAAAGGGAAAATGTTTCAAAACTTCTAAATGCCCCTTATAGGCTTCAAGAGGTTATTTGATTTTTTTTTTTTTTGTGCACATTAAGAAGCCAGAGAATGCAGAAAGAAAGTATCTCAGGTGGGAGAAAGGCTTAAAATAATCCATTTATTTTAAGGAGGAATTATTATTAAGAGGAGTGAGAGTCTGTCAGCTAAGACATATCCTGTAACACAATGATTCAGGGAAAGAGCAATACCCCTTGAAGGTCACCTTCTGAGCATGAGACTTCTTCAGAGCATGAAATGAATTGGAACAGAGAGCTGTATTCTGGGTGTCTCCATTACCACAGTCCTATGAAATGTAAACCACAAATCTGTCATCTTCCCCCTCCCCGTGATGCAGAACTCCTTCAAATTAAGACAATAAAAATAAATCACTTTACAGAATTTAAAAATGTGTTTAAAGTAAATAAAGGGAGGGAAAGGAGCTTACTGGCAGCTTAGGTGCCAATCACAGATTTATTCTAATCCACTACTTTTGTCAGTTTGTGGAATTCATCCCATTTAATTTGTCAAACTCCAACATCCGTTTAAAATGAAAATGCCAGATTCTTCCCTGATTTGCACACAAGTTCTACTTTAGTGAGACTGTAAAAACATAAAAGTTGGGACAAAACTTTATTTAATAATGTTTGCGCCATAACATAATATAGTTATGTAGCATATTACTATGAACACCTATGTTCCTCCAAATAAAACACACACCAGTTTTCAATAACTTTTGTGCTATGTCTTTTATGCAGTGAAATTTTTTAAGGCATTTATGATTTATTTTTTTAACATTCCTGCAAATGTCAGTGGCTGTTAACATCTGAATCAAACTGTTCCCAGTTCATGTGACTGGAAATGGTGCCCAGAGCAAAAAAGCCAGACATTCTGACTCTCATATAAGTATAGTCTGTGTGGAAGTGTTTCTACGGAGCAGAAGTAGAAGTTGCTGAGTTCACATCAGAATAAAATTTGGCAGGAAACAAGGTAAGGCTGCCTTATGACCACTTTATTATTATTATTGCCTTTATTAAAGGTATGTTTGGGTAATAAATCATCTAAGAGCTGAAGAAAAACACGATGATCTGCTAAATAAGGATTCTGGCTGGACACAAGGCTAAGTGGCTCACATGTTGGTGGCAGGATCTGAAACTCTTCTGGGATTATATTGGAATCATCCCACAGGATAGAAGGCTGAATTTGGGGTTTTAGCTTATAGGTACTCCAGGGAGCAGTTCTGAACAGCCCTAGGCTCTTAAGAGGTTTTACACCTTTTAAGTAGAAGGAATGCCACACAGCAACCAGCTGTGCATAAGGGTGAAGTGCATTTTTAGAAATGGAGTCTGAAAGTGATAAACTGAACTCTATGCACATTTGGAGTGTAGCATGGATGATTTCAAAGACAGCAAACTGTGCCAGTCAGAGATGGCTGGACTGGGAGCAGCTGCACATTTGCACTTGCATTTGCCTCCAAAGGTGTTAGTGTAGCTAAATATATATAAAACATAACACTTGACATATGCACATACTTTCAGAGAAATTGGAAGGTCTAAAAGCACAGCAGAAAATCTGTAACTGAATTCCTAACTCCCCATGAAGCTCCTAGTCCAAAAGAGAAAAGGTATTTTTGTTATTGTAAAAAGTTTACATAATTACAGACTCAGAAGAGTTCTCTAAACTTTATCTGTCATTTAGGAATAAGCCTTTTTTAAGACTAAACACTGGATGGCCAATGTAGATAGTTAGGGTGTGTGTTAAGATCCTACTTTACTGAAAGAAGAAACAGGGAACAGTAGTTTCTTTCTCCCCAGTCTCCAGCTACCTTCTCTTGCTGTTACCCAGTACTGTTTGCATGTTCCTGGCTATAAGGAAGCAAGTTGTAGCTTCAGAACATGACAGCTGTAGTCCTTTCTGCTTTGTTTCTCTTCTCTTTGTTTTGCTCCCTGCCTACAGCATGTAAGAGGAGAGGAACAGGATACAGAAGCAGCTCCACCACAAAGGAGGTTTGCTTCTTTGGCGGGACAGCACATGTGTTCCTGTGTAACTACAGGGCAGGGTCTTCAGGCTGCTCACATAACACTGAACTTACATTTATGGGACCCAGACTACCTGACTGAATGGGTGGATTGTTCGGGTTTTTTTCTTTTCCTTTCATCAAAAAAGTTCTTTCCTACATACCTTCAAGTGGAGGTATTATGGGGGTTAACTATGAAAAAAAGGTGTCAATTAATTTGACAAAGGAGATTAATTCAAAAATAGCCTTGGTTTGTGTCAAACTGTTTGTGCTCATCCTATCTATGCTGGATGTGGATTTTGATTTAAAGACAAATCCTCAAAGAAAAACATGATGAGTGTGTTAAATAAATAAATAGCAGATAATTATGCGTTAGAGCAGTTCATGTTCAATCATCCAAGTCCTGCAAGTGTTTTCCCTAAGATGGATCTTTATCATTATCTTACTATTTTTAACTGATAAAAAGTTATGAGTTGTCTAGAGATGTTGAGGGAGAAGCAGGGGAGGGGAAATCTTACCACAGACAAAAACCTATACTCCCCACATTTAAAAATAACTAACCAAGTAGGTGGCTTAGTACATCAGACCTGTTTTATCTGGTTTGAGATGATAAATGAGGTAGCAATATAAACCCAGTCTCTGTGGATATTTCTTTAGCAGTAGAAACAGTGTAATATATGTGCAAAAAGCCACAAACTGTTGAAATAACTAATACCACATTATCAAAGTTACATCTGTGTGCCTGTAGAAACTAGTTGCACTCAAGAGTGCAGTAGAATTCAAAAGCATCTTGTTTTTGATGTTTCTTTTAGACATTTTTAACAAAAAAGTGAGTTTGAATGTTCTTTCATGAAGTCTTTATACACATGGTTCTATAACAGAAAAATCTAGCTGTGCCAGGTAAAAGGAGGTTTAAGTAGTGAGAACTTACTTTAAATAGATCTGAAATAGTCTTGTCATTAATTCCAGTTACTGAAATTCTTGGTGTTTACAAAATATCTGTAAGATTTCTCAGTCTGATTTTGCAGATGCCAATAACCCAAAATACCCCAAAACCCAGCAGTTTTCAAAGTTTATCATACTGAACATATACAATGATTTTTGTGATTTATGTGTACACACATTCCTGACCTGGATCAAACTTCCTTTTTTTTCTTTTTTAATTAAATTCATTTTGCAGCATAAGGAGAGAATTCTTTGTTCTATCTCAAGATCTGAAGTCAAAAAAGATTTACATGTTCAAAATTTTAATCCTTACCTATACTAAATTCCTTATAATGTCTTCACATTGTACATAAGAAAATTCAGTTTCCTTCTAATGCTTTAATCGTTACATTCTGATCTGGAGGTTTCTCTGCTTCATGCAAGAGCCTGAGCCTTTAGTACCTTTTCTATCAGAACTTAATGACTTTATTCAGTGTTATACTCTGTAGCACAGCAGTATATATACAGGCTATATTTCAATGGAGAGTTTAAATTTGCATTCTCTAAAGCTGCCTTTACATATACTCATTATAAATATTTCAAGAATCTCTTCTCTGCACTTATTTTCACCATAGAATTGGAAGAGAATGTGGAATGAAACATAATCAAAATAGAACAATAACTCACAGCAGACACTATCATTAGAGGAATTTTTAAGTAACTTGACACTCTATCTCTTTGAAATACAAGCTACACTGCACGCTAATATTTGAGTAAGAAATAGTTTTCTAGGTCATGAACAAGATCTTTCTCTCTTTTATCTGTATGCCTTCCTCAGAAAACAGTGGGCAGGATCTATTCATTTCAAGCTACAACAACAGGAGTATCAAGGGTTCTAGAACACAGCTGGAGCAGACCCTAATTGAGCGATCAAGGCAGCTGTGTCAAGATACATGTATATTTTTAAATAAAGATAACTTTGGTGTCAGTTTTGCCTTAAGGTCTACTTAAATCTTCCATTCAGTTAGGGCTTTAATTGGCAACATAAGCAGCCTTATTAACACCTGATTTGAGCTAATGTCAGTTTAAGGAACTGTAACTGTGCTGAGGACTATAAGAGTTGAATTAAAATTTATATCTTTTATGCTTTTTATGTCTTTAAAAGCAATTATTGCATATGTGAAAATTTTCTGACTTATCAGAAAAATCTTATATCCTGCATACTGCTCAACAGATGTTTATTCACAGCTACTTCCAATTGACTTATTCCTGCCTGTGCAGACAGTCTTGAGAACTGTGGTTTAATGGGAAGCTATCTGATTTCCTCTCTGGGATACAGCTGGATTTCCACATCAGAGGGAGTAATTTCAGACTGTTAATAAAAAATTTCACACAGAAACTTTGGACTGCTTAAAACCTTGTTATGGCACTGGACATATTTTGTATTAAAGTTGAATTAGAAGGAACAGAAGAAGCTTATTTGTGTCTAATCAGATATTGACATAATGATAGAAGAAAACCAATTGTGTCATGAATAGTCCCTAATGGGAGTGAATAACAGTAAGTTCAGTGGAGTGGAACAGAAAGAAAGCAAGATCTGTAAACATCCTGTCAAATTCTTTTCTCCTTGTTTCTCAGACTGATGTAGAATACTTATCTGAGGAGATTGAAATAAAGTGTACTTTCCAATATTGCATATTTCTGCTTTATCTGTAGACATCTTGTGCCCCAAGTTAAATAAAAAAAAAGTATAAATAAATGACGACAAAAATTCCCAAGCAGACTCCCCAAAACCACAAACCTTGTCTTCTGCTATGTCCTTTGAGCACAGTGAGCCCTTGATCTGTATTAGAGCCCAATGTCAATATTGGTCCAGTCATGAGTTTCCTTCTCTTTTGTACACTCACATTTTCCTACAGTATCTTGCCACAAAAGTAGCATTGGTAACAGTAACAGTTGAAAATAAAGCTTATACATCAAGGTGAGTAATTATATGTTCCTGCAATTGTGCAGGAGAAGTCTAGCACTTTGGTATCTGTGAGGCAGCAAAGGTCTGCTTTTTCAGAGCTTGAGAATTCATGTACTTGGATGAAATAGAAACATGAGGCCAATTTCTACACCCACAGCTAAGCCACACAGAAATCAGAGAGTTCAAGGCAGTTCTCCTTATGATGTATTACAGAAAAGACTGATCTCCCTTGTGTCTTCAGTTTTCCTTTTCCAATTCATTTACTTTCCTTAACTTCCTTATAACATTATATTGTGATTGAGCATTTCATGTCATATTCATCCCATGACAGTGAAACGTATTCTCTGTACTGTCCTGAGCCTTTCTGTAGCTTATTTTCCTTTGATTTGAAAGTACTGACAGATTTAGCACACTTTCTTTTCCCACTTTACTTGCTGTAAACATGAAACAACCACTTATTTTACCAGGTCAGGATGTCTATCCTTTGCATAGATAAGAATCTATTTCTAGATTCATAGATAAGAATCTATTTATAGTTCATATTTTCTGGAAGGCTACTGGTATTTGTCCACCAAATACCTCTTCGCTGCACTGTGATGCAAAAGCAAAAGTGGTGAAAGGCACAGGGAAGAGAATAAGTGTAATTGAGTTAATGAGGTTATCCATGTGAGTCTACTTAGATTATCAGCTCTGGAGTAGGAATGATGTGCTTGTAGCACTTTGCTTAGTGTTTGGTGCAACTGGTCCCACCTTTGACTGACGTGTCTGTGAGCACAAAACACAGCTAACATGATAGCACACCCTGACCAAGGTGCCCAGTACAAGACTGTTTGGAGTTGTGAGACTCAGTTAAAACAAACAAACCAACCCCTTATCTAAGGACATTCATTAACCTGAATGACAGACTTGGGAATTAAATTTCCCATTGCTTGCACTTAGACTGTTTCCTACAACGTTGCCTATACTGACAACTGCTAGAAACTTAATGTTGAACCAGATGTATCTCCAGTTCAAATCCCAATTTTTTTTACATTTTTCAGGTAACATATCCTGAAATATTTCAGTATCTGTGGATATTGGGAACATTTCTGGCACAGAAGCAACTAAAGCATCAGATGATAATGGGAATATCCTATTTAAAAGTCACAAGCCTCCTTATGACTTATTTTTTCTCTTTCTTTAGGCTATCAGAAAGTAGCCTGACACTATTTTATTAAAGAAAACACCTCCTGTAATAACACCTCAAGTGAGTTGGCTCAGGGAAGACCATCAGAATTTTGTTAATTAAACATTTAATCTTTTTTCCCCAGGTGGTGTCTTTTCCTCAATGCTGAGTACCTTATTTTAAAAAATTGAGAGGTAAGACCTCTTAGGGCAAAATTTATCCTTCTTATTGTAAACACATACAAGAAGATGAGCAGCTCTATGTTCACACAAAGTCTCTTTAAGTTGCATTTAGGTCTGGTGCTGAGTGTTTAAATTTTGTTTGCTTGAACATCTTTCCTGAACGCAAATGAAATGGAAATGTCATGTCATTAAATGTGTGAAACTGACCAACCTGGATGTTAGGAAGGACTCTACTTTCTAAATAATTTTATGTAAGCTCTTAATATGAGGATATTGGCAAGTTTGGGGACAGATCACAGTAAAACATTTGCTTGAAAGTTTTCTTGCCAATTGTTGCATAAATTAGTGCTTGGGTATTACTTCAGGTTCTATAACTACTTTCCTAAAGCACTCTAGGCTGAAACATTTTCATAGAATCATAGAATTTGCTTAGTTGGAAGAGACCCATCAGGATCACTGAGTCCAACTCCTGGCCCCAAGCAGAACACCCCAAGAAACACACCGTGTGCCTGAGAGCATTGTTCAAACATTTCCTGAACTCTGATAGGCTTGTTGTTGTGACCACTCCCCTGGGGACCATGTCATAGTTTTAGGAGAAATTGAGACCTTGAGCAAGCAAGCATTCCCTGAATTATTAATCCCTACACTCTTTACAATTCTCTCTCAGAGCTAAACTTTTTAGTAATTAAATATAATTTCCCTTAATCTTCTTTCTAGATATTTTCACAGTGTAAACTCTCTTTTAAAAGAAATATAGGGAGGCAGATATTTAATTATTTCCTTTCTCTTTCTGACCAGTTCTTTTTGGACTGTGACACTGTAGAAGATTGGAATCCAACTCGGGGTTTTCACAAAGGGGAAATGAATCCTCTGCATAAAGCTAAAGTAAATTGTATAAAAATTATAGATAAAATAGACGATGAGTACAGAACATCCTTTACATTGTCAGTCATGCCTTGACAATATTTGTAAGACATGGGCATTAACATTTACTGATGTTATCCAAGAACCAAGATATGGAAGGCAAAAGTAAAAGCAACTAAAATGCCTGAGCTATAAACCAGTGAGATAATTTCATTGCATTCCTTATCCATGAAAGCAGTACATGAAGGAAAGTGATGTTTGGTCCTACATGCTTCCACTCATTACTGACTATCTATCAAGGGTTGGAAGTGACTCCTTCCATCATAGCCACAGCTGTGCCTCTAGGTACAGTTAACAAGATTTTAGATTAAAAGATAAAAAATGAGTGATGATACGCCATTTAAGGACAGGACAGTTATCATGTATAGAAGAGAACAGGGTTAGTTAGCAGAAGGGAGAAATGGCACTGCAAGGGGAGGTATATTAGAAACTGGGAAACTAACGTGTTTGAAATGATCAACAACTTCAGAAAAAGGAATTAATGAAGATAAACCAGTATAGGAAAAGAGGAAGTATCTTTGTATCTAGAAGTAGGTCACTTATCATATTGAGAATATTCTTGGTCTGTGGATGACCTTGGATGAGTCATGAAATTAAATGAGACATCAAAAAAAAATTCTTGTATACAGCAGAGGTGGAGATTAAGTCAAAGGAGAGTTGCTCAGGACAGAAAAAGTCAGTAGCACAGTTGATACTAAATACTTGGTCAGATGAAGATGTTGAAGTTGAGGAAGGCATAAGACTGTGAAAGACTGGGAATGGGTATAGTGAGCAGAACAGAAATCTGGTAAAATTTTAAATTTCTATTGCTTATGGAATGAACATTCAATTCCCTAACTGGATCACACTAATTTTTCTATTTATTTAACCTTACAAAAGCTGTAGTTCAGTGGTATCTTCTATGCACATCATAATACCTTTGATAAGAAACCTCATCATCTTAATTGAATTTCATTACCTTTGTCTGGGCATCTGGGTTATTAATCTGGACCATGTTTCTTCTGTCTTACTGTAGTTGAATAGTTTGCCACCTGTTCATCTGCAACATATTTCCCTTATTGACAATCAGGACCTTAGCTTATTATGGTAACCATTCAGCTGACAAAAAGAAAGCCATTTTAACTACAAAACCAGTAGGAATTCACTGTGCTAATTAGACTTTAGGTCCCTCATGCTAAGGTCTAGCTGAGGACATAAAACATAAATCATGGATTGAGCCCACTTTACATAGTTAGAGCTGTCTCTGTGCAGGTGATTTCCACCACAGTTCGGCCACAGTCAGCAAGCACTCTGTGTATGTGGACTTCTATCCCAACCCATTGTCCTGCTTTCTAATTGCCAAAAGTATTTGAAACAATGCAACAAATCAGTACAAAATCAAAATAATCACATTTTGTAAACTTGCCTATTTTACTGAGAGAGTTTGCCCCAGGGTTGTTCCCTCTATGGAGACCATACAAACGGCAATTGACATTAGAATGGTTGGTGTTCCTACAAGAAACGAAAGCTGATCAAGCACTCTCTTTTTCTATTTGACCCAAATTTTACACATCCACATGTGTACTTGCAACAGAACAATAACTGATGCCTAAAATAAGAGGGTAAAAAAATTAATGTAATTTCTTCACGTGTTTTTAAAAACAATCAATGCCATCAGTTGAGATTTTTAAAAACTTTAAAAAGAACCTCAGGAAAAACTGATCTTTGTCAATTTTTCTTTGAGACTAGTAGCTAATTTCTGCAGTAGAAAAGATAAAATTAGAGTGCTAAGTACTTTAGTTAATCCCTTGTCTGCTGCAGAAAAGAACTAGGCTCAAAAATACGCCATTGTTTCATGACGTTTTGGGCTCTCTGCAGGCAAAAATGTTCACTGATACGATCAAAGTCTAGATTTTTCAAACCTGTCATTAAGTACTCTGGGAGTTGTCCAAAAAAACCAACAAGACAATATGTAATTTTCCGCTTGATTTAACAGAATATGTTCTTTTCTAAGGAATGAAAATGAGGAGGCCCAGTTTCCTACAGTTTCGTGTTCTTTGTTCCTTTCTCTATCCTCTAGTACAATAAATCTTGTCCACTCTCATTTTTTCCTATGAAATGCTTGCTTGTGGTGTGTAGTCCTAAACTATGTTAATCCTGTTCGATCAACTGACACAGTCAGTTCTGCTTATCTTTCCCCCCTCTATGCAAATAGAGATTCTGCATGTGTGAATTTTGCAAGGGTTTAATGATTTCCATCTTAAAAGTTTGATTGGTATTTCCTACTGTGTTCAAAAGCTATTATGATGTCTGAAGAAATAACCTTATTACTTAAATTTCATTCCTTAGGAGATAAAACTTAAAACTCAGACTGTTACTCCAATTTTTTTGATTGTATTTTACAGTAGTTTAAATGGTAGAAACTGTTTCTTCTGTGCTTTGACAGTCTGGTCAGCAGATATTTTGCTAATTATTTTTTTCTTGTTGTGGCCTAAACTGTGTTGCATTGAATTTGTTCAACATATACTAACAAACAAGTGTTGTCAATCTGCATTCAACATGTAATTTGTCTGAAATAAACTTTGTGCAAGGAAGAGGGGAAGCTATGCCACAAGATACCTCACTTTTCAGTCCATGAGAGGGAATAAACCAGGTTTTCAGACTTCCTCATTGCCTGGGTTTGGATACAGTAGTAGTGTAGTACACTGTGCTCCAAACACAGGAGTCTCTGGCTGTAGGATTTGCAGAGGCCTGGACTTTTGCAGCCTGTTTCTGTGACCTAACCCTGAAATGTAATGCATACATCTCCGGAATGCTGGCAGGGGTTTGACTGTAGCCGTTCAGCCAACCCCTCCCATATAAGTAACTGGGATAGGTTCTGTAGAGCATTTATGATGAAAAGTATATTTTACAGTAAGGAAACACTAAGAATATGGAAATGCAAATGGAAAACAATAAGGTGACTTATTCGAATATGTATGAGTTTTGCTATGTCGAGCTGATAATATTTTTAAACAGAAAAAGCTCTATTTCACAATGCATAAATGGATTATTGAGGTGAAGAATTCAGGAGGTTAAAGACTTCATAGAGATTTTGGCTCCTAGCCAGTGGCCTTCTGCAGCATGTAGTTGGCAAACATTGCATTGCTGTAGAAACTGCTTCTTCAGATACATTAATTTTAAATGGTACTTCTCTCTAGATAGAAATTATGAGAAAGAAAGTTCAGCACTATGTAGCAGGCATTTGAAAATCCGAGTCAATATTTTTTCATGCACTGAATAAAAGTTCCTAACCAAGTCAAATCTCACCTAGGATCACTGCTTTCTAGGTTCAAGCTCCTTGAACCTCCCTAAAGGAAGATTTTCAATAGGTAATCTAGGTTTCCCAGTACCTGGATCACCTCCACTTAATATAAATACAATGCGTAAGGCATGATTTCATACTGCTTAAACAAGTAATAAAAGAAAAAGCAGAATCTCATATCCACTAGAAACTCAATGAAACAAGGGCAGGACCAGCTTTAATCCTGGCCACCATGGTCTCTTAATTAACTTCATATTTTCTGATCTTCTGATTTGTCCCTTGCCAGTCATGCCTAGAGTTTGCGAGTCCTGAAAGACAATTCTACCTATAGCTGAAAGAGATGGGAGTGTGGGAGCAGGAAAAAATTTTCAGCTGCTTGGAGCATGACTTTGGCAATATAGGGGAACATTTAATGGTAGCTGATGCCTTCTGGGAAGATAAATTTTACGTCATACTCAAAATGGCAGCCGAAGGAAGGCCTCTTGCTGCCACAGGACAGCAGGAACTGGCACCAGGTTCCAGCGCTGGGCTGAAGGAGAATGAGTATGAAAATTAAAGCTTTTTTCACATTAAATCTTTCTTCACACCCTCTGCATTACCATATCCCAGTAAGTAATGCAACACCAGAGTACTTAAAAACCCTCCTGTTGCTCTGTGTACCTGTTGTGGGGTGACCCTGGCTGGGTGCCAGGTGCCCACTCAGTCGCTCTATCACTCTCTTTCCCACCAGGACAGGGGAGAGAATAAGATGGAGGGGAAAAAAAACCAGCAGGGTGAGATAAGGCAGTTTTATTACAGCAAAAATAAAGAAACAAGTGGAGATCCGCGCGCGCAAGAGCTAAAGAGGAAAAACATCAGTCTGCTTCCTATGAACAGTGATGTGTTTGGACACTTCGTGGGAAGCAGGGCTTCAGCACACATAAGGGTTCCTCCTCCCCTCCTAGATGATATATCTGAGCTGATGTCCTGTGGTGTGGAATATCCCTTTGGCTGATTTGGGTCAGCTGGCCTGCTTGTGACCCCTCCCTGGATCTTGCCCACTCCCATCCCCTTTGGTGGGGGAAGGAATGTCAGAGGGACAGCGCTGCTCAGCAGTAGCCAAAACACTGCTCTGTTATCAATGCCTGTTCAGCTAGCAATGCAAAACACAGCACTGTAGGGGCTGTGAGCTTTACCTCAGTCAGACCCAAAACAGTACATTTATCTCCAAACCAAACCCATGCACATTTAGCCACTCATTAAAACTGATCTCTGCAGGGTGCGTGTGGCAGATGTGAGGATGCCCTGAAGCCATGTCTCCTCAGACAGGTGTGAGAGGAGGCTGGAGAGCACACAGTGCTGGGGTAGCAGAGCACCCAGGGCACTGCCATGGCATCTGGGCCCTGTAATGCAGTGCTGATGCTCACATGGCTGCTGCCCCAGCCTCAGCCCACCTCTGCGTGGAGCCTGAGTCCCTGGAGATTGAGATGCAGCCCCTCTAGTCGGCCTCTACCCTGGCTTCCCATATTGTGTCTTAAACCCAGGAGATCACCTGCCCTGGGCTGCAAGAGCCTCATCACCCCCCAGTACTGAGTCTTCCAGCAGGGAAGTGTCAGGATGCAGAGCCCAAGTTTACACACGTGTGTAGCCTGACCAGCCACTTTGGGCTTCTGGAGTACAGAGCCTGTCCCTCAGCCACTGTGTGGGGTGTTTTGGGGACAGATGGCACAGTGCATTCTTTGCTTTCCACATCTTTGCTGCACAGTGGTGATGGTGCAGCTCTTGCCAGCACTCCTGTGGATTAAACCCTTTCCTGGAGTCCTGTGGGTGAAGCCTAACCTTGCCCAAAGGCTTGTCCTCCAGCAGGCACAGCCTGAGCCAGTAACAGGGTGTTATCTCCACTCCCCTGGGACTTGCTCAACATCTAATATTGAGAACAGAATGAAATATCACAGTCAGCAAATCATGGTGAAAAGTCATCCACCCCAAGAAAGATGTGTCTCCTTGGAGCAGGCTCCCCTAGGTCCCCCTCTTTTCCTCCAGGTAGCCTGTGTTTGACATAGATCCAGACTGCCAGGATGCCAACAGGTCACCAGCCTTTTTTGTAAGGAATTGGAGGGAACACTCCTGACCCGACAGGAGGGCGGCTCTCTGCCTTGGCTGTGCTCCAGGAGGCTGAGTCCTGAGCCCAGGTGTGGGCAATCAGTGCTGCCCTTCCCCTCCCAGCTGATCAAGAGGGTAGGCAGGCAGTGCTGGGGGATCTGCTCACCTTTCCAGGGAGGCTGCAGGAAATGGTAGCTATCTTGAAGATAATCACAATCCTGTAACAGGTCTTGTGTTTTCAACAGGAGGAATGTATTAACGTGGAGGTCTCTGGGAGTGCGAGAACACTGTATCTTGAGTTGTAAGTTTTGACTCTTCTCTGTGTGTTGCCCTTTGCACCTCCTCAGCTTTGAAGGAGAGTGAGAGATGAGGAGGATTCAGGTCTATGCCTGCAGCCTCACACCTCAGTGGTTCTGGCTGAGCACTGGCAAACACTGCATGAGGCAGGCAGGCTCCCTGATTAGCCTCAGTAGTTTGTGGACAATTTATAGCAAGCTAAGAATAAGTTATGTTAACTCAGAATGAGTTATTATCATTCTTAAAAATGAAATATCCTTCTTGAACACCTAAATCCCTTTCTTTTCCCCATTTAATATTTGTTGAAATTCTCTCTTTTTTTGGTGTAGAATATTGAATACCTTGTTAGCTTTTAAAATGTAGCTTACACTGATGCCAAAATGTTCTGGTTTCTTGCTGACTTTTGATAACATGTTTTTCTTTGGAAGCTAAATGACTGACTGAAATAAACAGACCCCAAAATATTAACAATGGCTTTTTTGTTGTAATATATTTAAACTTTAAAAATATCTATGGCTATACATTATGTGGGTTTTTTTTGAAGAACTGACTCATCAGGATGTGCTGTATGAAAACTTTGAGGAAATAATGTACTTACATGATTAAAACTATTGTAAGTTTCTAGTTTCTAATTAAAAAATGAAGATTATTATTTAACTTGACTCTCTTATAAGCCTACCTGTGTTGATGACTTGGTTTTGCAAACGAATTTGCAGAGTAATCACTGCTGGTGAGTTATCATTAGTTGTAATGGAAGTGTATAGGGTCTGCCAGGCAAGTTTACAGAGCAGGAAGGAAAGGGAGTGTTTTAGATCATTAATTCTACAGTTCCCTTACACATTCAGTCCATTGTATCTTTATATTACTCCTGCAATATGTTAATTTCTGGCAGATTTTAGTGGGAAAAGGGTTTTTAGGTGAGGTTGGAAGATACAAGTACTCCAGTTGTAATCAAGGCTTAGATCCTTGTCAGTTCTAGTCAGTGGAAATACCCATCAAGGTATTATTCTAGTACTATGGTTCTCTCAAACTGTGCCTTAAGTAATTCTTTCTGTGTATCTTCAGTTGGACTGAAATTACATGCTCTTTCAAAAGCCTTTTGCAAATACATAATAATGATGCAAGAGGTAAAATACAAAGTAGAAACTAAGTAGGATAGCAGAATGCAAAAGCAGGAATGGAGTAAAAAAGAAAAATCGCTTAATGTGCTCTTGCAGCTTTTGCTATACTAGATCTTGTTAGTATATTTATAATTTGTAAGCATTAAAAGTGGAACAAAATAGATGTTTGACTTGTTCAGATAAGAGAAAACCAAAAAAAACCAAATCATGCCACTCAGAATACAAAGTCATCTGATCCACATAGAACACTCAAGTTTTTGTAGACAAAAGGTATCTCATGCCTGAGCAACAAGCCCCTCAGGACAGGGCTTACATCAGAGCAGTAAGTGACCATGAAGCACAAGGAAGAAATGATAGTTCAAAATAATTAATTTGCATGTGTTATTGACAGTGCTATTCTTTCCAAACCTGATAAACAGAAATTATTTACTGTTTATGTAACAAGAGCCTACATTTGTAAATGTATTCAGAAATCTTTGGAAAAAAAAATAGTGTGTGTCTTGTGGGGGGGTGGCAGGATTTGCCTGTGTAGTTTTTAAAATGTGAATGTTACTCCTTCTTCTTTAATGTGTATTAAGGTAGAGGAAAGAAATAAAATCTTTGTTAGGAATTACACCAAAAGTAGGAGTTAGATAAACTGGTAGAATTTGTTTCCCTGGAATAATATATTGGTTTAAGCAATCCCTGATGGAAGGGAAGTTCACATTCCTCATTCTGTGAGGAATACAGAAAGTCTTTCACAGAAACTGAGCATAATAGACCAGGCAGTTGAGGGATGGTAAATTATAAACAGAAAATCTAATTACTACTTGTTTGGTGTTGAGCGGAAGTATTGGACCACTGAACTGATCCAACTTGGCAATTTGGCATTCTCAAGCCCTTTTATTTCTATTCCAGTTCTTTTAATTCTAAATTTTAAAAGTGGAAGAAAATATCTGTCTGGAAGTTCAGGCAATGTATTTATGAAGTATTGATGCTTATACATCTAAAGCAAAAATGAAGGAGAAGCAGCAACAGATTAAAACTTTTGCAGAAGCTTTCAAAGTAGTTAGGAAGTGTCAGCATCTAAATCAATTATTAAATATGTAGGGTGAAATAGATGAGTACTTTACTGTATCTTTTTCCTTAGTAACATTTGAATACTGCTATTTTTCTTGTTTGTTTTATCTTGTTTTGTGCCAGATGTTCTTATCGAGGAAAACAATGGTGATGTGTTTTAATATTGATGAGTTGATTCTCCTGGGAATAATAGTATATCTACCTTCTCAGAATACAAATTGTGAGAGGCTTTTTAAAGCGTAATTACCACAATGCATTGAATTTTAAGTGCAACCATTTAAAACTGTGGAAAGAACTGTCTGCTTACTATTTTTATTTTATCAACTTTAAAAAGAGAATGAGTCTTCTTTAAAAATTATGTATTGTTTTAGTGGCCTTTAAAAAGCAAGCATATAAATCATCAGTGGTACTGTGTAATCTGTCAAAGTAGATTACACAGTAATATGTATGCTTAATCACCTTATAAACTATTAAATAATCATAATATTTCTCTTTCCAAGTTTGTTACTCTATTTGTTTAAGCAATTGCAGAGCAGTTGCAGAGTAATTAAAGTACCTTGCTTTAACTTTTTTCCTTTTTCCCCTTCAGGAACATGAAGCACTGAAATTATAAACGATTTGGTGAAAAGCTGAGCTTGCAATGCAGGCGATAAAAACCGTGGAAAAAGAAGTGACTTTTATAAAGGAAATACTTTTCACAGAGTCCTTCCTAAAGCAACAAGAGTGCGGCAGAAGCCGGGAGAGCAGGCAGCTCCGAGAGCAGCAGCCATTGGAAGGAGCTGTCTGCAGCTCTCAGTGCTGTACTGAGCATGTCCCAGCGGAGCCCAGTGCGAGCAGCACATTATGCAAAAAGGCAGCTCTAGCAGATGGGAGAGAGGCACAGCAAGCATTTGCTTCACTTGCATCACCACCGCTTGAAAACAAACCTGGATCGCTAGAGGAGGTCTCGCCAGCAGGCCAGAGGAATGAAATCCGGGAGGATGGCCTGATTGCCAAAGGTGTTGCACTGCGAAAAATCATGGGGAATCAAGATGGGAAGCTAAAGAAAAATACAGGTGATGTGCAAGAAGGAGGAGAAGATGCCTCTGGGCCCAAGGATACGGACGGCACAAAGAAGGTATCGGGAGGCAGAAGGGGACTGGGGAAGCATGCGAAAGGAAGCGAATCGGGTAAGAAGAAGGGTAAGTCGGACTCCAGGCCCTCTGTGTTTTCAAATCTGAGGATCAGAAAAAATCTGTCCAAGGCTAAAGATGGGAATAGCAGTTCACGGGAGGATGTTTTGGAAAGCCAGGCCTTGCAGCCCGGGGAGCTGGACAGTACTCATTCAATTGTAACCAAAACTCCTGATATAAGCATCTCTGCAGATGAGGGGGGTCTCTCAGACACAGATGTTGAACATTTTGAAATCAGAAATGAAACTGTTCCAGCTGCTGCAGAGACACAGGATGGACAAAGGACCAGCTCTGGCTCTGATACGGATATATACAGTTTCCATTCAGCCGCAGAACAAGAGGATTTGCTTTCTGATATCCAGCAAGCTATTAGACTGCAGCAGCAGCAGGGGGCAATTAACATTGGAACTGAGGACCTTGTCGCCAAAACAATGGGCCGACACATGGCTAATTCGCAAGCAACCCCCTTAGATTTTGAGCGGTTTTTTTCAGTAACTACCACTGACAAAGAGAGGAGCCCAGACACAGAGGGGGCTTTTCCAGCGGCATCAGAAATTGTGGAAAACATTCCCGTCTCCCGTGCAACTGAACGTGAACCGAAAGAAGCAGTAAATGGCACAGGCTCTCCTGGTAACGGCTCACTTGAAACACAAGAACGTCAGCTATTGATTGAGGAGCAGCTCGTTGCTGGAGTGGATGCTGTAGCCAGTGAATTACAAGATGGTTTGAATAGAACTGCGGTAGAAAACGGGTCTGAGACGCACAGCTCCACACAACCTTTTCCAACTTCAGTGGCAGATGCTGAGGCTAAAATTGCTGAAGTGCAGGCTGTTGATTTTCGGGGCTCAGTAACAGAGGGTGGTATTTCAGATGCGGGCCGTGATCATGCTGCTGAGACTCAGGAAGAGAAACACACTCTGTCAGCCAGTCAAGAGGAGCTGCGTAATGGTTTATCCACGGAAATGAAAAATGGCAGTTTGTCCTCTGAAGAAACAGCAGACAGTCCCATGCTTGGTTCCCGATGTTTTAAGCCCTATCTAATTAATCCCTGTTACATCAAAACCACAACTAGGCAACTGAGTTCTCCCAACCATTCACCTTCTCCCTCCCCATCCCAGAGCCCACTTGTCACAAGGAGGCAGGAGTCCTTCCACAAAAAAGAAAAAGTCTCAATCAAGAAGAAGAGGTCTGCTAGTTTGGCAGGTTTGTTTAGTCGTTCTGCAGATTGGACAGAAGAGGTGTCTAATCACAAAAGCGAGATAACAGAGAAGGTGAGCTCTGCAGACTATTTGGAGCACAAGGGGTTTAGAGAGAAATTGCTAACAGAAAGAGTGCCTTTGACTCATTCAAGAAAGTCCTCAGGGGTCCAGGCTTCTACAGAGACATTTCCTAATGTCTTTTCAGGTGAGTGATATGTATTAAGGGTTGTTTTGGGTTTGTTTTTTTTTCCCATGACAGCTTTGAAAATATTTTTAAAATACTTTAATTCATTGCATGCAATACTTTACATGCATTATCATCTTTACTTGTGCTGACAGTTTTAAAATCCAAGGCCTGATCTTACAAACACAGTCACATTTCATCAGTCTGGCAGTACTGCCACTAAAGGAAGTGCATAACTCTTTGAAGTTTTTCTTTCTGCTTGTCTCCATTGTCTACATCCTGTAGGAGAAGGCTGAATGCCTCAAATTATTCTGGTTGAAGAATGCTAAAAGCTGAGCTGTTGTAGGCCGACCAGCTCTCTGCATAAATAGATCTTTCAAATGAGAAACTTTCTGTAACCAGGGTCCTGGTTGGGGTTTTCTTGTGCTAGGTGCTGTTCTAATGCACTGTAAACATCTGAGAGCTGCACCTGGTGTTAGACTGTGGCAATGATAAGGATTTGCTTAGTACAAAAAGGAAAAAAGCCATGCAAGCACAGATGGTCAGCACTTCAGAAAGGAACCAATTTCCTCTTCAGAAGGGGGAAGAAGGAGAAGAAAAAAAACTTATTGTTTTGAAAGGTAGCAAAAACAGGAGAGGAGAAGGGAACCCGGGGGTTGTATAATTTGGTAGTTGTGGCAGGCTGCTACTCAGGCTACACAAGGTGATTCATTCAGTAAAGTGTTCTTCAATTTGCCTGTTAGGCAGCTTGCATCCTGTCACAATGACGTGGGAGTAGAGAGTTCACTAATGAAGTACTGTGAGTGGATGGTTGTATTTTCCTTCACTCTCAGGTTATTTCTCCATTCTCTTCTTTCCACTTGAAGTTTCTTTATAAAGGTAATATATTCATAAATGGGGACACATCTGCCACATAGGAGGTATGTATACAGAGAAAACTCAGCAACATATTCAATATATTTTCACTTAAGGAACCTGTAGAACTAAGAGAATAAAGAGAACATAACCTACGAGCACCTGTTATAAGATAACTTCAGTTTTGTTTTGAATGAAGTTAGTTCTAGATGCATGAGCATAGTAACCATATCTGTGCACAAGCTCCTTGCAAAAAATGGAGTGAGACTTTTTTTGTGGTTTTATGAAAAGTAAACAGAAGATTGTGATTTATGAAATAAATATTATTTTCTAGATTCAAATTACAATGCTTTCATTCTTCAGTAGTCTTGAAGAAAAATCCCCAATTTCAGTCTAGAAAATTAGAATTCAAATTTTTTAACACAGAAAAAGCCAGTCCCCTCTGAGACTCGCCCTTTGTGAAGTGAACTGAATCTTTTTTTGTGTTTTAAATTCCTTTCACCTGTTTCTTAGACTTAGTTTCAGGCATACTACCTAAACTTTTCCAGTTTGAGGTGTTCACTAATTTCAGATTTATAGCACATAAAAATCACACCTTTTCTTTAGCTACCAACATTTGGCAGCTTATAAACAGCTTATAAAAGAAAATTTTTAATTGCCACATCAGTAATGCGATTTCATAGTGGTGCTATGACGGAAATAAATTTTATGTGGCAAATTTCAAGAATATGGTATTTCTTTCTAGATACTAGTTTTCTGAGAAACAGATTTTTTTGCGTTTCCTCACATGGTTTTGATTTACTTAATAACAATTTTTGGTTTGTTTGGTTTTTTCCCACCAATGCTTTAGACTGTTATTGTGAAGAGACCAGTGTCCAATGCAACAGTAGTTCTATCTCTTATGGAAATCACAGTGACCCTCATTTGCATGTACATACCAGTTGTCTTTACAGGCAGAGGACAATTATATCTTTCAGTTCATGCAGAAAAGCTTAAAGTGAGGGAACTGGAAATGACTCATCTCTGTTTGGCCATTCATAGTTCTAAAAAAATGTATTTACAAGCTAAAATTTATCGAGAATTTAAAAATAACAAGTGGTGTACATAAAAAAGGGGAATTAAACTTCACATTCGTTTTCCCATAAGCTACCATTGCTGCAAGAGTAGAAAAGCCTCTGAATAAACCATTTTGCACAGCAATGATTACAGAAATAATTTCCTTGTAATTTGATACTACTTGTGAAAAATGTTCTATTTTACTTGCATGCATGAGATGCATTGATTTGGGGACTAGCATCAGGCTTTTAGAAATAACATTTTTTTATAGTTTTTATTTTATTTGTAGCTTAAAAGAAAAAACAAAAACAAAGCAAAGCCTGACCCAAACAGCTTCTTGCCTAGAGCATTAAATCCCATTTTGCTGTGCAGTATTTGCAGTGTTGTTCTGCATTTCTAACTGGAATCAAGTAAAAGATTCCACAACACTTTATCATTGATTTCAATGACAGCAGGTTCTATGCAGATGATTAGCCTACTTTTGCACCATGTTGTGGTTTGGCTGTGTGCCCTTTGGTTTTCACAGTGATCCATACGAACTCTTTAAGACTGCTTTAATGTAAAATGTAGATGGAAGCCAAGGGCTTGAATGGTAGAGACTTTGCATATTTTAATTTTGCTCTATATAAGAAGGGAAGTACAGTATTTCAAATTTGATGCAGTTCTTCGGAATGTGGCGTGGAAAAATTTATGGGCGTTTTGTAATTCAGGCATTGGAGCTATTTCATTTTTTTATGTGGACAGCTGTATTTGAATTTGCAGTGACAGTAATTACAAGTTCTAGATTACCCAATGCACAGTGGGGCCATGGCTCTTATATTGTGGTCCCAGGAGGACAAGAGCTCAACAAGAGTTGGTTCTCTCACTTTGGTGTGTGGCAGTGGATGATTTGCACTCATGTGAAGAGAGTATCTGGGTGGGAAAATGAAATTGATATTTCCAAACATTAACATAACTGAAATAAAAGAGCCAATAGATAGATTTAGTAAAAATTATTTCATTCATGCATTAATTTGAGGTGCAGTGATTGCAGAGGAGTTAATAAGGGTGTCTTTTACCTAAATTGAATGAGTCTCATCAGCTGCCCCAGATGGTAATTAAACTTGACCCAGACAAACCCAGCCCTTTCTCATCTCTGTTGGCTGGTTGTAACACACTTGCTGGGTGAAGCTCTTTCAAACGGATCATTTATCTTTAGATTTCTCTTCAGAGATTTATGTTTGTTCTGCTCTATCTGTAAAGAGGAGACAAACAAAAAGTCCTGGTTACCATAAAACAAAACCTGAAGACAGTACTGTGCTTGTGTACTTCTCTTTGCTCTCTGTTTTCTGCCGCTTTATTCCGCTTCTGTACTGTGCTAATGTTGTCTTCCCACTTGCAGTACCAGTCCAGTATCTACAGCCATCTACAGAGGTCTTAGTATAGATAACTATGTGAAAACTTGAAAAAGTTAGATCAAAGTTTGTTTCTGAGACATAAAATAGACCTTTTAAAATGCTTTTTTTTAGGGCTTTTTTTCTTTCTGATTCTGAAACATCTCTTTCTGATGTGGTGTTGCACACAATATGGATTTGTACCTGTTGACATCCTGAGTAGACTTTTTATCATGCAGCTCTTATTTAAGATTACTTATGTTTTGCTGTTTCACTGATGATGTTTGTTAGCAGTAACACAAATGATTCTTTTATCGTATGGGGTGTAGCTTGCTCTAACTGAAGGAGCTGCCCATCAGCAACCCTACATGTGGTATGTGATCACACACCACACTCAGTGCTGCTAGCAAGCATCGGAAGGGAAAGATCCTCCTCTTTTTGCCTAGTACACAAAAATTGGGGTGGGGGGTAGGGGAGTCCAATACTGCACTTCAACTTTACTAAAATGTGTTTGAAAGTGGGCTGCAATATGTTATTGAAAGACGCCTGAGTGCTGATAAGTTGCTTTAACCTTATGATGCCAGCACTGGGTGATGGGATTTGGAGCAACGTGAGTAATTTCACTGGAATTCAGTGCTGCCACAGGCTTGTTTTGATGGGATCTCATGATTAATACTTTGATCTTTATCTAAAACTTCATTGGGAGTAGTAGGTTTTGGTCATGGGATTGAGTGGCTCTATCTATTGGGCAACCGCATTCTGAGCAGCAACCGCATTCTGAGGTATGACTGCTAGCCTGACATGTCTGGAGTAGGAATGTGTGGTCTTGGTTGCCTGATGGTGTTTTTTTGGGGTCCAAAGGGGAGAGGAAAAGGGACAGTTTATAGCTGGGGTCTGTGCAGCGCTACCTGCTCCTGAGACAGAGTACCACTAGAATATCCATCACACAGGAGACCTGTCTGGAACTGACCATTAAAGGACGTTGTGTCCTTCAGTGGCTTCCTTTCTGAGAAATGAGCAGTGGATTACTCCAGTGGGAAAAAATTTTGTGGAGTATATGTTTGATTATATTTCTTGGATCTAATTGTGCTTTATTATTTTTTAAAGTACATGTTTATTTTTTAATAGCTTGGGGCATCATTGGTCTATTTTTTAAAAAAAGCCCTCCAACTGTATGTAGGACTTATTTGCAGAAAAAAAAAACCAACATCCTATTTCATGAAACAGGCCTTTTTTTTTCCTCTATGCTGTTCTCTCTAAAAAGAAACAAATTCGGAATTGAAAAGCAACTCTAGGGATATTTTAGGCTGATTATATATGAGGGGTTAAGTTCTAATGTGAATCATGGTGACAAAAAATACAAAAATACTAATTACCCAAGATATTTTGTTTAGTGTTTTAATCAAGCTCAGGATATGGCCAAATGTATTCCTTATGAACTACTTCTGCCAAAATTTGAGCTTACATAAGGAGTAGCGGTGATGAACCATATATGTGTAGGTGTGGGTGACTGCAGCTTTGGTTATTTTTAGATACATTTTAAAACATCAAAACATTGTTCTGTAGCAGTTAGCTGGACTGCAAATTTCCAGAAACTTACTTTTATGCAGGCAGTTGATCCTTTTTGGGAATGGGGTGAGTTGGTATTAGGGGAACAGGACAGAAGGAGAAAGAAGCTGTGAAAGGAAGGTGATAGAAGGATGTGAGGACTTTTACACTGTGTCACTTCATTCCTGCCTCTTCTCATGATAATAGAAGGCCAGTTGTGTTTCATTAAATGCTTTAGAAAAGGCAGCAAAGTGGGTTCAGGAGCTGTGTCATGCTATTATTTTCTCTAAGCAACAGCAGCTTCCTGCATTCCTACATTGCAATTCATGTAAAGAAAATTAGTGACAACGAAGTGGTCTGTGTTACCTTGAGTATAGAAAATGACTCTTCCTTCTTTTATTTCCGTGGTACTGCTGTCCAGAAAGTTTCCTTCACACTGATGGAAAGAGCTAGGCTTTCTGACCAGGAGGTGGGTTATGTTTTCTGATGCTAAGCCTTGTTTTATTCTCAGATAAATACAAACCATGGCTTCTTTCATCTGTAGTTGCACAGCAGTAAAATCATTAAGTAAGCTAGCACTTTTGCAACAGTGAGAAGCAGTGATTTTGAGACTACGTGTGTAAACCTCAAAAGTTGTAAAAGTAAACCCTAATATATATAAAGCTAAATGTAAGTACATAAATATAGAAGAAGTACATAAATCTTGAGAATTTAATCTTTTTCATCTCTTGACATATATAGCTAAGTAGTGGCAGAAAAGCCTAGTCACGAATGAGATTTATTGAGACATTCTTATTTGTCAGTATAAGTATGAATTTTTTGGTCTCAGGATCTATTAAGGGTTATCAGGAGTGCCAGAGCTCTGAACCTGGTGTGAATTTGAATCAGGAGAAAACACAGATAACTTTACTGTGGGACAAATTACAGAAGGTACATTTCGTTCTACAGTTGACCAAGGTCTGGCTCCAATGTACCTAAAAGATGCAGAGATAGCAAGCACCAGGGAAAAATTCACTGCTATCCTTTCCTCTTCCTTGCACTGATAAGGAAAAAAATCAAAAAAGAAATCTGTCCTGCAGTATCACAGTGGTTAACTAAATTAACATCTCTTAAAAGTCATGAAAGAAAAGGTGGTTTTCATAAAAAAAATAAAAAGGGGAAAAAACAGAACAAAAACATCGCCTTCATAATAGAGTTTGTGTATCCAAGTGCTATTTTGTCATGCAAAGAGCCGAGAAATAATTTATGCTGAGAAATTGTTGAGGGAAATGTTTATTACATCAGCGAAAGAACATAAAGGCCCAGTTATAGCAAGGGAGGTGTGTTTCTATGATTTCTTCAAATGAAGTCTAGAAGAACATATTTGCTTGAATACATAGATGTGTGTCTAGTTTTCATTTTTGTGGAATATGGTTCTAATTTTCTGCTTTTCCCCTTTCTTCATCTTACTCTTGTTTGTTTATGGATACAAAGAAAAGCTTTTGGACATCCTGATAAATATTAAAAAGCGGTTATTAAATTTGGAGATTACCAAACTTTGGAAACACAGGTCCTGGAGGGAAAAGGAAGCTAAGGCATGCCTGGGAGCTAATGAGTAGGTTGAAGGAAATGTGTTTTTTGTGTCCCACATTAAAAACATCCTAGCTTTGTTCAGTTCAGTTGTGTCTCATGACTTTTGGCTGCTTGAGTATACACTTGAATTTACTTCTAAAGCAGAGATAGGCCAGACTGGACTGAATGTGGAATCAAAGGTTGAACCATTGGGAATAAAAAAGTTTTAAAAAATTGGTTTGTAAGGAATAGTGTGTATCAGTTTGGACTGACAAAAGATGCTGTTAGCAATACATGCCCAAAGGATCCATCAGAGGAGCTCCTTACTTGAAAGAGCTAGACAGAAAGAATTGTGGCTTTCCAGCAGTCTATGAGAACCTGGCACAGACTGCTGCCTTCACATCACAAATCACCACAGAGACTAAAAGGGTAAAGATGGACAGAATTAAATACTTGCTGAGAGGAAGCTAAGTACCTGGAAAACGCAGTACAAAATTTGCTAAAGATGCATATGGTGCTTAAAAGATTCAGTAGACAGACACGTATAGATTATCTTTCATAATAAACTGCTATAATTAGGGTAGCTTTCTACATGTACCTCTGTAATTTGCAATGATAGTGTGTTAGAACCTGAAGAGAAATTCAACGTGCAAGGACATATGCCATTTAATGTTGTGGGAGGGTGCATCTTGTTTATATTTTTAGAAAGATATTTTATACTCTGTGCCACTGCTATATCATAGTTGAGGAATTGTCTGGTATTTAAAAATAATTTTAAAATCTTCAGCTTCGAAAGTTAATATATAAAAGTTTCTGAAAGATGTATTCTTACATTTTACTATATATACCACATATATTTTTATCACTAAATGACATCTAGCAAAAGGAAGGGATAAAAGAATAATTTAATATTCTGTCTCAGCTTATCCTGTTATACATATGTCATATGTAAGAAAATTCACTGTGGGGGAAAGGTGTAAAATCTTAGTCACCATGAAAGCAAAATTTCAAGGAGCTTATGTTCAAGTTAGGGAGAAAGAATGCTTCACAGACTTGTTAATCTGGAAGAATGCTGAAAGCACTGTCGCAGCCTATGACAAATATTTTAATGTATTTTGAAGCTCTGGTGATGGCAAAGCTATCATACCTGCTTTTTATAAAAATTAAAATATTGCTACTGCAAATTATCAAGCCAATTTTCATCGTGTTTTGACTGCAGCAGCACGCAAGGCTTTGGAACAAATCTTGAGGGGGAAAATGATGAGATATAATTAACTATTGAGTATATGACAAAAGGGTAAAGAAAAACAACAAAATGCATCATGGTTTTAGCAAAGATCAATAAGACTACATTGATAACATTTTATTTACAGCTGCTTTCTAAACAACACAGGAGTGGTAAGAAGGCATTCATCTGCATTTCCATACAAAATGGTAACACTGCAAATCATTTATCCAAAGAGGAAAATTCTTGGTGGTTTTAGATAAGGGACTCTGTCATGTTACTTCACTGCCACCAGAGGAACAGCATCATTTTCGCCTGCCCCCCTGGTGTTGTGATCGATGGCTCGGTCAGGCTGTGGAAGTTTGTTACATAATGAAAACGAGAGTAGGCCTGTGTCCTGACCTTTGTCCTGGCCACAGCGCTTTCAGGACTTGATATTTTCACTACCAAGTAAAATCTTCATTAAACTTCTGTCTTTCTATATTATGACAAAAATTTCAAAATTAGGAACTGATCTGGCCTTGGGATTTCATTCATCAGGGTGAAGGTCTGAATTAATTAGATTTTCACATGCTTCTGCTTTTTCTAGCATGATTTGTGGATATATGGTGTATGTTTAAGTAATCTTATAACAGACTGCTGGGGAATATGGTGAAATTGGTGATGTTGTCATGTCTCATAGCCAGCACAAATGAACAGGTTGTTTTAAAATACAGCCACTAGATTCAATCAAGAAACACTGTGGACCGAGTAGGACATGCAGTTTCTTCGAAAACTGTTTGTAAAATCTTTTCTGGGGTGGATTTTTGCTTCCTTAGTTCAGTGATCTCTCTTTCTCATCTTTATTTTTGGAGAATCCTGTTTTCAAATTTTGTCAGACCTTCGCTTTTTCCGTCAGGGAATTTCTGGAGGAATTTCAGGGCCATTTGAATGAGGTGCTACCTTTGCTCTGCATGCACTGAGGTGGCCCTGGGGGCAGTGGCTGCCAAAAGGGAGCATGCACACATGCTCTCTAGCTCTCTTTAGAATGTCTCAAGCACTTGATGCTGTTAGCATTGTGTGATGCTCTTTCTTTGGCTGTGAAATGTGTTGCTTGCTCTTAGCTGAGCTGAAATCTCAGTGATATGCTTATGAAAGTTGTCTTGCACAACCTAGAATCTGTTTAAATTTTTAGTGATAATTGTGGGGCTAAAATAAAGGAAAAAAATACTTGCTTGAGTTGCACAGGAGTTGATGTATTCTGGTTCTGCCCTTGGAGCTAGTGATAGCTACATGGAAAATTTTTAATACTAAACGAGGGTTCTATGAAAGATAGGACAGTGTAAAAGGAGGGAGATTGGGATGCCAAGAAATTCAGACAGCTTGGCAAAAGTAAAGCATAGTGTTTACTGTGACAATCAAATATAGGACTGACAAATGTAAAATTAATAATTTTTAGTTTTATTCTAGTTTGAATAGCCTATGAAAGTATTCAATCAATACATTAGTCACTGTAATTTAATAAATATGTGTTTCCGACTTTGAAATTACATTGAACTGTGTGTAGGCACTCATAGAAAACTGTGGGAATGAGTGAGATAGTGTTGATGTATGTCTTTTTCTTAATTCTCTTGCTTAGACAAGCTTTCTGCTTTGACTTCTGAATTTAAGATGATGTGTGGGTTCAGTTGATATCATCCATGTGAACAGCCAGGAAATCTGGAGGCAGAAATCAGAGAAGGAAGGACAATCTTCTTGGGTACTTCCACACATCCCTAACTTTATTAATGTTCTAAATCCTAAGATATAAGATTTTATACCTTATATAAAGTATAAGATATAAATATGAAAACCTCAGTATTTTATGATAATATTATTTTATGATAATAAACAATATAAATATATAAAGATATCAATATATAACATCTGCAGGGTTTTTTCCCCTTAGAAACATAGGCTTTTATACAACCAGTGAAGCGTTACACTGATAATAAGGAAAAAAGGAAACATATTTGACAGTATTATAGGAATTTGTGCCCTAACCATAGACCTTGACCAATTTTGTTATATTTAAGGTTTACGTTGTCTGGAAATTAGATTTAAAACATATTTTATTTTGGGTTTATTCAAAGCAGAAGGTTTGGTTTGTTTTTTTTTCTTATGAAACTAAATTGTGTGGAGGCTGGTCGCTTACTAGGTTTTCCATGTTTTATGTAACCAGGCTGTGAGAAAACTGTCACATGATTTTAGGAAAGTATCTGTCAATAAAAATTCAATCTCTTAAAAAAAATTTAAAAAAACCAAAACAAAACAGATAAAGCAAACTCACCGGATGAGAAATCTAGAACAGTTTACCAATCTAAATCAGAAGAGGATTAGAAACTCTGCAGTGAAAAAGAACAATAAATCAAGTTTCTAATCCTGGAATATTGGGCATAATCTCACAGGTCAGTCTTCAGACAAAAACCAGACAAAACTAAATTGCTACTTTTATACTGCAAATGCATATTTAATATGCACTTATGCAGTACTTGGGCTTATTATTTGAAGAAAAGATTGCTAGTATACCAATTTCTGTTTCATTCCTCAGGTTACATGTGCATCTTGGAAAACCATTCTCAGCAATCATGTGTTGCACATTATATCGAGGCTGAGTGGTGCAGGTTAGCTGAAAAACTGGAAATTTGAAAAGCTCGTGAAATGAAAGGAAAACAATAAGGAACTTTAATACTTTTGATCACTGACGTATTTGTTTTATATGTAAAATATTAGTGTGCTTGTTATATTTGAGACTTGGTTAAGTACATTAAACAGCAAAAAGGTGAAAATGGAGTGTGATTTATTTGACCCTGAAAAATCGTTCATTAAGCTTTTGCTGTATAGTTTGAACATGATGAATGTGTAAATTTTTTTTTGTGTAAAATACTGAGAATTATTTAAGAAATTACGTGTAGTTCCAATTGCTATCTCAGCTAAAAATATGAACATCTTTGCAGTATTTCTGTCTCTCTGACATTTTTGTCCTCTTCTGGCATGCTGGGGCATGTTTGGTGCTGCACTGAGGCCTGAGTTAGCTATCACCTTGCTGGCAGCATATGCAGAAAAGGAGATTGAAAAAAAATTGAAAGTAAAGAATGATTTTGACTAATATGAGATGGTAGATACCTGAAGTACAGCATTTTCTTACTTTTGAATGCAACTTCTTTTTTCTCCTATTTACTCTGTTTTTTTTAGTTTGGGAGGTTTTTTTGTTGTTATTTTTTTTGTTTCTAAAGCTACATAATTGAAATCCTTTCTAAATGAAAACCATAAGAAGACTACAATTGTCTTTTTACATTTTGCAAGAATAATAGAAAATATTATAAATGGAAGTTCACCATTTTGTCTATTTCTTCTTCCTTTTCCCTTATTTCCTGTCTCCCAGAAATAGAGTAAGGCCTGTGGTACATTTGGCTTCAAAGCTTATGAAATCACTTGCTGTGTGAACATTTTTGATCTTACTAAAATGGCCAAAAAAAGGAGTAAACTGAGGGAAAGGAAGCAAGCAGATTTCAGCTTTTGAAGATGTAAGCAATATGTGCATTAATCAAGTTAACTCTTGAGGTGACTGGCTAGGGTGTTCAGAACTGGTGTTACACTGGGGCTGTTCACTCGGCATTAGGAAGAATTAAAATGGAAAGTCTGTCTCCAGTGCGTGTAGGTTAAGATGTACTGATGCAATTGCTGTGCTAAAGGTGAAAGTGTGGTGTAGCTCTGGGTTTTTGGAGAGAGAATCACCGAGACGGGCGGAAGGGAGAGCTTTTGGAGTATAACTCATTTTGATCATTAGTCTCAGCTGGTGCTCAGTGACAGCTGTGCTCCCGGGCTTTTGCAAATCCAGCGTAAGGAGGATAGAAGACACGTCTTTAAAGATAAATGTGAGGTTAAAACAGCAAGATCCTCAGGGAAACATTATTGCAAGCTCTGCTATAGCACAGTGCCTCAGTGCATGTGTGTGTGTTTTCAGTACGGCTATAATTACTCCAGTTTTCTTCCAATTCTCACTTCCATTCATCTCTTCCTCCCCTCAATAATTAAGCAAATGCAAACCTAACAACATTTTTATGATATTGTTTCTTCTTAAAGATTTTCTTGCTCACCTTGCAGCTCTTTGAAAAGCTTGTCTTCTGAGTATATCAAAGATCTATGAGGTGAATTCTCTGAGTCGGGATTTGCTTGTGTTTCTCTGTGGACAATACTTAACATGCTTTTAACCACATTTTTCATACAGGGAGAGAGTATGGAAGGAAACCATACTTGAACTTGTGAATTTTCATTCAGTAATGAATAGCTTACATGTTCTACAGAGATGGCTTTCATGAACAGTGGTGTTCAGCTCTCGATCATAGAGAGTGAGGACCTGTTGTGTTATACTAGAGCAGACAAGATCAATCTTCATGAGAATGGGAGAAAGAGGCAGATCATACAGAGATGGAGAACATGGAGTTTGGAAGCTGAGCCAGAAGATTCAGCCTGAGTCACAGTAGCAAACTTACAACAAAATATCCACAGAAGGCCAGAATACCTGGTACTTCCAAAGTTAATTTCAGGTTCTCATTCTTTTAGTTGATTAACTGTGTAATCCTTTGCAAGAGACGGAAAAAAAAAAAAAAAAAAAGTCTTTTTGTCCCTTACTGGGGTTTAATTAGTCATTCCAAGGTCCTAAAAAATATCTTCTGAGTTTATAGTCATCTTACTTGCTGAAGATTTTTGGCAGGATCCTCAGAATTTGATTTGATCCAAAGCTGAAGTTCTTGTCTAATTCAAAACTTAGAATGCTTCCCATCCCTTGCCAAACTAATTAGGGGAAAGGTAAGAATAGGGTTCAGGAACTTCATGACCCAGGATTTCTAGGAAGAAGTGCTGTTTTAAACATGAAAAGTGGTAATTTAACCTCTTAAGGAAAAAAGATCTCAGAGACCTTGGTGTTAGTTTTTACTGCGTCCACAGCAGGTAAAGGCAGTCAAGAGAAATTTTTTGCTAATCCATTTAAGCCTGTAGCAGAAATCAGCCAATCATTTAGTAATTATGAAATTATTAATCACTTAACTATTCCAGATTATTTGCAAACATCTTCACCTCTTGAAGCTATTACCTCATGTAAGTTAGGAATATTAGATGATTAAGGTGTCTGAGGCCAAAAGCTGTTGCTGCTGCCTTTTATTTACAAACT
Organism: Vireo altiloquus; assembly: GCA_013396875.1. Classification (NCBI taxonomy): domain Eukaryota; kingdom Metazoa; phylum Chordata; class Aves; order Passeriformes; family Vireonidae; genus Vireo; species Vireo altiloquus. The sequence continues at coordinate 1,998,340 of VZRF01014225.1, read as the reverse complement.
AACAATGCAAAATTGTAGCTCAAAATCTTGTAGTTGACTGAAATTTAACCCATGCATTAAATATGGCTATGATTTTGTTTTTGCCATTTAGCATATAGATGCAGGGATTAACATTGTGCAGTCAATATCGATACAAAGTAATTTTAGCTTTAATTAATTCCAGTGTGTAGTGCAGATAGACGGGGTACTGGCAGTCTGTTTGCGGTTCAAAACAGCAGCTGTTAAAAGCCTGTGGGGGTTGAGTACTAAACAGGTATTTTGCTAAAACTAAACAAAAATACAACCTTCATCGTGCCCTGAATTATAGACATGATTCCTGCTGCTTCACAAATGTCTCTTACATCAACATCAATGCAGGCATCGGTGGGAGGTTGGAGCAGATTCAGCACCCACCTCCCCAGGCCAATGAGGACTTTGGAGCTGAAATGCTTCTGCTATAGGGACAAGTCTCTTTCCACCTGAAATTAGGTATTAGGGAAATATCAGTAGGAGGAACTACTTCCTGATTAATGATGGCTTTCAAATGTAATTTCCCCTTGTGAAATAACTTCAGCCCTGTCAGGAGCTGCAGTGGCACAGTGACTCCATCCACCAGGCCCTGCAGCATGGCCTGGTGTTACCTTGAGGGAGTGAGTCACCTTCTCAAGTACCAATGCACTTTCTCCTGGTATGGTTTACCTCTTCCTTTCCTTTTATGTAAAGCATGTGTTGCCCTCTCTATAACTATGTCGCTTTTTATGTTTGATGGGGGATGTGCAGTTCTTGCCCTGCTATTGTCCACTCACTTTGATTATAAGCTCTACCTGGTTAGGTATGAAACTTCAGTGGCTTAACACTCTATTCTGTCTATATTGTTTATGTTAAGTACTTCAAGCATACGACTCATTCAGTGTTGATACAGAGACTTTTTCATAGCTTCTTGCAGTAAAACTATTTCTCTGTGCTTTGAAAATTGAATGTTTTCCAGCTTGCATTTAGTAAAATGTGTTAACTGAATGAACAATTACATATTTCTGTAATTTAAATTTCTGTCTGTCCTCGGATCTCTATAGCAATTGTAAGGAACACCCAAGCTGTGTTAGACCACAGGTTTATATGAAAATTTCTACCTTTGTATTGAGAATGCTTATTTTTTTGACTCAACATATATTTGATGAAAAGAACACCATAATAGTATTAAAATCAGTTTGGATCAAGTTACTGATTCTTCTAGGTTAAAAAGTACTTGCTAATATAATTAAATATTTTTACTATCCTATTTATTCAAAGACTACATCATGCTCGGGTAAACAAAATGATATAATTTCTCTTACTGTAATCTGCATTACTTAAATTCATTAATGACTTTTTTTATACATATACTTATTTTATGTTGTTTGAATACCAAAGTATTTTTAGACAATAGTTAAAAACCCCTATATAAATTAAACTCCAACTGAATGGCAACTGAGATTCTGAACAATGTATTTGAACTTGAGCAAGACACTCAAATGTTATAAAAATTAGCAAATGAATGGGCGGATTAAGGGGGAAAAAAAGTGCCTCTTTTCCTGTTTTGCAATTGACAGATATTGTTCCTGCTAATTAGGTCAAAGTAAAAGGGAGGGGTTATTCTGGAAAAGACTCTCTAAACATGAAAAGATTATTACATGTTGAAATGTCTGGGAAAAAAGCCGAAAAAATCTATCAGGTCTGACATTCAGAAGTCATGGAAAATATTTTAATATATAATAGCATGCAGAAATGTGTGTTTTTCTTGCACAGTCCTTTCTTTTTGGGTGTGAGCAAAGTGATCTGTGATCAGCAAGAAAGACTGTCTTCAACTAATAAATTATTTTGAAAATTTAACAGCTGAACTATGATAGAGGGATATAAGCAGTTTTGTTAACATTGCATTATAGGTGATGTAACCAAGGAACAGAGGCAAACTAATCGGCAAACATAGCAAAATGTATGTCTCTTACAAGTTTATCTCAAAGCTTGTCTCCCATCTTTTTCCTTTGAATATATTGTATTTTGTCTAATAAAGGCTAGGAAACTTGGACGAATAATCAGATAATTATCCGATCTTTAGATATAGAGAAGAAAATCTTAGAAATAATTTCCAAAATTTTAATGTATTGTTTATTTTAGGGTGTATTGCCACATGAAGTTAAAATAGTACAGAAACTTCTGGCCAAATGTCACTTACAATATCCTTTTAAAATTGCTTCCAGATGTTTATAAGAGAAATCTTTTTAGTATGTTCTGAAAGACTGGGAAATTTTACATTTTGAATAAAGTCAGTGTTCAATCAGAAATCTTGTGTGTAAAAACCAGTAGAATTATCATTATTATTATTATGCTAAATTACAATAAAATGCTTTCTTAACACTGTTAGGGTTTTTGGTTTGTTTTTTGTTTGTTTGAAAATACCTTTGGCTTTGAATGAGTGGGTGGTAAAAACAGTCAATAGGAACTTATTTACTTTATGTACTTAGAGTACAAACTGTGTTCCCAGCTAGTTTATACTCAAACATGAAATTAACTTTATTACTCCATTTATCTTTTCTCTTTCAGTGGGTCTATTTCATCTCTTTATCAATATCATGTAAATCTGAACTTTGGCATCTTTTTACCTTTGACATTTTAGAGCTTAAGCAACTTAATATTCTTACAATGTAGATTTTACTGCAACCTGCCTATGTATCTAATTTTTACAGTCTATTTCTGGCTAACTTTACAAAGCTTTGTCGTCTTTCAAACCACTAACATTTTCTCCCCTAATATATTTTATAACATTTGCTTTCCTTTCGTGTTCTGGTTGGATAACAAAGGAAAATACTTTGATCATAAAATCTGGCCCTGTAAGAGGAATAAGTATCTTCTAGATCTTTAAAGGCTTTACTTCTCTGAATTGCTGCTTGTGACACCACATTTACTTTGGAGCACTCTGCCACTCTGGAGCTGTATACAATACAATTTTATACAGAATAGTTATGAGGGGGTTTTGTTACTAATATTTTATTGAGAGTGTCTCTAAAGAAACAAAGCACAATTTCTCAAAGACTGTAATATTTTTATGATTCGAAAAACAAAGGCTCATTCCAGGAGTTGAGAGACTAAACTCTGTACTAGCTTTGTGTAATGTCTTTGAAAAAGTTGTTTCATCTCTTGGTGATATCTTAGTTTTCTTTTCAGAACAATTGTATAGGAAATTGATGCTACAATAACAACTCATGGGTTTTGTGCAGCCAGCACATATATGTGCATACATATCACACATATATATACATATTTCCTGAATTTCCTAACTAGGCTCCAGATCATTTACAATTATATAGAAATATTTTATATTAAAATCTTACCATCAGATACATTTCTTAAGAATTCTTTTTTTTTAATATTTTTTACTTCTAATAATTCAGATTTTAAATACTCATTGTAATGCCTAAATACATGTGTCCTGCATATAGCTACAAATTTTTACTGATCACTCATCACCTTGGCAGGACGAACTCTGCTGGAAAAGCTCTTCAGCCAGCAGGAAAATGCACCACAAGAAGAGGCAGAAAAGCTGTGTTCTCGCATTATTGCAATGGGTCTTTTGCTTCCATTCACTGACTGCTTCAGAGAGCCATGTAATCAGAGTGCCCAGCAAAGCACGCCCACGTTTGATGTAAGTACTGAAAAAGTTATCTTTTGTCTCTTTTTTGAAGTAGGACATGATTTGCTAATGGTTTATCCCTCCTGATAGAATTCTGTTTGTTATTTTAATGAAAATTACCCTTAAAGTGACCAGCTATTTTTCTGTGCTCAGGTATGTACGCTTTTGTATCCATGTAAGCATAGGAGTGTTCTCCTATAACTTCATTTCTTTTTAACTCATATCTTAGCCTGCTGTACTGCTCTTCATTTGCAGTTTTCATTGAGGTATCTTCTTTGAATCAAAGCACTCAATATGACTTACCAAGATTTCCATCAATAGCTGCTTCACCAAGAAATATAAATTAAAGGAAAAACAAAAAATAGCATGTCACAAAATTTTATGGAACAGAGATTTCTTTTTTTCTCCTGAAAATACTTTTGATACTAAGTAGTGCAGGGGTCAGTTCTAGCTTGCTGGCATTCCAGCTGTAGTGTTATCTGTGCCTGTGGGCTATCTGACCAGGTATTTGCAGACTTTTACAAACCTGGGGAAGTATACATAACCTTACATACTTTTCCTTTCTCTTGGATAATTAATTCGACATTAGGATGTCTTCTTGTTGTAACCTATGGTGCTTTGTACTGTTTTATGTGGCTAAAGATAATCAGGGATTTTCCCTTCACTAATTAGCTTCAAAATAGTATACAAATATTTACTAATCTACTTAGTACCTTGGTGGTATAGTTAAGATCATCCCTATTCTCCACATTAAGCTGAAGCTTGGTTAGAAACTCAAGAAAGGATTGGCATAGATGTGAGAGAATGTGATTTCTTCTTAACTCTTTAAATCTTTCTCATCTTTCCTGAAGAATAGTTTAACACAACTGGTGAAGAAAAAATTGAGAGAATAATTTTTTGCAAGGAATTCTTATACAAGCTTTCCTAAATAACCCAATTTATCTAAAAAATCATCCTATGGTCCCTCTAACATTATTATATGTTTCTACTTTGGGTTTGGTGTTACTATTTGGTCTTTTTTAGACGCATTATTTGAAATATTTTTAACTGGTTTTTGAAATTAATTAAAAAATGCAGTTTAACTATAAAACTGAGGTTACTCAGGCAACTTAAAATCACACAGCATTTGAAAGTTCTTGGGTTTAAACATGCTCATAAAAGTTACTGGAAAATACAAGTTTCTTATTTTTGAGGTTGTTTAAAAGAGTCTGGTAATGTTTTCAGTTCTACTGCTGTTACCGTATATTTAGCAATGTCTTTTAGAGTATGGAATACCATATTCTTAAACAGCTTCTCTATCAGAATTAAGTTCAAAGTTTTCAAGGAAGCAGAAAAGGCTCCTTTTTTAACTGATATACCATATGTGAGTAACAGGTATTTTTATTATCTTTTGTTTAACATATCCAACAGGAGGGAACCAGTAGTAGCCTAGCGTCATGTCAACCATCTGTCAAGGTCAGGAATTTAAGATGTTGCTGGATTAGCCGTGATCTTAATGTGACTTGGTCTGTCAGTAAGCCACAAATGTCACAGCTCCTGTGACTATTTTTCTGTAAAAATCCCCTAAACAGATCACACTCCTGGTAGAAGAGTTTCAGAAGTGGCGTACAACCCTGTTATGTAACCAGTACACTCTTCTTCGAAGGAGCATGCAGCTGTCTTGAGCTCTGGGATCTCAATAACTGAATTCCACATGGTGCAGAGCTGAGAGCTGCTGATAGTGAGTTTTGGAATATGTTTCTGCTCCAGCCTTAGTGGCCACAGTACAGGAACACCTATCAGTTTATTCATTACAGGTTCTCCAAAATGAAGATATTTAGACCTTGCAGTATAAATTCTAATGGCTGAGAAGTTGAAAATTGTGAATCTTAGAGTAAATAAAATATTTTACAGGGAATAAATGCTAATTTTTATGTAAGGGAATGAAGCAATTAAAAATTAGCAAAAATTATGGTGATGCTGAATATTACTTTAAAAAGGACGTGTAAGGTTGGTGAGTCGTGTCCTCCCTTGCATCTCTCTCCATGTCATAACTTGGGGTTTTTTTCTTATTCATGTTTTTCTTGTTTGTTCGTTTGCATTTCTTAAAATTCATTTGAGCAAGACTTAAATGTTGATCTAAGAGTTTATTTCAAAGACAGAGGAATCAGACTAGGCTTACGTAATACCCAAATTTCACCCATTTAGAATTAAGAGGTACATTTTTTTGACCTTACTCCAAGATTGGGAGCAGAGCCAGACCCATATTCCTCCTTCATCTCCAAGTTCATCAGACCGCCAGTTCAGTTTTGGATTGCCTCCACTTTGTCTGATGTCCTTTTCATTTAGCTGGAACTGCCATCAACAAAGCTCCTGTAGCCCTGTCCTGGTCTCTGCCACCTTGTTGTCCTTCCTCCCTTCTTCATCAAGCTACAGTGCTTGCCTCTTCCTTAAAGTTACTACTTTGGCTGTTTTGATTTTCATTTTAGTCTGGTACTCGTAAACTCTCTCAGGTCACTCCTTCAGAATATATATATTTTTTGCAGACTCTCCAACACTTTTTCCACTGAAACTCTTCTTTGAATCCTGCCTTTTCTCCTTTTGTGACTTATCCCTTGTGTTTCTGAACTTTAAAGTACTTTTTTTTTTTTAATGTTGAATATAATCCATGACGCCCTTCTTGCTTAAGTGTGGTCCCACAGAGCTTATTTTTTGAAGATGCTAGGTTATAGCTTATGAAAACAATTCAGTAAGTTTTGTTCACTCTATGATCTATTGCTCATGGCTTGAGATGAATATAAACAGATTATTTAAAAGTCCTATTCTCTCACTTTGATCCTCTTTTCTGGATGGCCTCTAGCAAATTTATTTAACATGGCTAATGCTGAAATCTCTTGAAATGTTTGTAATTGCACATTTTGATTATATTCTCATTTTCTTTATTATTCATGCCTGCTGGTCAGCTCTACTTTTCCCTGTCTTAGGAATGTTTATCCAAATCTTGTGTGTTTTCTCAATAATGCAAGAGATCTGGTTTGCTTTCCTTCTCCCAAATTATTCCAGACTTCAGTGTAGACCATTTAACAATGGCACATGCCCTCTTTTTGTATCTTATTTCTGACTGCAATTAAACAGTGCATTAAAAGTAAAGAAAATTTTCACAGCTCTTTCACAGTTTCTTGGACTAGTATTATAATGGCTCCTAGAAGTCAGTTTAATTTAAATTCTTGGCACTTGTGTCTCTGGTGTACGCTGTGTTTTGTGGATGTGATGCTAACTCCATTTTTCATATATGGCAAACATAAAGGATCAACAAGTGCCGAATGAGAGCACTAATCTTCAGAGAACTAGCAGCTGTCATCATATTTATGCTGAGGAAAGTGTCTAGTTTCCAGAGGTTTATATATTAAGTCTTTGGATAGATTTTAATGATGATTGGAGGTGGTATGTTCATGAAGTATCTCTGAGCTTTTTGTCAAATTAGCTCAATGGACAGAAATTTTAGAACTTCTTTTAGAATTTTATGAGAAAACTTGCCTGTTCAATCTGGCCTGTTTTATCATTTCTTTTGAAACAGATGATGGCAGTTGCCCAGAATAAAAGATTAGTCTAAAAACTAAAAGCTGAATAGAGCTTTAAAAGTAACAGAAATAGACAGGATTGGGATTTTTAAGATGTTTGCTGATGAGAAGCAGCGGAAGCTTTTGTTATAGCTCTTCCTACCTACTCTTACAATGTAAAGAGTATCTTAAAGAGTAAGTAAATGTTCAGCAGCAGGTTCTCTGTCTAGAAATATGTTGCCCTTACTGCTAGTTTCCCATTTGCTGGAGAGGCTGCGAATTATTGCTTCATGTATGTCATGACAACTTACTCATCAGGCTATCTGTAGTCTTTCATGCTTCTGCTGGTGTTTTATAAAAGAAAACCAGAGGGTTCAACTAAAAAAATTAATAAAGTCAAGCAATTAGATGGGCAACTTATAGAAAGATGGATAGATTAGCAAAAGCCTACACAAAGCATGTTCTCTGAAAAAAACTTCTTGTCTTTTGAATAGCTATTGACTGCTTGCCTTTTAAATTTTCCCCTTTTTAGTAGTTTTGAGTTATTCAAGAGGGTTTCTAAAGATTCAAATTAAAATAAAACATCTTCTGAGTGAATGATATGAAAGAAATTAATGTCTTTTGAAAAACTCTTCCATTAGTAAACCATAGAATCATAGGTTCATTAAGGTTGATAAAGACGTCTAAGATCATCAACTCCATTAACCCAGTGCCACCATGTTCACCATTAAAGCATATTCCCAATTGCCACATCCACGTTCCTTTTGAACACTTCCAGGGATGGTGATTCCACCACTTCCCTAAGCAGCCTGTTCCAATGCCTGACTACTCTTTCAGTGAAGACATTTTTCCTAACATCCAATCTAAACCTTGCCTGGTGCAGCTTGAGGCTTTCTCCCCTTGTCTTCTCTCTTGTTAGCTGTGAGAGCTACCTGTCTTCCTACATGTAGTCTTAAGCTTTTTAGCATGTTACCTCATTATGTTATCCTATTAGACTAAAATTAACACAAAATTGACTTGGCTAAATGGTGCATCTTTGGCAAGAACGTACCAACAGGCAAGTTTTGCCTTCACTTTATGGAGGATCACAGCTTTTAATAAGTAGAGATCTCATCTGCTTAGATCCTCCCTTAATATTCACAGAAGGTATAAGATAGCTATCTTCAGAGAACCATCAGTAAGGTGTATGAATTATACATATATGCATTAGAATTTAAACTGCTCATACTCCAATGAAAGAAGCTGGCATTTTCCTATGAAATTGAAAGAACTTTGTTTAACATCTCAGTGCTAAGAAATATTGACAGGACTTGGATTTTGGATTTTATCCAGTAGTTGCAATTAGCACACACTGTGGATGCATAGTCCCTAATTATGACATCCTATTTCAGATTTTCCAGTTCACATTGTACAGTCTCAAGCTATGGGCAGTTTTTTATTTCATTGCGGGTTTCTACTTTTTTTCTTACAAGCTTTTCAAGTAACTTTGTGTTGTTTCTGAGCATCAGGTTTAAAACACTTAAATTCTTAATGAAAACTTAAATTATCTTGTGATAGGGGCTTTTTTTATAATTTTGTATATGCTTTTGAGAGCATACCTTAGTATCCATACTTTATTCCTTGTCTGAGGAACTTAATTTCTGTTTCACATTGAAGAGTCCAATAACTACTTCTTTTCAAGTGGCACTAACCAGAAATATCATCTTCTTTAATCTTTATTTCTGGTTTGATTTTGACTGGGCTATCTCTCTACATCTCTTTTCTAATCTTTTTACTGTGTTGAGTACAGCCGTTAAGGCCTTCTCGATTTATCAACATTTTCACCACATTCTATAATGATAGGGCTAAATGACATCTTCAGGATAGTATCTTTCTTTGCCTTGTTGTGATGTAATTTTATAGTCATGTTTGACAGCTTGGGATGGGCACTGCCCCTTGTGCCATTTGTAGTTATGGTGCCTGACGAAGCTGTCATCTCTTTCTGAAATAATGCTTCCCCAAGGAAGCAGAGAGACAGACAGCATGAATGGAAAACACTACAAAAAATGGCTGTTTTCTGATTATTCCTAGCCACCTGTGGTGATGCAAATGCTTTCTAAGGAAACCAAGATGCTGCTTTCTTTCTGCCAAGTATTAGCAGATGGTGGGACTTTGAAAGTCGGAAGGAAGAGGAATTAGTGACATGAAGGCTTGACTTAATTTGAACTTATTTGCACTGCTTACATCAGTCTGAAAATTAGTGGGGAAACAGGTTGCAGGTAGACTCCTTTCTCAGAAGGCAGAGAGCCGAAATACCAGTGATCATTTTCCAAAGAACTTTCCCAAGTACTGACATCAGCTAGGAGAACTTAATTCTAAATTACAGCACAGACCTGGCAACAAAGCGTACAGCATTTCTTCAAGCATACTTTTAATGCTTGGGCATATAATGTGTAAGGTTGAATGTAGTCCCATGTTAGGAAATTTGTCAGAGCAGTGCCTAAGAGTTTATAGTGAATAAGACTTTAAAAGTGAACGGATGAAAACTGAGGACTAGAGTAAACAGATTGTTATTCTGCTGCCTTAATCTTTGTTTGTAGTGTAGGTTACCATGGCAGTTCATTTTGGCTAAACCAAAGCCACCATGTCTCCTCTTCCGTTGTCCACTCACACTTTGTCTTTCGTGGTGAGCAACTCTGAATATTCTTGAGTGTAGTAAAATGGAAACAATTGGTTGATCACTGGGCTGAAGTATTGCTTTTATGCTGCTTCCCTGCTTTTTTATTTTACAATTTTAATTGCATCTTTATTTTTACAGCTGTTAGCTCATGCCCTGCGGCCTTCTACTCTTTTTACTCCTTTTTTTCTTTCTTCTTTCTGCTTACTTGTGGTGATGTTACTGTCTACATTTTCAAGTGAAACACTTTATGTGTAGGATGTTGCTAGGTTTTCAGATTTCATTTTTCAATGGACATTGCTTACCTGCTTGTTCTCAAGAACTGCTTCAAGAGCCTTATCCTGAATGTTAAGTTTATACCACCTGTTTAAATTTTTTAGTATCATTGTGCATATGGTGAAGGTGGTCATCATGGTGAGCCTGTCACCTCAAGAGATCTTTGTATTTTAAGGCTTTCTCTAGGTTAGTTCTTTTTTATAGAATTTCATTCGTAAAAAGATGTTTTTTCTTACTTGGAATTGTGAATAAATCGAGGGTTTAATTTGCATATATTGAATATCTCTCTTTTAAATTGAGTTTTACAGAAGTAAAAATCACATGGTCAAATTTTATAGAAGTGAAAGGAATTTTCTAAGGAAGCAGATTGATTTGAGTAATTCAAATTTTTCAGATCCATACTTAAAGAAAAACTGTGTCAGTGTAAATTAGAACAACTCCTGATGAAGAAGCTTCTTGTGTTGGCTTACATTTTCTCATGAGTCAATGAGAGGATAAATCATCAGGTCATGTCAGTAATAGCTGATAACCTGGTGATCTTGGGATGTGGGCTTCCAAGTGGGTGGTCTAGTTGAATGTGTACAGAGGCTCGGTCTTGATCTCTTTTCCTGAAAGCTAGCCACTGTTCCCTCTTCCAGAGAAAGTTTACTGTAAGCTCATCAGCTGAACCTGTTCAGCTATATTAAATGAAGAAGTTGCTGGGGAATAGGAAAGCCAAGACGACTTGGAACAGACAACTCTGGAACAGAATGAGAATAGATGTGGAAATCTGAAATTTAGTTTCCTGATTTCCTTTCCCCATTAGAGCTCTAACTGCAGGGCTATTGGCTCTCTTTGCCTCTCTTTGGGATATTGTATTGAATCTTGAGCAAAAATTAATGGGATCAAACATATTTTTTCTCTCTGGTTGATGAGGTTGAAGTCAAATAATGAGAAATAAATATTTTGTGATCTTTGACACTGGAAGTATTTTTAAATTCATTGTTGAGGCACACTGGTTCCCTGAAAAGAAAAAAATACCCTTGACTCAAGTAAAATGCTTATGTAACAAATTTAGTTTATGAGGATAAAGTGCTGCTTCAGCTATGCATTACAATATTATGAAGGACTTGCTGGTTTTCAACCTTGGAAAGCATCTGTGCTCACTAGTACATCCAAAGCTAGCACAAGTTGAGGGCTGTGTTTAATCATTGCTCTGGTTCTGTCAGTGACAAGACAGAGCTTTGTTACTGAACCTGTCCTCAAAAAGTAAACCACTTTCCCCATTCTTAAAAGTATTGATTTCTTTATTCTAAAAGCTGCTTAAAATAAAGCAGTCTCCTGCTGATAAGAGCATTTTGAGGCAGTCTGTCTCTAGTTTCTCAAACTGAAACCTTGGTTCTCCAATTAACTCTTTGTATGCAGTGGGGAGCATGCAGTTGGCTTGCTTTCATTTTAGAGGCTGTATACTTAGTATACTAGAAGGATTAAACCTCCTGAATGGAAAAAATTAATTCCTTCCATGCCCTTTAAACAGACTAAATGCCAAGAAATTATATGCAAATTTGGACAAGCTCTTTGGAGCTCTTAGCCTGGAAAACACCTCTGAGACATGAAGTCTGGTCCCTTCTTATCCCAAGTAACATAAAATATAATTGCTCTATGAGTTTATCTTGTTCCATCTTAAATGCAGTTACACTTTTTCCTCTCCCCATTCTTCAATCTCTTCCCACTGAAAAAATGTCATCCAAACTGATTTGATGAGTAGGAACCATCTTGTAACTATTGCTCTGTGTTTACTCCTGGCCCATTTATACTCACCAGTGAACACCTCAACACTTCTGTTCTCCCTTTTCAGGATAACTTCAAATGTTTATGGATCTAGTGAAAAGTTTTTCAAGTTTACATTTTAAAAAAGAAAATCTTCTGCAAAATAGAACCCTATTGCATTATAGCTCAACACAGGAACCATCAGGCAAGTTAATACAAATGGACTCTCAAGTAAGAAAGTTTAGAGTTACTTTTTCCCCGTTGATTCTCACATTGCTAATTCATGCTTTTGCAACCATTTGGGGCAAACATGTATACACCTATTGCTATTTAAACTCCATCTCCTATACCTCTTTTAAGCCTTTCTCACAAAGGCTATTTTTGTTCTTTGAACTGGAAGCAGATAAAGAGCTGATTAAAGACAGAAATAACATTGAGCAGAAGGTTGTATCGCCTGTATATCTCCAGGAGCAATGCAGCAGACATTAAAGGTTGCATGTTATATTCCTACAGAGAGGAATATAACATTCTGCAACTCAGACTGTGGCCCAGGGAACAGATCTGGTCTCTGTGAAAAATGTGCGACCCCTTTCCTAAAAGCTCTAGGCCCACCAGAATCCTTTCTGTTGTTCGCTGCAGGTCTAGCTCATGGCCCTAGTTTTGGGTTCACCAGCCACATGTTATTTTCTATAGGCCTTTCTTTGAGTAGCTTCCAACATTCATTTCCATCTTTAAAGATGAGCTGGAAAGAATCTACAGCTCAAGCAGTGAAGGAATATATTTAATATTTAATTTATTATGTACTCAAAGTGTAACGCTGTTGTACCAGAGGATGAAAAGTTGTAACAAAAAGCTATCCTCTGTGCATACTGAGAGCTGTCTGGGAAGAGAGTGAGTTAAACTACAGACCTGACTCTGTGATTCTGAATGCTAGCATCTATAAGTGGTAAAATGTATATTGATTAGGTACCATCAGATCCTGCAGGCAGTTTGCCTCGCCCATGTGCAGATGCTCTGCACTTTTAAGAACCAGTGGAAAGTGCTGTGTAAGGATGTGTGGAAATGAGAATTCTTCTTGATGTGATGTTCAGTGCGCTGGACTCAGACAGCTTGAAGCTTCCAGTGCCTGCCCAGAAATGAGTCTGAATACATAAGACTGGGATCATTTATTACAAGGATATATGTAATTTTTCCCCTCAAAAGAGAAGCTTTAAAGACTAAATAGTGGAGTTTGAGCAAGATGAAGTGGAAATTCCAGATGTATCCAAAACTTGATCACGGTAAGTGTATTCACTGACTGTATGTACAATGATATTTAGTAAAAATTCCCTCTGAATTGAAAAGATTAAAGAAGAAAAAGTTGAATGCGGAAATCTAGGTTCATGGATGATTACTTTGCAATTATTAATATTATAAACGTATCTGAATTTTTTCATTTGAATTATTTAGTTTCTTTTGCTTCAGCAGGAATTCAGCAACACAGAATTGGCTGCATATATCTTTCTTCAAACTGTTCTAACAATCATGCACCATTTATGGCATTATCAGATTTGGAAAAGGAGAAATGAGATGGCTTAGTATATTAACTGACAAGGAGCTAAAGACAAAACATAAAGAGGATTAGGTTTCGGACCATAGCTTCAGTGTGTAGGAATTGGGGCATTGAAATGATTTGTATCTTTTGAAGGGCATGAAAGTAGAGACAGGGTTAATCTTTTCCCTTTTAAAGTGTAATTTATGGACTATCAACTTGCCTCCAGAGCTTCAGACTACCTTTCTGTCATGAGGGTTTTTCATCTTTTAGATTTCGTTTACAAGCTTGCAAGTAATCTGAAAGTAGTTGTTGTTAAATACCTTGTTTATTTGTTGAAAATGGATATGTTTTCATTGTAGTGCAAGTCCCTTGGAGGCATTTTTGAAAGTCTACTTTTAGATCTGTAAATTTCCACTGCATGAGGAGTCTATTCCATTGTCCTTCTCTGTACTGAATGGTGAATAAAAAAAATCCCCCCCAAATGCAATACAAACAAATAATACTGTCTTTTATACTCACAAACAAAGCTGCCATGCTGGGTTAAGTTGTTTATTGAGTTGTGTGGTGTTTTAATTTATAACCACTCATATAAAATATGCTGTAAATTATATCAGCAAGAATATGGGTACTCCATATTTTCTTACCTTCATAATGCATACCATCTGTACAGTAATTCTGTGATTGTTTTTTTAAATACATCTTGATTCACATCGACTAATCTTACTTCAAGAATCTGTTGCTAAATTAGTGTATTATGTCTTTCAATAACTGACATAGTGAAATGTCATGCCCAAGAGCAGTTTATCTCTTTGTCTTCCTCATTTATACTATTGACAATATTAGGGTCAGTTGTCTTTTGCTTTACTGCCCTATAACCCTACATGTAATCCTATTGAACTCATCTGTACTTAGCCAAGTAACCCTGTGCAAAGCCTGTTCTTCCCTGTGTTTCCTGGACTATATAAGGTGGTAAGAGAAAAATTATTCTAGTTTGTCTCAATGACTTTTTCAAGTCTTATTTTCCTCTTTTTTTTGAGATTTAAATGGTACAGAAAAAAGACAAATAGCAAAATCCAGCATTTTTTCTTTATACAGTATGTACAGGTAGGATTCTTCATCTCCTTTTTACTCAAACAGTATTGGAAATTGGGCAGAAACTCAAAAATACATATCATCTAAAAAGCTGGAAATGGACAAAGGGAGAGAACTAAATGACTCAAAGGACTGAATTAATCAACTTTTTTGGATGTTCAAATAGAGTAGCAGGGTAATGGGGAAAGGACAGGCTTTTTAAGGAGCATAGAGTTCAGGGCTATGTAAAGAACCTGATGTTATTTTTTATTAAGCTTTTTATCCATTTATTTTTTACCTTTATCTAAAGTCAATGTATGTGTCTGGATTTTTGCCATGTTTTTCGTGCTGGGAAGATCTAATGAGATTCCTTTGACCCCTCCTTTGACTGAGGCACACTTTGTAAAACAAAGCTTTTTACTTTATAACCAGCATTTGTGTGTTCCAAATAAATTATTCTCAGTGCAACATTTCCACTCTTACAACAATTTATTTTTAGGCAAGTAGGAACTTAGTCGCATAGAATAGTGATTATCCCAAAAACAAGCATGATTTTCTTCTTCCCCCTGCATATCTCATGAAAGTTTATTATCTGTCAAATTTTTTTAAAAAAAGTTTTAATCTAAAAATGAAATCTGTACCACTTTTTACTCAGGCAATAGCATGAATGAAGTCTAATGAGCATCATCTTTGTGAGAAGGTATTACTGTGATATGACTGTATTTTCATCCCGTGACTCAACTCCTTTTTCTAGTTCTGTACTACAATATTTGCATCTTTCCAGATCATTTACTAGGTTACTCATGCAATTGCTGTAGATGATCTCTATAGAATTTACCGTGTTCTAAACATTTAACCACAAGCTGTGCATGCTGATGCAGACTAGGAGTCACAAGAATAGCTACTGAAATTGTGGTCATCTGAAATCTTTCTGTTAGTTTGCCCTAGTTTTCACAGAAAGTCTTCGTGTGTCCTACTTTTAATCATAGACTCAAACCCAAAGCTATTGAGCAATAAGAATGTGATCTGCTTTGAGCCCAGAGGACTCAGAACACCTTTAGCTGTTGATTTGTTGGTTTGGTGTTTTTTCCCTTTTACTCCTAAAGAAAACTCGCCTTCTTACTTGCTTTTCTAAAAATTTTAAAATGGAAATGGTAAAAATAGGGCTGCAAAGAGTGTATATATCAGTTTAATTTATGATGAAATAATCCTGTTCATTTTTCTTGTGTGTTTGGTGTACAAAGATTATGTACGCTGTGAGCTGAAATATTTTCCTCCAACCCGTAAAACTGGCTGTATGTGATGAAGTGCAGTCATGATGGACAGAACATCTTATCACTCTAAGAAAAGAAGTGTCAAAGAGTTCCTTTCTCAAAAAAGTGCTCAACTGTATCCTAGCATGTCATTGTGTTGTAGAAAACTAAAAGCTTAATTTTATGTTGTTAACAAACATAACTATTTTAATATAGATTTATCTTTAGTCTTTATCAGACTGAAGAGCATAAAGCCAAGTCTGTCTTGATATAGGGGATGTTGAGTTATTTGTACTGGAAACAAAAGCTTAGATATTTTGACCTTGTCTTTCCATATGAACTTTTCAACCTTTTTTTTCTTTTTTTTTAATCACAGCAAGACCAGCTTTATACTTGGGCTGCAGTTAGCCAACCCACACATTCAACAGATTACATTGAAGGAAGCTTTCCAAGGAGAATTCCATCTGCGTGGCCCCCACCCAAACCTCCAGATGAAGAACAAAGACTCAAAATTTCAGAAGAAGGTACAGTTCTTGGACACAGAGAAGATAAATGTATTGCGCAGGGCAAGCTGCCGTGTTTTAGAATCCGAGATATAAACTTGGTATCTTAGCTACTAACAAACACCTGGTTTTGAGAATCTTGGATTAGCATCAGAAATAATGTTAGCTAGTATGAATCTAGTAAAAAAATATTCACCAAAAATTCTTTTTGTAGAAACCAAGATGTGTCCCTGGCCTCTGTTGAGTAACAGCCAGGTGCTGTGATCTTTTCCAGTTTACATACCTTCAGAACTATGAGATATGGGTTCTTTTCTCTTCTTAAAAATATGGAAAACTTCAGAAACCCACTGGTGGTGTACTGAAGGTTATTAGAGTGGTGTAAGGTACTTCTGTGTAGATTCAACAGCTCCATGCTGCCAGAGGGGAAGGAAAAGTGTACCTGAAAAAATAAATTGTCTTGCTTACAAAGTCAGTTTATCCTAAAATGTGGGAGGTTATGCTACCAGCCAAATTTCTTTAATCTTCTCCATGCGCTTTAAGATCTTTGTTTAAGCTGAGAATTAGAACAAAACCAAGCAAGAAAAAAACTCCCTTGTAGATTGCAAATTTAGGAAAGAATTTCAAACCTGTTTAGTGTTACTAAATACCACAGGTTCTTGGAGGCTTTTCTTTCCGTTAGTATTCAGCAGCTCTGAACACTTTTAGACTGCATTCATCCCCATGCCCTCCATGGAGAGTCACTGGGCATTCTCAAATTTTCCATTCCATTCCACTCCTTCCTTTTCAGTGCTCAGATTTGAAGAGTTAAGTCATTATTTCAACAGATCTCTTTGTATTGCTTGTGGGCTTTGGGTGGAGTTATTTTCAGATTTGCTTTTCTTTGGGACTTCTCTGCCACTTCCTCTGGAACATAAACAAAGTATTTCTTGCTTGGACATCTTTTACCATGGCAACAATTTACTTTTACTGGTATCACTTATTTCAGTGTTCACAAGCAAAACAAATGATACCAACAAAAATGCAATACTGCTATATTATTCTGTTCATGCTGTGGCCTTTACCAAAGGAGCTCTATTGGAAGTGGAGAAAAGATTTCTGCATCCATCTCACTGATGCAATTCAAAGTGTGGAACGCTGCAGTACTGGGTTGTTGAGCTATTCCAGTTTTTAACTAATGATCTTCTGTTTTATGCTGTATTCAATTAAAGTTCTGCCATACGTGATGTTCAAATTCACTGTCATGTGCTCTGAGAGTTGCTGCTTCCCAGCTTGGAGACTTAGCTAATGGATGTGTGATCATAAGATTTATGAGCATACTCTGCACTGGAAAAACGAAAGGGTGAATTTCAAATTAAATTATTTTGAGATTTTAGCCCAGCAGAGGCTGGTGCAAGTTAACAACAGGTTTGTGCTCTAAAATCTAGGAGAATATTGGTAGCATAAAATATTTATGCAAAAATACACCTAGAAGTGCATTTCTACCAAAAGACAATACTAATAATTTTTAATGTATTCATCATATGCGTGGTTTGTTTCCACCCTATGTTGTTCTATTTATTATGCCTACTGCGTGGATGTAGCATGTACAGGACTTGTCTGTTCCTTATCTCAGCCCCTGCCCTCTCAAAATAAAAAAAAAAAAAGCAAAAATATTAAGAAATAGAGTTAGAAATAAAGTGGAAAATTGTGTATTGTGACTTTTTCTAAGTTCAATATAAGTAGTTCTTAAAATTTATTTATTGAAATTTTGGTGTGATTTTTCAGTGTAGGGCATGGAAGAAACAGGAAAAGTTATAAGTTTTTTTGAATACAGGTCAGGCCAATTAATAATTTAACTTTAATTGTTCACATGCTTGCCATTTGGAAGAACATGGAGGTGAGTGATGTGAAACCTTAGGATAATCACCTTCCTCTAAATTTATAACTAAATTATTTTATGTATTTATACCTTTACAAAGTGTAGGGGGCAAATATTTTTTTTAAAGGTTTAAATTATTGTGTGCAGGGTAGCTGTATTTTGTATTACATATAATTATTACTATCTGGATTAAAGAGATATATTGACCTTCAGTATTAGAGAGATATATTAACAGAACAATAGTTCGTTCATAAACAAAAACATTCATTTTAGACAAAAACATGCATTGACTGACAGAGGAATGCAGCAGGATGTTTTTATAGAGTCTTTGATTTTATTATATACATTAGCATTAGAAAAATAGTAGACCTTCAAGTTTAAGTAAGGCAAGAAAAAACTCTTCAAGGTTTTAGGTAATCCATCCTAAATTAGCAAAGTAGTCAATCATGTGTTTAGTAGAGCATGTATTTAATAGTCTTACTGTATGCTCTGTATCATGTGAAGCATTGCTGGATGTGTGAAAAGGGGCTATTAGAGTGGTCAGGAGTTTTTAGGGTTTTGCAGGGGTGGATGTTGTTCGGGTTTTGGGGGTTAACTTGATTGTTGTTGTTTGGGGATTTTTTAGGTTAGCTATTTATTTTTAAATGGACATTTGGAAATAGGGTTCAAGTCATCAAATACACTGAAAACATTTTTCAACTCTGGATTCAGTTAAGGTTTTGGAAAAAATGAGCCAACATCACCAGTAAGATCAGTGTGTATGGGACTAATTTTCTATTTGAATACCCCAAATCTGTTCCTGTCTCTTCTTATGGCATTTCACTCTGCCATGATTACATCTCAGCACGTTGCCTAAATCTAAACCTGGCAGGGTATTTGAAATTCAATTACTTTAATGCTTTGCTGAGGACACTATTCTACTTAGCATATAGGAAGAGGCAAGTAAGCAGGCACTAGAGCCCAGTCACTCCGTCTCCCATGTGACTGTTTAACCACTTGCAAAGACACACAAAGATTATGCAACTTCTGCAAAATGAAACAGCCTCAGACCACTAAATATCATTGTGGGTTTACAACCTGAAATCTAACTTAGTCTCTAAAAACAAAAACAAAACACCGAAAAAATTAATGTTTGGTTTGGTTTAAGGAAAAGATATGTCTCTCATGTAGCACTTTTTCCTTTCCCTAACTGTTTTTGTTTAACTGTGGTGGTAGTGTTTGGGGTTTTTTTTTTTCCTTTTGCTTAACAAAAATGGTTGGTTTGTTGGGAATAGATTCTATTTGCCAAATTTCATCAAACTAATCTTAAAGTTAACTGCTCCGATCACCCTGACTTCAACTTATATTTAGAATTGTTTTTAGAAGGATAACATTTCTGAGGTAAAAATAAGCTAGACAATTCTGTCAAATTGTTAAACATTGACCAATACGTAGGAGCAGTCTGTTCCTATTTTTTTAAAGTATTTTTAGATAAGGAAGGTAGTTATGCTAATTTGCATGGTAGAACATATTAAGATGTATGCGTACATATCTAATACTAGAAAATGAGCATAGAATAAGCCTGTTGTGATCAAAAATCAAGTAGATATTAACATTTCTCTCACATAGAAATCGAAAATCTAAATGTGAGTTATTTTTTTTAGATTCAGCTTATCCACATCCAGGTAAAAAAGTCATGGCTTTTTAATTTTCAAGCCTTGCAACATAATTCATACTTGCAATGATTATTCCTTCATGTGTTGCTTCCCTACAGCTGGGGTTGCCAGAAAGCTGTGAGGAGGCCAAACGTCTAGGAATTGTGAATCCAGAGGCTGTGGTTTACAGCTGCTTCACTCTTTCTGCAAATGGTCAAGAGATTTCCCTGTTGAATAGTGGTAGCTTCAAACACATAGGAAAGATGCCCCACACACGTTCTCTGGCCAGGTCTAGGAAAAATACTTCTATTCTTTCATGTGTAAATAATTAGGCCATGATCAGTAAAGAGGCATCATTAGCAGCAGCTCCTAAACTGATTAAAAATCTTTGCACTGTAGAGTGGCTGTGGAGTGCTTGTTATCCTTTTCCTCATTATCCTTTTGGGCAAGGAAACTGGGGTGCAGTGAGGTTCTTTAAGATCAGTAGAGTTTTAAAATAAGAAATAAGATCTAGTTGAGGAGTGTCTTATGTTTTGTTGCCCTTTTTTAGATCTGTATTACTACCTATGTCATTGTCAAGTTTTCAAATTTCTGTGGTAGTGGAGGAAATGAAAACATAGTTAGCAAGAGTCATCAGTGTTAAGGGCAGTTAATTTTAGAGATAATTTGAAAAATGGGGCAGTTAACATTGTTTTCTTTTTAGCTTTATGCTCCATCCATGCGTTTCTTAATGTGTATGTCAAAAGATCAATGAAATTTTTTTATATATAGAATTTTAAAATCTGTATCTTCTTTTCAAATTCAGAGTTGAAGTCTACAGTCCTAGAAACAGAGAAGCAATGCATAGGTGGTGTTCAGCGGGCACAGGTAAGATTCTAACTGAAATATTTTATCATTTTTTTAAATGAGTGCAGAAGGCAGTACTTCTTTTCAGAAAGTTTTGAAATAGTTTTGTGTAATGAATGTTGTTTATGAAAAAATTCTGAAGTAAAGATGTTTTATATGCTCCATAGAGTATCTAGGTATAAGGAGTGAAGGTTCCTTCTTGCCTCAGGTGATTCTTACAAAATGTCATTTTTCACTTAAAAGTAAGTTAACCCTCTGATGGCATTGCTAAGGAATAGTTATAAAATATCTGGTTATAATAGCTAGTCTACAAAAGTTCATGTAAGTAATGGTGGCAGGGATTATTTTTCTGACTCTCTCCTTGAGCTTATGGCAGTGATAGTAAGAGAACAGGTTTAGAGGGCCATGCTGGACTCAAAAAGGAGATAATATGATACCGAGGCAATGGAGACAGTCTGGGTTGGACTTGTGCCACAGAAACAGTTATTTTTCTAGCATGTCATCATACATGTTCTATACTCCATTAAAGATGGTGCAGTTTGATCGGGCTGAGGAACTTCAAATTCTGTTTCCTCAAAAGGAAACAGACTTATCTTACTAGTGAATAAGAGTATCCAGTTGTTCTGGAAGGCTAGAACATTCCTTCATTAGAAGGAAGGCTAAGTTCTGAAATCTTGTTTTGAAACAAACAGTGAACAAAAACTCTTGGAATATCTTTTCTTCCTCCACTGTTTCCCAACTTTCTTCCCTCCTTATTTCCCCCTTTGCATTTGTTTGGTTTGGGTTTGGTTTTTTGTTTGTTTTTTTTGTCTGTTTGGTCTTGTTTGGTTTTTCTCCTGGGGTATTTTTTTGTTTCTTTTGGGTTTTTTGGCTTTTTGCTGTGGGGTTTAGGGTTTTTTTTGTTTTCTGGTATTGTGGGGCTTTTTGTGTTAGTGACAAGACCATTCAAGCATCAGTGCATCAAGTAGCATTTGTGAAAATTATCAGTGTTTGCTTTTCAGGGAAAAATAAGGAATACCAATTTAAATACATGCTAGTGATTATTAGACTTGAAAATTTAATTCAGGCTTAATCATGTACATTGTGAGACATGGGTGGGGAGAGTGCGTGTATTAACTTTATAGCTTCTGTCTTGCCAAACAGCTTCAAAAGAGTTCTTCTAGATGGTTACCTAAATTCGGCTAGTTTCATAATATGGAATGTTTTAAAACTACAGCTCATTAATTAAAATAATATTAAAAAATAATTCTACATTGCAGTATTTGAAGTTTAACCTAAAATATATTTGTCCCATAATATTTTTATATTTCAGTCACCCAGGTTTCAGTAGGAATGGTTTCTAGTTTTTAATGTGGAAAAGTACTTTTCCCCTATGCTTACGGAATGTTATTGCATGTAAGGAGCATGTTTAATCAGTCTCTAGTATTTTAATTCATTGCAAGAAATGACCTATATAAATGGTTTTCTTATTGGAAATGTAATTAATTGAAATAGGTTTATGAATACATAGGTATTTTGCTATTAAAAAACAGTATTGTGAGAATTACTATGAGAATGATGTATAACCAGGAACTCTGGAGTACTGTGTGATCTCCTGAGTTAATGGTATTTGCTTCTGGCTGGGAGATTCTCTGTATTTCTAAAACTAGCCTATTTTGTTGTTCAATTACTGAATTCCATCTGCTAGTGTTTAGGAGATCTCCATCCCTCTTGCTCTGTGGTGATTTCTTATGACAGTAACATGAACTTCTTCCATTCTTACTATTATTCATCAATGACCTGCAGAACTAACAGGATCAACCCACTTGCAGAAAGTCATCTCAGGTTTTTGCTCTATTATGTCACCATCATTCTGGTTTATGTTGAAAATCAGAGTGGAAGATTTTTAATTTGAGGAACTGTATGTGGATAAAATGTTGTCATATGTTTAAATTATTTCTGTAGTGTCCCAAGCAGTTGAGCATATTCTACCTATCCATCAGTGTTTAACTGTGTCAATCTATGCAAACATCCAGAAAGTAGAATAGCCATCATGTCTGTAGGTAAATCCTTTACTACAATCAGACTCTACTCTTGCTGTTATTTGTATATTTTTAAAGTGATGAAATACTTTGATGTGTTTCTATTAGAGATCTACCTTCTTTTTTATTTGCCTACAGTTTTAATTTCTGAAAAATGCAGGCATTGGCTGAAGTTAGCCTAGGACATGATTTTTCTCTTTTCCTTTTCATGAATGAGAATGAAAAGGAATGAAATGAAAGAGAGCTCTAGTGTAAAATTTGAAATTGATCAACTAAGTCTACTTACAGACTTCTTCCCTCTCCTTTCTCTGAGAAAAGACATTTCCCACATACTACTAATATAACTGAAGATTATTGGCCAGAACACAATTGTAGCTTGATGTGCTGATAAATTATCTCACTTATAAACAGTTAAGTAAAAGATTCAGAATAATTTTAAATTAAAGGCACAAGTAATACAGCCTGAATCCTATAATATAGCCTGAATCCTATACTTTCTTGTCACTTGAAGGAGATTCTTTTTATATATCCTCTCCATTTCCTTATCTTTACAATGTCAGATATCATCTGCATGTTCTACAGCATAATTTCTGAAAGTTTTTTAAGAGTGTTTTTTTAGTCCAAAATACCTATTTTTTCAAAATTAAATCTAAAAAAAATGAAGATGTGGGGATGTGCTCGCTCTTAGTACAGGAATTGTTAAGCGGTGGAAAAATAAGAAAAATTGGCAGCCATTTCAAGTCCAGGTTTTGAAATGCCTGCTTAGTCCTCCCAGTGTGAACAGAGAAGGTTTTGTTAGGCTTAACTCCTTTAGTGAAAGAAGAAGAGAAAAATTGAATGTCCTAATTTAGAAACTCCAGCTTCAAACCTGGTCTTTAAACCTGACAGCCATACTTTGTGCACAAGCCAATTTCCATTCTGTTTGTACCCCTGACCTTTTGTACTATCCTCGCGATTTTCCTTGCATTTTAACTCTTCAGATTTTGCTTGATTTTGTTTACATGATAGGTAAAAAAATAGATTCTTAGCAAAAAGAAGAAAAAACCTCATCCTTTAATTGTAAAATGAATACATGAAAACTAGGCTTTGTTTAGTAGTGGGACATCACAGAGCCAGAAACCTAAAGTTGTTTGAAAGGCACTTAAATCATTGTCTTATACACCATATTATAAAATTATTTTAAATTTCTATTTTTGATAATTTGTGATGAGAGTCTATTCTGTGTACTACACAATTTTAAAAACAAAGCCCTTATTACATTTGTTTAATTGTCGACATCCAGATATAATGAATACTTCATGCCTCTTCATGCCTGGTCCCTGTAATCCCATCTTGGGAGAGGAGTTTTTGCCAGACTGTTGCAGTCTCTTGCAGTTTGGTTATAAGATAGTTTACACTGACTATTTAGACTATATTTACTTCAGAAAAGCTTGTCAACAAAAAATTTTTATGCTCATAATGTTTCCATCTTAGATGGGTTTGGTTCACCACATTTTACCCAGCAAATAAATCCTCAACCAAAATTATATGCATTTTTAAAATTCCAAGTACTTCCACTGGGACTAAAAGCCAGACCAATTTTTGGCCGTTCTGAGATGCTGAAGATGGATTTCTACTGCATGATCTATTGGTGCACTTTCCAGCAATATCATAGGGAAACAATGCTAATCTTAAAAACTTAAATTACAAGCCAAGTTTTGCCACCGTGAAGATACTTTCTGCTTTAGGAAAACAGACTCATGGAGTGTATCTTTAGAGGATTCCTAACCAGCCCACTGTAGTGTGTTACCAGTAGGTAATTCTTGTCTCAGCCTCTCAACAGGGACCTTTCTTCTTACTTTGTCTTTAACTATGAATTATTGTAGTTCCTTAGGGTAATATCTTAGTGATATTGGAAATGTTCCAATTTTGACACTTAGTAATACAAGAAAAAAGGTTGTGAAATCCTTTAAGATAAATACTTAATCAGTCTATTTAGAAAGTATAAAACGTTGGTGGGACTGGAATTTATTTTTCATTATTATAAAATGTCACCACCAGAAGTTGTCTCAAAAACATGCATGCTGCCCAAAACTCTCTCTTAAAAGAAATTTCAAGAGATTATTTTTTGCAGGTGAAGGTATAATAAGGTAAATGAAACAATATTCTGAAATGGTAAAATACACAAAAGAATTTTTTAAAAAGGGAGATTTTATAAACCTGCTTTAGGCTGTAATAACACTCATAGTCTGGTATAAAACCTGTTTTATTTTGGTATTACATGGTTTTCATTAGCACATAGAGCAACTGTAGGCACGGCTCTGAACCACAACTGTTGAACCACTGGCTTCAACAAGAACTTGAGGAAAATTGGGAACTCTCCCTGTATTGGCTCACAAACTGTTCTGTGGATTTGGCTCTTTTAACACTGCTTGATTTTGCATGTTCTTTATTGAGATATTTATTAAGAAAAAACCTGGGAAGAAGTGTCATTCCCCTTCCATCCCTTTTCTATTTGGTGGGTTACTTTTTGTAAGGGGGAAGAGAAGGCTTGTGGAAGTAATGAACAGTTTCTCTAAAACAATTCTTTTCTTACGACTGCCAAAGTCTTAGGTTTCAGCGGGGAAAAATAAGTTACATACTTGGGTAAAAAAAAGCCAACCAACAAAAATGTATGGCATATTCAAAAGGATCTACTATATACAGTTGTCTCATTGAGGAAATAAAGAATTATGAAAGAAGCAAATATTTTTTGAAGTTTCCATAATAATCAAATGACAGTGAATAGGATTTTATATCTTCTTTTAAGAACTGTATCAATATAAACTTTCTGTAAAATCATGCCAGCATACCCAAATTTCAGAAAATAAAGTTAAAAAAATTCAGATGTATGTATCTGGGTGTTTTTTTTTTTTTATCTTGCAAAATATAAACCCAGATTTGTAATATGTGATGCAAAGGAATTTATGTTCTAATTCTATGTCCAATGTTAGAATTGGGATATCTTAGCTTTAAGCAGATGAATATCAGGAAGCATATGTAGACAAATAGTGTTTTCTTGTTAGCATTCAGAGTAAATTATGCTTTATCAGAAATGTACAGAAAGGAAACAAAGTTTGTATGAAATAAGGTGATACAAACCTGGCAGAAGACTTTTTTTGCCAGGGTCATAGGAACTTCTGAAATGCAGAGCATTTTGCTCAGGCAGTAAAGAGAAATCTAACTTTGTGGAACTTCACTCCAGGGCAAGTTAAGTGCAAATCAAGTCTTTTATGTTCATGTTCATGAAACATATGTTTTATGGAGAAGTTTCAAGTTCTATTGATGGAAATCTTAGATCCTTAATATTAGAATTTACTTTTCAGTTCAAAAGTGCTGCTGTTTTTGGGTTTAATTTTTGGTTTGTTTTCAGAAAGCCTAACAAGTATAATTAGCATTTTGTTTCCTAAAACCGTAGTCTAAATTAACTAGACTTTTTGAAATATGAGGTGAGATTCTCTGAGTTGAGACCTTAATGTAGCTCAGACTGTGCCTTCCAGTTTGTGCTGCTTTCTGCATGGCAAGTAGCCAAACTTTGTAATTAAATACCGTCATCTGGTCGAGCTGGGGTTGCTTCGGCCGTGAAGGAAGGATGACAACGCAAACAGGAATATTAGAAAGGAGGGAAGCAGTACTTAGAGGGTCTGAGGAAGCCTGCCCAGGCAGCCACTAGATGGCACTTAGGCATTTTTGAATGCACTGCGAGGCGCTCGGAAGTCATTCCCGGGCGGTCCTGCAGAAGCCCCACGGCGGCATTTTAATTTTGGGGGGTTTTCCCAGTCAAAGGAGTGACTTGCTGCTAATTAATAAATTAGCCTTTAAAATGTACATACACTTGCTCTGTTTAATCTAACCAAGATTTAGCAGTCTGAACTTCTCTCAAAGCAGACCCTCCGCCCTCCCAACCCCCCCCAAATATTAAATACTTAGAAAGCTCTGCTCTGTCACTGTTAAGCTGTTTTGTTTGTTTGTTTGTTTTCAACCAGTGAAAGGAAAACATTTGGTTTGGTCTACCAGACTTCTGGATGACTGTCTTTGAAGTGATAATTAAAAAATTTTACTGCTGAATTACCATCATTTAAATAAAGAGGTCAATTTTCTGTTGAAGATGAAATTTGTTTCTTCAACCACAATCTTGAACCCACTTTTTATTTAGTTCTGATGAGCCAGAAATTTAAAACAATAAAAGGGATAAAAGTGTGTCAGACATAATTAATTGACATGCATATAGAATATAAAGTACAGACTGCATGTTTAAATGAAAATAAAGAAGTATAGAATGTCATGCCTAATGTGGTAAAAAAATGAAAGCAGTTAATTCTCAGAACAAATGTTAGTATTTTGTATTATATCCAGACTTCACAATACATGGATTAACTTCTCTTATTTTGCTCGAAGGCAGGCAGTGTTTGCCTCCTTAAAAGAAACAATATGTTTTATTATTTTCAGTGGAGTGACAATAACACATTTTTGCACTCTTCTTCCTGGTCATGGTGAGACTAAAATTTGATTTTTCTAGTCTGTGTTCTTCATGTTAACGTCGAGATGAAGTTTTACTTCTGTGGTCATTTTAGTTTCAAAGGCTCTTTATTCTGTTTTTCCACTTTTATTGAGACAGACAAATATCATATATTTGAAACATATAAAAATCAGTTCAGGGCTGAGTGGACTTTAGGAGGTCACGATATACAAACCCTTTTCCACGAACAGTGTCCTCCATGCCAGGTCAGCTTAGATGTTTGGTGGTTTTTCTCAGGACTTTGCTCATCTCTGAGTATGGGTATGTGGTAATGGTAATATGTATTTCCTGCTTTGCCTAGTCAGTGATAAAATGGGTAAGTCTTGCTCTGTTTCTGATGCATTGTTTTGATAACAGCTGAATGAGATGAAAATGTGCTCTAAAAGCCCATATTTCCTGTGAGTTACTCCTAATTCAAGTACTGTGTCCTTTCAGGCATTGATTAAAATTCTCAAGAAATTGTGGGTCAAGTTCTTGTGATTTATCTTGTTTCACGCCTTCTTCATCACAGGCTTTTATAACAAAGTATATTAATATTATTAATAGTAATAACAAAAATAGTAATAATAATATACTTTAATCCAGCATCCTTTAATCATAATGGGCATTCTCCTTTTTCCATTTTTACTATGATTTATACTCAGACAAAAAACAGACAGGATGTTTTGTCATTTTAGTTACAGATTCTTGGAAATTTAGCACCAACCTTAGGGTTTGGGCAATAATTGATGGGGGGAGAAAGGGAGAATGAGAGTAAAACTAAGAAAATAATTTATTTTAACAAGAATTACTTGGCAATACTTTAAATCCTTGACTATAGTGGGAGAGACTTTCACTTCTTGAAAGAGGAGAACTATGGGATAGGGACTGTATAGAAAAATTACCTCTTCTGTCTATGTGTGATTCTAAACATTAATATGTTTCTTCTCTTGCCTTTTACAGTGAGTTTCTTGTAAAATAATAGCAGAGTACTGTAACTTCCCTGAGGAATCAGTGAATAGAAATGCATGATATAGTTCAATACTAATTGAAAATTCTGTTTGAATTGTTTGCTCTCTTCTCCTCTGACTCCTCACTGGTTTTGCTCATAAAAATAGGTTAGAGAAAAATATATGAGCTGTATTCATTTATTCTTACAATATAAGTTTTTTCTTAAATTCTCTAAATCAGAAATCCTATTTCAGACTAAAATCTGTAAACTCCCTTTATACCAAAATATTATTTATACTGGAAGTTCTATTAGTTACATATGGAATTTCTCTCATCTTTTGGAGAGCAGTGAAAACAGATTATGCATATTCAATGGTAACATCCTATACTTGGATTATACAAAATATTTTTTGTACTATAGTATTTACTTTTCAAGCTTTTCAAAAAAGAATTCCAATGAAATTGAAGAGAACAGATGAAAAAAATGACATTAAATACAGGAAAGCAGTTTGAAAAAGTGTATATATCTAAGCCTGTGTGTATGTGTGTACGTATGAGTATGTGAAAGAAAACCTCTTGTGACATTTCTAGCAGGACATCTCATTTGGCAAGTGAACTTTACTTATTTGAGAGACCTCCTCCAGTCAAAAGTGAGAACTGTTTCAAATTCTTCTTATATTCCTCTTGGCATTAAATATCAGGTGCTACCTTCTAGTGGTGTAGATACTGAGATTTTCCACAGGACCCTGTATGTAGAAGGGAGATAAGAAACACTTTTCTCAGTAAAAATAAATATTACTTTAACTTAGAAATAACCTAAATAATTTAAAAACAAAACAAAATAAATAACCATGATAAACTGCCAAACCTGAATGAGAACTTAAAAGTAAGGCTGAGAACAATTTCTGCTCTTTGGATGCAAGACAGAGTAACTGGTTTATCTTCTATTTACACTTAGATCAAAAGATAGTTATCATTAGGGTTTTCCATCTTAAGTTCATATAAGTAAAAGCAGTAAAATCACTTTTTTTGCTCTTCTATATTTTGAATACCTGTTCTTCAAAATTCTTTGTATTTATTCTTTAGAGAACAAACACAAAACTATTCATAAAAACTAACTCACATATTCCAGAATGTGTAATTGGTCTTAGTTATGATTATTCAACTTTTTCTAAAGATACAAAGTGTTTTTTTCTAATATCCATGATACCAAAAAGTTTTACTTAACCTTTCAATACCTAAAGCTCATTTTTGATTACTTGATTTTGATTGACTTTTTTTAAGCTTCCTTCTCTCAAAGTGATACAACTTTGTTTTTAATATAGCTTTCACAGTTTTAAAGAGTTAAAGAAGATGACAGGCTTTCAGGCATGCCTTCAGCATGTTCACGGAAACATTTGTGAAGGCTCTCATTCCAACTCCCCAGACCTTTTCTGCAGTGAGTAGTAGGGTCATGCTTCAGGGTATCTACAAAGATTTATTCTTACTGTGGATTTTTTTTTTCTGCTTATTCCCTGCTGGAAGCCTAAAACAAAGGCAGCGTGTGAACCTCCCATTTTGTGGTCTGGCTGAACTCTTGGGTAAAAAGGGCAAGTACTGTGTAGAAGTATCATACTCTGGACAGTTGCTTATCAGGATGTAGCAAAGTTCACCTGGAAAATCATTCACTTTTTTGATCTCCTCTATTAAAGGCATTGAAGTCCTTAAAATTTAAACTATTAGTGATCATATTTTGGCTCATATATTCCTCATTGTTATTTCTAGCATAAAAGCAATTTTTGCATAAAAAGAGTGCACTTATAATAATAGAATTAGTTTGCACAGTGACTGCTTTACAGGTTGCTGGTCAGTTTCAAGGTGAATTGAAAATCAGGAAAATGTCTGGTGTGAGAAGGTTTAACACCTTTTTCTAATATGTCAATGCAGTAATGTTCATGGCATGCCAGATTTTTGTGTTTTAACAGAATGAGATGAATTGCTGCCTTGGCCTGGATACACAGGAAAACTAACCAAACACTTTAGATTCATAGTTGAAATACTTTAGAAAAAACTCAGGTGACAGAAGAAAAGAACCATTTCATCATGTGATAAGCATTTCAATAAGCAGTCTAAATATTAAGGAGAAAATAAATCCAGAGGGTTTTTATCCCAAATTTTAAGGAAATGTTGCTTTTGGACTGCTGGCATAAGTGGCTAGGTTTTAGTTACCTCTTCATCTGCCCTAGCAGTCTCATGCAATCTGCGGTACTATAAATAAAAGACACCAGAAACAGGTAAAATAAGGTTATATTAAAATAAGTAAAGTTCCACTTTTCTTTCAATATCTAGCCTCATTTACACACTTGTTTTACATTGGATAAGTGACAGAAGAGTTAAATGAATTTCTGAGCTAAATTAAGCTATGTGGATGGGTAAAACCTTTTTGAAGTCTTATTTATTGCAATATTGTTTCATGCCTCTCCAATAATGAATTTCATCTAGGCCAGGACAGAAACCTTCAAGACTTGAGAGGGACTTTCTGGTTGGTTTTTCAGCCTGCACAGTCAGGATGTTGCTCATTGCACATGGAACACATACACCCTCTGGGAAATGCTGAGCACTGTTCTATAGCCATACACCTCTCAGTGTATTTTTTTCCTGCTCATTCTTTCATACTCAAGCCACCAGGATAAAGCAAGGGTTAAGCTTCCACAAGCATAATTTTTGAAGGTTTAAAGTAATATAATGTAAGACTACAGTAATTAAACTTGACTCCTGTGCATCTCCTAGGATGGTCAGTGGTTATGTGAGATTTTATTTTACCTTGTCTTGTTGGTAGCCTACAAAAATTCTTTTGAGGTTTCTATTGTAGTAAAACTTGGGGGTAACCTAAGGTTATTTTCCAACTAAGTTTAGTTACACCTTAGAGAAAACTCTTTCAATCTTTAATGTATCTCAAGTTGATTATTTATTAATATGGGTACTGTAAAGGACTGAGATCTTTTCCTCTGAAATATGCTTAGCTCAGGGACAAGGTGTTCAAACTGTTCAGGAACAGAAACTTCAAGAAACTAAGATATTTTTCCTCTAGCTTCCAGCTTTCCAAGTTAGCCTTTTCAATGTGTGCATCTTTCTTCAAAGGTGTATGTTCCCTGTTGATTCTGTGTTTGTTTATTTGAATTTCAATAATAATTGTTTTCTGCATGTCATGGTTTGGGGTTTTTTGCCACACATGATAGGTTATTACAAAACCACTTGGTTGATTAGACATGTCCCAGCTCTTTAGGATAGGAAGAGCTACACAGTCCATTGCTAGCACAGTGCAGACTGGTGTAATCCATCTGTTGCAGAGTATCACAGAGTGGGACAGTAGCTCGCACTCACCGAATAAGTTTTATGACTTCAGGCAGGGCAATGCACTCCACTGTTTTTGTTTCAGGGCTTGCTCATTCACTGCTGTACTGGGGAGCTCTGCATCACATTTTCCTGTGGTTGTAGCAAGAAACATGGACTACTGTGAAAATGTGTACCCTTCTCCCCATATGTGCAACTTCAGAATCATTAAAACTTCTCTCAAAAAGATTTCATCAGGTAGTCTGAGGAATATCCAATACTAATTCTATTCATTCAGCAGTTCTCCCTGACAGTATTGGCAAGTTTGCCTAATTTTGACTCAACTTCTACTGCTGTGAAAATAACATGCTGCAATGGACCTTGAGATTAAGTGGAATGTGAAAATTAATTAGATGGATGCTATTATGTTTGAATTCAAATCAAGTCTCCACCAGTACTTCTCATTTGCCAATTACTGTAGCACTAAAAATGCCTCTTAAATGTTGTGTCTCCTTTTCTTAAGGTTGATCTGCAGTTGCAAGAAGTAGCTTTGAAAATGAGACAGCTTTAAAGAGAGAAACCTGAATAGAGATCACATTTCTCTGACTGAATTAAATTCTTACTGTGGCTCTGCTTTGTGCCATTCGGTGAGCGTGCGCGTTCAAAAATGTTTCACTTCGCGTAGAAAAGAGGCATTTATTAGCAGAGCAGTTGGAAAGAGCATCCTTCCAAGTAACTGTGCACTGCTAGTACCACCAAGTGCTCCCAGGCACAGTTACTGGGAGACCTGAGGGGTCTTATTTTGCCATCTTAATCCTGTTTAACTGTATGCTTCTATTTCCTGTGTGCTCTTGCAACTAGGTAGCAGCATAGACTCTGGTTCATGAATTGTGATATAGAGAAACTAAAAGGTCAAGTTTTTTGGCAAAAAAAAAAAAAAATCAAAGTAAATATAATCCTATCATCTAAATATAAATTTCATCTAGAGTAGATATTTCACGACACTGACAACTTGCTAAAAATTATCAAACTGCTGATGCAACTTTTTTACTTGTAAGACTATAAGGTATTAACTTCTAAAACTGAACTGTAATATGTCTTTCTTTTTCAAATATCCCAAAATTTCCCGTAAGAACTGTCATTATGTTTACTACAAAAAAATAAACTACATTATGGGTGTTCATAAAGCATATAAATGAATGAAAACTAAGATAGATACAAATATATGATACAGACACACATATATGTGTGTCTATATACACATATAGACTAGGGCTCTTTTACAGATGCGGGTTTTTTCTGCCCAGAAATTTAGTTATAGAAGAGTCTATAGGTTTCAGGCATGCATCTGAGAAACTAGGTTGTCAACTCTGTAGCAGGAGGTAGCTGCAATCTGATCTTTTCCATGTTTGAAGATCCTGGACAAGTTCTCTCCATATAGATCAGCTTTATGCTGGACATCTGATGCGCACATGTGGAAAACATGACAGGATTGGAATGAATTTTATGTAATGTACATGTGCAGATCCAAGTGTACAACCTTTAGCCAGTAAAGCAAATATTCCCAGATCTGTGTACAAAGATCCTAGCATTGCAACCCAAAGAGGACATCAGTCCCAGACCAAGCATCCAGCTCATTGCACGTGGAACGTGTACAGCCTGATTGAGAAATGCTGGGCACTGTTCTATTGCCATACACCTCTGAAATGTTTTTTCCTGCTCACTCTTTCATACTCAAGCCACCAGGATAAAGCAAGGGTTAAGCTTCCACCTTTCTTTCTTTCTTTACAGAAAGAAGACTGTTGCACAGTGCCTGGGTCCTGGGTAAGAATTCTAGGCAAGACAGAGTTTCCTCATATCTCTTTTAAACCCCATAGGTTTCTGCTGTGGAATTGTCCCCTGGATTGAAAATGAAACTTCTTTTCATTATATGTGGGTTTTTTAATCTCAGTCTTCTGATTCTTGTCAACAGCTTTTGACCATCTTTTACATGTATGAAAAATAAGTATTCTCTTGCTTATTCTCTAAGAAAATGGTAGAATTTTCGTTTCTGATTGGATTTATATAGTTTTGATTTCCTTCTTTGCTGAAGATAGTAGAAGCATTCTGTGACTTACATCTGTTTGGTAAGCCCTTTCAGATCTAGAGGTAGACTTTAAACTAGGGCACAGGCAAAAATCCAATTAAACTACTATGAGGGCATCTTAATCGTCTAAATGAAAAATATCTCTGTCTAAAATAATTACTGAAACACATAAGTACAGGGGCAGTGTTTTGTTTTGCTTTTGGTTTCTTTGTTTTTTAGCCCAAATAAATTGAAGTACATCATCTCCTCTGGATAAATATCTCTTCGTTAACATCAAAGTCTTGTCTGTTCATACTAATGCGTTTCTATGAAAATCTGGATATGCTGGTGATTGTTAGGTAAAACAAGATAGGAAATCACCAGCTTGTTTGAAATTCCATATCTTGAGGATAGCAGAAACACTGCTTCTTAGGGCATGGGTTAACAGTCCCTTTAATTCATCTGTACATTTTTATTTCTTGTCTGAATTGCTAATTCATCTCATTGGATGGCCCATTTTTTAAAAACTTTAAAAAACAGTCCTTCTCTTGAAAGAAATTTTTTTATCCACAGGGTAAATTGTCTTGTAGAACAGTGAATTCTAGGTTTTCCCTGCAGCTAATGTAGAATTTCCATATTCAAGAATTACTTACTTTCTTGTTAAAAGTTGAATCCAGTCTCCAGAGTAAGAGTTTTTGAAACAGGCAACTGTTCTGAGATCAGCCATCAATAAGGCAAATCTCTTCAGAGCCACTGAATATTGTGCTTAATCCTGTTGGCTGCAGTTTGTTTATGGCAGAAATGAATTTGCTGTACCTCTTATAAAATCCTTGCTGGAGCATTCTTGCAGTGTAAAATGGGAGTTTAGGAGAATTACAGTCTGGGAAACTGGAATTGATCTCAGCTGAAAACTGCTGTGTGGCCTTAATAATCCTAGCAACATATTTCCTTTGATAGTATTGCCTTTTGAAGAATTGATAGGCCTTATTGTATTTGCAGGTGACTGAGGGGATAAGAGCTGATGAAACAAAGGGATAAACAATACTGTATTCCTCCTTTATTAAGAAATTCTTCAACAAAACTGTTGCTGCTACAAAGTATTGAGTTATTAAAGGAAACTGGATGGACTGAAGCACCGTGACTAACTTGTAATGGAAATGTCTTTCTCAGCCTTTTTCCCCTCTTATTATACTTTTTCTTAATTTGTCTGTGTTAATTCCTTCACTAACCATTTTTTCATGTTCCTTTCTCTGTTTTATATTTTTCTTTGACCTGTGGTAGGGTGACCTAGTTGTAATACATAATGTTTGGTTCAAACTGCTGTTCCAGAAAGTTCTAACAATCTAAGAGATTCTGTTTTTTGATAATGATACTTCGAAATCTAACAATAATTTGTTTAAATGTAGTAGTCACTGTTTAACTTCTGAGACTGCTTAAAGACATCTAAGAAATTCTAAGATAAATAAGACATTGAATTTCTGTGTTTGAAAAGAATTCTGTGCAGAAACATTTTTTTAAGTACTAACAAATATCATAGTTTATTAATAATCCCCAGCTGGGGAAGCTTTAACTTCCAGAAAAAAATTTTCCAGAAAAAAAAAATTACATTTAAATGCTTCATTTGTCAAAAGATGAGAAAAGCATTTTCCTGAAACAAATCAAGGCAATTGGCATATCAGGTATTGTATGTTTATTTGTAGGCTTCTTTACAAAATCTGTAATCTGCATATTTGAAATATTTTCTATTAAGCTGGCCTATGGTCTCATCTGAGATGCATATGATTTTACAAAAGAAAATAAAAAAGTACTAAACAAGTTTTACTTTTAACCACTTGTGAAACCTGTTGCATGAACAACTTAATTCAACTAAGTATTTGAAGTGCTGAAATTGAGAAAACAAAGGTACTAAAAAGTAATGCAGGCAGCTAGAAAATAATTTCTTTATTAGAAGATTTTTTTGTTTTAATGTCATGTCTATCTCCTGTTCATCAATCCTGAGTAAGCACAAAGGGCTATTTTTGGACAAGGGTATTGCTATTGGTAGGTTTGGATGAAAGCACATATCTATTAAATTCAGTACAGTTTATTACTGGTATTTCTTTAAAAATGTAGGAATTAGTGTGCCTTTAGCATTAATGGTTTCTCTACCGAGTCTACAGCAAGCAGGATCAGATGCTTTAGAGAAAGAAATAAAAAATGTGAAACCTATCAAATACAGAAATACAAACCATTGTGGGCAGGAATCTTTCCTATCATAGTCTGTCACTTGGCAGAGGAGTTATAAATTTGGGGTAGGAGGAAAGTTCTTCCTTAGTTTTGTCTTGCTTCTTTTCTTCCCTAGTCATGCTGGCTGGAGAAAAGCATAATTATTCTGTTGTGAGATCTAGCTGTTTTCCAAAAGAGAGCATTTGTAGTGTTCTGCATTACTGATCTGTGTTGTATCATTAAGGTGTATATTGAAATGCAGCGGTCAGAACTTTGTTGAGTCTGTTATACATGGTGCATCCCTTTGAAGAAACACTTAACATTTTTTTTCAATTAACAGAATTAAAGTAATGCTGAGCCCTCCCACCCCTATGTCTGCATACCCATGTGTAGGCAAATGCTTGCAGTCCTTGTTCTCAGTGGTTGTTTTCTTGGTCAGGATATTGGCAAGGAGGGAGGGGTTGCTACTGATTTTTGGTTTTGACAAGTATAATCACAGTCTAAAATATGCTTGTACATATGTAAGGTAGTGTCATGCTGAAGCAGGAAATTTTCCTAAACTGTCTGCTTCCACTTAAAATGTAGCTAGCCAAAATGATTCCTCAATTTTTAAAGCCTTAACATAACTAGCTTGTTTCTGAACCTCTCAAATATCAGTATTCTTGATCTAAATTTAATTTTTTATATAGTGATAAATGTTATTCGCTTTTGTGCTTATTATTTGTTTTCTTTGAAAGGATGATTTTGAGGTGAAATCTGAGGAGCGTGCCAGTGTCATCCAACAACTTGAGCAAACTATTGAGGATCTGAGGACAAAAATTGCAGAACTAGAGAAACAGTTCCCTGCCTCAGAGGTACAGACTGCTGGGAGGGAGCAGGAAAATGAGCACACGCACGCAGACTCTGGGGAACTCAGCAGTGTGACTCTTCAAAGGAATGAAGAGGAGACCACACCCAGGACTGTGTCACAGGCGAGATCTGTACAGACGTCACCAACAGAGGATTATTTAATACATAAAATGCCTTCAGCCAGTGCACTGCCACAGCCTCCCCCACCACCGCACTTAGAAGGGGGCAAAAGGGAAGGGCCAGATCTAGAACTACAGCCTACCTTTTGTTCTGAAATCTCCTTGATTCTGTCACCGAAGCTAATCTCAGTGCCACTGGATGCAAGCCAATCAGTACCGAGTATACCGCAGTCACCTCTTCCAGGACCCAAAGTTGATTCATCCCTTGCATTTGAAGGAGAGACTGAAATGTCAGTTTCCCGTCAACCTCTAAGTACTGTAGATGCAACTTGTAGTGAACATCCTCCTTCTTTGCCCCCAGAGCCCACATGTAGCATTCCCCCAGCACTGCCAGCGACCGAACAGGCTGCCCCACTGTCTGGAGCACATGGCCACTTTGTTACTCCAATGTCTATGGCAGGAGTACCACTGCCACCACCCCTACCTGGCTCAGGACTCCCTTCTTCTGCTGTCTCAGCAGTGCCACACCTGGACCACTCTCTCCCAGGTGCCATGATGTCACCTCTCCCTC
The DNA here is from genome assembly GCA_013396875.1 of Vireo altiloquus. Classification (NCBI taxonomy): domain Eukaryota; kingdom Metazoa; phylum Chordata; class Aves; order Passeriformes; family Vireonidae; genus Vireo; species Vireo altiloquus. The sequence goes on along the minus strand of VZRF01014225.1, from coordinate 1,961,166 downwards.
CTCCTCCACATTTGCCAAGTGGGGAGGTACCAACGCTGCCTCCAGCTCCTCCCCTCCCATGTCCTGGATTCCCTCTGCCACCTCCACCACCACCTTTGCCTGGTGCAGGAGTCCCATCTCCTCTGCCTGGTTGGGGTATCCCGCCTGCCCCTCCACCACCACCCTTACCTGGGACTGGTGTCCCTCCTCCACCTCCTCCTCTGCCTGGCCTGGGATTGCCACCCCCAGCACCACCCCTTCCTGGAGCAGGACTGCCACCACCTCCACCACCTCTGCCTGGAGTGGGCATTCCACCCGCTCCTCCTCCACCACCACCCCTGCCTGGTATAGGTGTTCCTCCTCCACCACCTCTGCCTGGTGCAGGTGTTCCTCCTCCACCACCTCTGCCTGGTGCAGGTGTTCCTCCTCCACCACCTCTGCCTGGTGCAGGTGTTCCTCCTCCACCACCTCTGCCTGGTGCAGGTGTTCCTCCTCCACCACCTCTGCCTGGTGCTGGCGTCCCTCCACCACCCCCTCCTTTGCCTGGGTTAGGGATGCCTCCTCCAGCCCCACCACCATTGCCTGGAAGTGCACCGTCCCTCCCAGCACCAGTCCATGGCAGCACCTACCCAGCAGTCCCACAGGGCTGTGGTTTTCTTCCTCCTCCATTACCATCTGGTTTGTTTGCAATGGGGATGAATCAGGAGAAAGGGAGCAGGAAACACGTGATAGAGCCTTCTCGGCCAATGAAGCCTCTTTACTGGACAAGAATTCAGCTCCACAGTAAAAGGTAAGTCTTGGAGTTGTGTAGAGGGTGGTGATTTTGCTTTCTGGCTGTCTTGATAGTATTGTTTGTTATTCGCAAAAGTCTTCACTGCTAGGTAGGTGTTTGAGAGAATGTCAGTGCAAACAGGATTTTGTATTTAGTTGGGTATGTAAATAGGGTACCTATTTCCTTTAAAGTTATTTGTACATGGAAGCCTTTTGATGGTAGCATTCTCAGTGTCCTTTGGGGTTGCATATCACATGTTGATCAGAGATCCGGGGGTGACTGTATGCCACCAAGTGTTCTGTGAAATGTTTTTCAAAATGTCGTATTTGTGATTCCCCCAAAATTTCAAAGTAGCATTGGTCTCTCTCTGGAGCAGCTTGCAAGTTTTGGTAGTGTCTTCCTTCTAGATAAAGGTATGCTGAATGCATTCTGTCCTTCTCTTTCCTTTCTTCAGTGACCTAGAAATACTTTTTCTTGGTTTTCCACCTTGTACACTCAGCAGACTCATATTCAATCTGCAATTTATTTGCATAAAGTGATTATGATAGTCCTTACTTTAATATGACTGGGTTTCAGTTGTTGATGTTTTTTGGAGTTTTTGTTTGTAAAAGATCATTAATGGTCATAAAAAGAAGTCTCCTTATAAATATTTTCCTTTATGTCTCTGAGCAGTAATTATAAAACCTGTCTGCTGCTATTTAATGATGAATTTATTCTTTCTTTTCACGTTCACACAGGTGGTCTGTAAATAACTATTTCTACTTCTCTTCCTGTCTATGTCTGTATGTTTTATAGCCTATATGCAGCCTATGTTTATTCCTATGCATGTAGAGTGGGTGAATATAAATAAGCCTGTTCATGTGTGAACAAAGAAGAAAACTCAAAAGTATGAGGGAGAATCAACCGTAGCTCTTATCAAAATGCTGCTAGTAGAATTTAGGCAACAACTTTAAATTGCTGATATTTTATTTTTTTTTTAATTCCTCCATTTATGACCTTATTTAGTTTGACATTGCCCTACATAGGTCTTTTGCTTAACTTTAGAGATTCTAGTGCTTCACTTGTGTGGGAAAAAATTGAAGAGCCTTCCATAGATTATCATGAGTTTGAAGAACTGTTTTCTAAAACAGCTGTTAAAGAGAGGAAGAAACCCATTTCGGACACCATTACAAAAACAAAGACTAAACAAGTGAGTACTCATTTAATTTCAGATCATTTCTAGGCTGTTTATTCCATAAAGACAGGTTTTTGCATGCAGCTGAGATGAATTATGCCTGGTGTGGAATTGTTACCATATATATATATACACTATAATAAAATAAGAAAAGGAGAGAATGTAGGATGGATTTCAAAGCTGTACATGTTAAAGACTGAAGATTTCTTTTTCATAAATTACTTCTCAAGTATGTATTTTCTTAAAAATATCTTTGCTTTATCCACTTTAACAAAACTAATACCAAAATAATTAGGTGCATATATGATGCTTTGAAATTGACTGCAGATGTGCAAGGAGTAGTATATATATTATTCTGATTAATTTTATACATTAAATAATGAGTTGCATATGAAGTACCATGACTTCAGAGAAAAATTATGCTTCAAATCTAAGTCCTAGTGTTATACCAATCAGAATGGTTCTAAGTTTGTGTTGTGTTTATGTATATAAAGAATATGAAATTTATACAGACAATAAATGACAAGCACAGCTGGGAAAAATCCAACATTAATCAAAACAGTTTCTTGAGACAGAAAAGTGTTCAAGATAATAAAAATGGGAAGCATACTTTAAAATGTAGAAGTTTAAACCCCTGAGTAAAAGAATTGAATCTGAATGTTTACATGACTATTTGGCTGTAATCTTCTTGGTATCTGTGTAAAAATCAAATTGTGGTGGTATGTTAAGTAATTTTCAATTAAACTTTCAGGTCACAGAGGGGATGGTCTTATGTAGGATCCTAAAAAGCAGTTAAAATTCTTGTTTTATCTTGGTTTCATATTCCTGTACTCAATTCAAAACTAGGCAGTTCTTTCCATCATCTTTTAACATGCAGGTTAATGCTGTACAAGACTTTTTTCCACACTGGATGCAACGTGGGGCTCTTAAAATCTCTGTTCACTAGACCTTATATCTGAATATGACCTATTAGTTCTCCACCTGTCAGTTCTGGAGATCTTGCCCCCGTAGGCACATTTTGGTCAGCAATATAAACGCACAGGTATCTTAACTGTGCTGCCAACCTGCTGCGGGCACCAGAACTGGTAAAAAGTTAGGACGATTATCCCAAGGGGTTGGATAAAACCTTTCTCTGGATGGATGGGAAGGATAGTGCAAACACACTAGCCATTGTGCTGCACTAGGCTGCACTAACTGAGATGGGAGGAAAAGTAAGGCTCTGCTGCTATCTTGCTCTCATGCAGTAAGTGCCTAAAATGCTAGATTTTTGCTCTTCTTTCCTCCTTCTAGAAAAAGCCCCTTTTAGTGGTTGTTCTTGGCTTAATTACTATCATATTTATTTAAGTAAGAAAAGGTCCCTGCACGTTTCATAAGATTGGTGATGAAAAATCTCTCAGCAGAGTAGAAAGTATGAACATTTACATCTGTAACATAAAGAGAGCTTAAAGACAGACAGTGATTATGAATAAACATTAGATGTGGATTCTGATACTAAATATTTATTTTTCTTGCAACGCCAAAAATTTAACTATGTTGTCAGTAAATTAAAAAAATGTAGGTAAAGCTAAATTAAAATGAATCATTGTTCTTTACTTCTTTGAAAAGAGCAATTTTTTTCTGACAAATTTCCACAGAGAAGTTTAAGGCAATCAAAGTAGTTGCTGTCATTTAGGACAAACATTCCTGTGGGCCCCCTTAATTCACAGAAGAGAATCCTCTGTTTGTCTTCGTCTGGTAATGAAACAAATGTACTGCTCGCCAAAATAGAAAGAAATTGCCTAATAGAGAAGTCTGGCTTGTTGAATTCTAGTACCTGGGGAGAAAAGATTGATCAAACAGATAATCACAGGCTTTCATTAGAACTATGGTTAGAGTTATCATCTCTTGCAGATGTCAAAGTTAAATACTCGTGTGAGAATCCAGTTAGGGCTTTCCAGAGTACTGCCATGAGACAACTGAAATAGAACAGCTTCACAAATATATTCCACGTACACCCTCTCAGCAATTTGGAATGCAGGACTTCATTTTTAGAATTCTCTTCATTTATACTGCTGTAAACACTTGGATAATGAAGTCCATCCATGTTTAGGAGAAGAAACAGTTATTTGGGGAAAGCATGGCTGTAATTCCACAAGTATGTTTTTTACAGGGAGCAGCAAGTGCTGTTTAAGTGGTTACTGACTTACATGGCTTCTATGATAGTTACGGGTGTTGTAAAGATCTTACAAATGGTATTTCTGTAGTGATTTTTACAGGGACATGTTATGCAAAGCAGATGTGTTTTGTCACCTGTTGAGCTATGAAGAAGTACTGTAGAGCACAGAACCAGGACCCTCGCTCTGCTGCTTTTCAGAAATGCTCTTGTCTGGCAATTGGTTTTTCTCCTTGCGTTGATGTGCAGGGTCTGCTGAGTGAATGTATTGCTTAGATGGATTGGATGTAAAATACTGGCTACACTGGAAATAGTAGTCATGAAAAAATGTACAGATAACTTTCAAATGTATAAAGTATTTGGTACTCTGTATAAACATATGATTTTAATAAAACTGTTTTTATTGTAAGCTGAAATAAAAATATTTACAGAGAAGGCCACATGGGAGGAGGGAGAATTCTAGCTAATCTGTAGAAAGATTTGATAGTTTTGGGATGTTTTAGTGCATGAAAGATTCATGATTTTGAAGTAAATTGCTGTTCTGCACACAGGAATTTTATTCTTTAAACCATAGAGCATATGCATATGTTTGTTGTGTATATATATAGATATGCATGATATAATTATTTCTGAATAGTGAGCCCTTTTTAAGTGGTAAAATTATTCTTATCATTCTGGGTTGTTTAGGGTTTTTTTTGTTAATGAGTGAGTTAATTTCACCCTACCCAACTATTGGTTGTAATTGTTTTCTCAGCATGATCATCTGCAAGTAATACAATATAAATCTATAACACTTAAAAAAAAAATCAGTATCACACCTAGAATTGAATGAAGGCCACATTAAAATCCATTCCAGAACTCTAAATAAAGAGAAAGAATGAAGTGCTAATATTTATTTGTGAATGCAGCTGATTTTATTCTTACTGTCTCTTATTTGGTGCTATGGCAAAAACTGTGATTTATTTTGCTCTGTTAATACATATATATCAAATTCGCAGCTGCTGTAAATGTGTGCAGGCTCACTCAATGAGAATGGCGACTAAATCTTCAAAGAAAGTCCTTTATAGACTATATTGTAGGTGGGGCAGCCATTGCTACCTATTAAAATGGTCTGACTTTCATTATAAGTTCCTGTTGTAACTTCGCCAAAATTTAGCTCTTTAGACTGCAAGTTTTTTGGGGTTGGGTTTTTTTCCCCCCAGTTTGTGTATTTTGACAATGTTAAGAAAGGAAACAAAGTCTGGTTTTGCTCATGTCCACATAGATTCATAGACTTGAATTATGGAGCAATTTTATTATATATATATATATTTAGTTGTATAAAGGGTTTCTTAAATTTTGATGCACTACAGATTGTAGGTCTGTTCCTGTTGCTTAGGAGAGACTTCAGGTATAATCCTGAAGGTTTTTTTCTGACTTTTTACTAGTACTTTGGAAAACAGGAGCCAAAGAGGAGTGAGGCAAAGGAAGATTAAGAAAAGTAACTGGGGAAGGAGTGAAGAACTGAGGAGATCTGACAACTGAAAATATAGAGTATATTAGCTGTGATTCTGTGTCACCTCTTATTCTGTCTAAAGTAATTTCACCCAGAAACCTTTTTTGAGACTGGGCTGTCCTTGACTTGGATCATACTTTCACCACATTGTCAATCTCATCCAATCTGTTGTGTTTGACCCAAGAAGAAGGTAAAACTCACTCTTGTGTCTTGTTCAGTTGTGCCATGTAGTTACAATACTAGTTTTGACTAAGTGGCTGGGTGGTCTTTTTCATAGAACCTCTTCCATAGCCAGTGTGGACCGCGTGGAATGAGCAGAGTCTATAATGATTACTTATTAAATTAAGCTGTCACCTGTGTCAAAAATTGCTTTATAGCCCTTGTTGCAGCACTTAAACCCATGTAATTAGTAAAGCAGAAAGAAAATGATCTCATGATTAAGGATACACATACTCAAGGATGAAGGCAAATGCAATATTAAGAATATACTTCATGGCAGACATTGGCCAGTGTATGTTGAATGGGTTCAGTGGAAAAATGGCACGTAATCAGAAAATCTTGGTATCACTGTCAGCATAATAAGGATGTAGAATGGACTGAGATGACTTGCATAGATTACTTTCCCAACTTTTGAACAGTCATTTTGAAAACTTTACTGATAATCCTCTAACTCTACTTTTGGAAAATATTATACAAGTAACTGCAATGAACTTTGCCATCACAGACCATGTGTTTATAATCTATCATGTAAATGAAAAAAATGCTAAAGATTTTCTCATGTGGAAATTCCACTATTAACCTATTGACATTAAAATTTTAAATAGTTTCCACCCCAGAATATAAATACTAGGTTACTAAAATTTCATTTGTTTTCAAACGCCTTAGGTGCTTAAAAGAGGTATCAATAAAGCAGTTTAGATAATATATCCTTTCAGGTTATTTGCATTTTTAAGTTGGATGTAAAGAAGTTGTGGTAAGAGAGTACTTCTAGAACTATAAGTAGTATAAGGACTATAAGGACTCCAGTCCTTAGAGTCAGAACATTATTCTTATTTAATAGTAAGGGACATTTTACTATTGCTCAGCCTCCTGTTGAGGAACACAGTGCTTATCTAACTTAACTAGTTTCTAACTGAGTTTAAGCAATCTAGGTATTTTTTTCACCTAATGATATAAATGATGAATATTACTGGAGCATCAATCTCTTGGTAAAAGAGTACTCGTACAGTAATAGTTTTACTGATGTTAATTTCAAGCAGGGCTATTTTAATGATAAAACAGCAGAAAAGAGCATGAACTGTTTCTCATCCATATTGATAAAAACTTTATGTATAAAATAACACAACAGGGTAATAATGTATGAAAAGTAAATATTATGTTTTTTCGCTACCCTCAAGCATAAAGTTTCAGATATGGCTGCTTGGCTTCACTAATTTGCATGACATTTCAATAATTTGCATCTAGAATTGCATGAGGAAAAGATACAGATTATGAAAATCTTCAGTGAGGAAAAAAAACAGCTAGAGAGGATTTTCAGTTTTGGTTAGGATAGGAGACAGAGAGATGCTGAAAATTATGCTTTGTTATTGATTGTGAGTTTAGTTAAATCATTATGTGCCATCAACATGGATATATTGTTAGACAGACAAGACTGGGTGTTGGGTTTTGGGGGTTAGGGGGTTCTTTTGTAGGTATTAAGGAAAAGTTTTTGATCTCCTGTTATACCAAAGTGGCCTCACTACTTGAAGTAGTCCCTGTTTCCACTCTCACAACTGCCATTACTAGCCATAACCTGCTTCTGGATTTACCTTTAAAAAAAAGGTCAAGAAAAGGTTAACTAAAACCCACGACACACACATGTAAGAGTATATTATTCTGTTATAAGAAGGATATACATGGGAAAGAAACGATGGCTCCACTTCTGTGTTTGCCCATTTTACACTTGGAATACACTTGAATCTGCAGAAAAGCCTTGTTGTCACAATGCCTAGTGAGACGGTGACTGCATTACTGCCCTGATTCTGTCTCTTAACTTTTTATTGGAACTTTGTTGTTTCTTCCTCTTCCTTGCCACATGTATGAGGGATTGGCCTTTATAAAGTGCCATTTACTGTATGTGACTTCATGTAATGTAAAGTGGTTTTTCTTAACCAGTTGAATCTTTTGGATAATTTTTTTAAGCGCTGGCAGTCAAAATTAGAAACAGAAAGCCAGAATCATTGAAAAATTCCATGCATTAACTAAATATTATTCTGGGGATAGGGAATCTTCATATTTTTTGTTTCAGGGTTGTCATCAAACATGTCTTACATTACCTTTCACTAAATATTTCTTTGACTGTTTTTGCTTGTGTTAAACAATAAGGAACAAATTTGGCATTTAGTTTGTTTACTGCTCAACAATGAGGACCACTCAACAATTAGAAAGTTTGTCCTAGACTTCAGGCTGCAGATAATATCTCCAGCTTCCTTTTTATTTATTTTTTTTAAAATTTGTTTAAAGCAGAGTTCCAGAATCCAGACTAAAAAGGAGCTGTGTATTGTGTCTGAGGCTTTAGATCTTGTAGAGATTGGGTTTATCGAACTTTTGTTGTCCTGCCTTTAAATGGCGTCACTCGTCTGTAGCCTGTAGGCCCAGACTATGCAGCTGATTTATTTTATTGTTTTACTTTTAAATGTGGGAATTGCTTTAGGCATTTATGCTAATATTCATATTTTCTGAATTAGTGTTGTATTGTTACAGCCATTCTATTGGAGGAAACTCTAGTATTCATGCAATTGACTGAAATGCGAATGAACTGCTTAGTAGCGATTAGTATAAAAGTTGACATAAACCCTACATTTTAAATAAAACCAGACAAAATTGGCAACTGCTGTGTGAAACTGCTTTATCTACTGCTGTTCTGCACCCATTCACCTGACAGTCGTGCTCTTTGTCACTCTTTTGATATCATCAATGTCCAGAATTTTGGCAGCAAAGATAACTTATTCTTCATGTGGACAGTGGGTTTTTTTGTTTTGTTTTACTTCTAATCACTGTCAAGATGTGGCACTCAGAAAATAATTATTCTCCTGTCTATCAGCTCACTTTCAGAAAAACCAGTTTCTTTTTCTGGCTAACTTTTAAGCCAGAACTTGAAAAGATCTACTAGATCCCTAAGTCCAGTCCTACAGCAGTGACAGCAATCATGTTCTAGTCTGCATGACAACAACTCAGTTAATTTATTTGGTTCTTTTTTCTCTAGTATTGGTCCCCTTGTTGTATTTGTAAGCCTGATCTTAGTAGCTCTCTGAGCTTTAGAATGCTGATGGGAGGATAGAAACTGTGAATTCACAATTTGAAGCAAATATAATATTACAGGAGTGATGAATTAGAAGTGGGACATTCCCGAGAACAGACTCCAACTCATCCCTGCTCTTTGGGCCTCCAAGAGGGAACAGTGTAGTTCTGCTTCCTTTGGAAAGGTCAAGTTGGTTCTAGGTAGGTTCATACCTGATTGCAGTTGTAATTTTGTTTTGTGGAACTTAACAAAGGTATTTTACTCTGTTTTCTTTTGTTTTGTTTTACTTCTGGAAAACATAGTATTCAGCATCAGTTCCATTTCTACTTTATTTTTGCAGAATCTGAGTGACAGGAAACATACAAGCTTACTTCAGATGAGTTCTTGCCACTTTGTATGACTACTGTTTTATGATAGCACTTTTGCAATGAGTTTGCATTTGATTTTTAATTCACTTTATTTGTCAGCTTTGGGATAGTTTTCTAAATAAAGGCAAGAAAGGACTCCCACTGTATGGAGAGACCAGTAAGTTAAAGTTATGCTATTAATACAAGATGTTTCAGACTTGAACAATAACGATGGGAGCTGAAATCAACAGTTCCCCAAACATCTACCAAACCAAATTCAGTGTTTTTGATGTTGTTGGAATACACAACTTTAAAGTGAAATTTTTTAACTTCTGGTATGTAACATATTGCATTGTTTCTTTGTGTTGCTCTGCCTTTTCTGTAACTATGTTTTGGTAGCAACATCAGTTGAAGAAATTCTGCTCGTTTTGAAATTTTGAACCCCTTGTTTTGTTTTGGGTTTTTTTGACAGAATGAAAGATGCAATCCATAATAGCAAACAAACAAGTAATGTAATTGTTAGACAGGTTTGATCTATACCTTGCTATCCAAGATCTACTATATTTTGTATCCTTTTATAGCTGCAAGAAGTAAATCAATAACAGCTTATCTTTACAAGAAGAAACCCTTGTATTAACCCAGCTTTATCTCAGTTCTAGACTTGGACAAAATTTAAAAAAATATTTAGAGTGATTACTGCCTATTAGAAGACTAGTGCAAGTTATCCTAATTATATTTTTCTGAATTACATTAGTCTCCTCTTTGAATTCATAGAAATCTGACTATCCCTTTCTACTTCAGTCCACTTGACTTCATTTTTGAATTCCTAATAGTATATTACATTTGCAGAGGAATTTCTTGCTAATTTTTGACAGGTGATATCAGTAGCCATGCCTTGAATTTAGGTCTTTAATCTTGTGAACATCAGTTATGACATACTTGTTTTCTAATGTTAAATTTTTTGGTTAATGAGCAGTATTTTTGCTGTTGAGGCATCCCACCCCAAAAGGGAAGGGAACTCGTCAGTGTGCAGATGCTCATGGTCAAAAAGGAATGACAAAAGTCAGAAGGTCTGTAAAAGCTTACAAAGTTTTATTAGTAAATTATACACTTCTCATGGAAATTGATGTGTTATTCCCTTATTTTCCAGTATAAGCACACAGTGGTGGGTTTTGAATATCAAGCTAGAGAGAGAGAGAAATTGAAGAGAGGGAGGGAGGAAGATCACCAGTCCTTGCTCCAGTGTCGATCCAGCTAATGAGATATCCAGAGTCCTGGAGCATGCATACCTGAGCTTCATAGGGGTACTTATTTATGGATAAGCTTTCCCTGCCCTTGAGATAAGTTTCCTGCTTTCTATGCAAAACAGTTATAATGCAGGGTTCATTCCTCTCGACTGTGGGGGAAATGGGTTGGAGGGCTTTGGAGGGTCTCTGGTGTCTTGACCCCCAACTACTGGGTTGGCTTTTGGTCAACAATCCATGCCCTTTTCTCAACCTCATTCCTGCATGTGCACTGTACCATGTCGTGCTTATCTTCAGGAGCCAGAACAAGACTTCTGTCCCAGAAAATTGCTGCCCAGCTTGGCCCCCTTCTCCAGCCACATCCTGTTACTTCTCAAAGCATGTTATTACCAATGATCCTTGGTTGGCTGCCCAGCAATCTGACATAGACCTTAGCCCCTTATCTTCAGGGCTTCTACTGCTGCATTTTCACTCCGCTGAAGCTAGTTTGGCATCTGTGAGGAAAGGGGGATGAAATATCTTCGTAATCAATGGTTATGAAGGTTTAAAAAGGAAAAAATGTAAAATTAAACAATTGGCCCCCCAACCACATCCTCAGAAAACCTATACTGTAAGTACTAAGAGTTTCTCAAGTTTCCTTTCCTAAGTAGTTCCAGTGGCAGAGTTCTGGGTCAGGATTTTCCTTCTCTTCTACTGTTCAACCATCAGTGTACAAACCTGTGTCTGAAAATGTAAGCTAATCAAAGTTAGCAATGAATCCGTGAATCACAAGGCAAACATCTTCGAGGTACTTTTATGAATTTTTAAGATGTGACTTGGATCATGAAATTCTTTACTCTGGCTAAATTAATTCTACTTGTTCTAATATCTTTTTTATTAATTAATTTTTAAATAATTTTGCCAGTGTGGCTGTAGATAATACAGCCTCTTGGTGCTACAGCAGTACCTGTGTAACTTGAAAAAATATGTATGCGCTTCCTGACTTGATCTTATAGTTCTAATTATCTGTCTTTTCTTTTTTCCTCCAAGTGACTCACAAAGGTTTTCACCAGTGTGCTTAGTACAGTGTAAAACTTAGCAACCTAAGCAGATTGAATATTATCCTCTTCCTTCTATGCAATCCTTGTATCTGCCTATTGAAAAGTATTTCATCTAGAATCATGTTGTTCTACAGATAAGATCCTTTTTTGGCATTACTCGTTTCCCCTAACAATGATATAAAATTTACATCAAGTTGAATTCAAACAACTTAGAGCCCTATGGAAGACAGTCTTTCTTTTATGACATGCTGCTTTTATGCTTGCAAAACCAACATGTATGAAAGTCTGGTTTAATCACTGATTTTAACCCCCTAAAGCAAGACATTTTGATGGCTTGATTTTGGGGTTTTTTTTTCTATTTTGAAAACATGAAAGCTTTGTGACCTTTCATATTCCTTAAAGTGATCAAAGAAAACCCCAATGTGTACGTGGTTATTTTGATTTTAAAATAAAATTCATATTGGCGCCTACTACGTCAAACATTCAAATAAAATACAAATTCTCACAGTTTTAACTTACATCAAAGATGGAAATCATTGTGTGGTTTTGGAAACCAAAGCAATTCCAAGATAGACACAGTTGGAATTTTTTTTATTTGACAGCATGTTTCATACACTTAGTAACATCAGTGTGAAGTAAAGTGTGCGTTCTAATGAAGAAGGAAGACCAGGGGAACCTTTTTAGTGACTCTTTTGGGATTAAATTCAACTAGGTGACACAGTTATGTATACTTGTAATGGATGTATACAGCAAACTTTAAAAATAATAAATTTGCTCACTTTTAGATGTATATATAGACTACAAAGAACTATTTCTTGAATATGTCATTAGTAATGCGAACTATCTTGTACATTATCCTGCAGATTAATAATAATAGTTGTGTTTCTTTTGGCAGGTTGTCAAGTTGTTGAGTAACAAAAGATCTCAAGCTGTTGGAATATTAATGTCTAGCCTTCATTTAGACATGAGGGACATTCAGCATGGTAAGTGAAACAACTATTGATTATTCTCAGATCACATATTTAATAATCTGGAAATGCTAAATATTTCTATCTTTTGATATGTAAAATAAATTAATATGAGGCCTTTTTTACACTATTTTTTTCTGAAAAAGGCCTGTTCTGGAATTTATATTCCCCTTTCAACATCAACTGTATAAGTGGTATATAATATAGACACTTTGATTTTTGGTCTTTTTGAGGAAGAAGGGATGATTTGTGGTTTATTTTAATTCATATAACCTTGGGACATATCCAGAAAAGTGAATTATAATGTTTAATTTATTTGCTTTATAAAATAGTTCCTATATTTGGGTTAGCGGAAACTGTGGAGTTCTTTCATCTCCAACAGCACTTTTTACAAAGTGAGGTCTTTTAGGGGAGTGTAATACTTTTCACATTTATGCTAAGAGACAGTAGTGCAAAAAGGTGAAAAGTGGAATTGCATTTATATTCAGAGCATCCCTTATGTTTCCCAAAGGCTTTGCATAGATTTGAAGCAGATTGAATTATCCTGTGAAGTGCCAGCCTATCTATTAAATAAATGTGGTTTCAAGTATAACACAGACTTCATAAATCACAAAAACATCTTGTGAACTTTCTAGGCTACATATTTACGGCCATGCATTCAGTTTACTATGATGTGCTTATTTTGCAAAATTATTCATAAATAGAACAAATTTGAGAGCACTCTGTCAGCTAGTGAGTAACTCTTAATCACAGTTTTAAGGTTTTATTAAACTGTTTTGATGGTTACTAGACTTCCTCAAGCTGAAGCGCTTAAGATGGTAGTCATAGAGAAAGGCGCCAGCACTGGCGCCAAGAAGTACTTGGTATTTCCAAAGCTGGCAGATGTAGTTCAGTTAAGTCATAGAGCAAAATCTGAAAACAATGATATGGTCCTTTCCTTCAGTCAAATACTCAACTTGGTTTCAGTTAATAATGAGAACCTTATGAAAAAAGGAGTCCGCCTAACATCTGTGTCTGTGGTAAAGCCAACACAAGTTCATTGAAAATTTGCTTGCTTAACATGCAACACTAACAATAACATGGCATGAATGTCAGTAGTTGAAGGGGTCAAACAATATTATTCTTAACCTTTATCCTATTACAATATTAAGCACACATGATCATCTAAGAGCTGTGTGCAGATTTTGTATATTCCTCTTTCAATAGCTGTTTTCTAAAACCAAGTCTTTGCAAAAAGGAATTTAATAGTTCTTTTATTCCCTTGCTGTGCAGAAGTGATTGAACAAACATGAGAAAACTTTTGTCTGGTGGGGGAATTCGTGAAAATGGTTGAAGCTAGAAGTCTTTTTTTTCTTTTCTTTTTCTTTTTTTTAAGAATATAAAATAGGCGTGGAGAAAAAGTGGTGAGGAGCAGGAAATAAATTTGCATGGTGGGGGCAAGGAAAACAGAGGTTTCACCCAGCAGTATTTCTGGCATCAATCACTCCATGCAGAGATCTCTGAGTGATATAACCATAGACCCCATGCAGAAATTACAGAATCACAACCCCAAGTATTTAGCTTTACCTTTATGCATGCAACATTTTTAATGCCTTATTAAAAAGAAAGTGTTTTACACATTTTTGAGGGTTATAACATTTAGGATTTTCTGCTGCAATTTGAATGTACTAACAAAAATTCAAATAATGATCGAGTGCCTGCATTAACAAAAATAGTCAGTTGATGTATTTGCATCTTTATACGTTATTATTTAAGTTGTATGGCAGTGATTACAGTAAAAAATGTGATCAGTGTTTTTTGTTCCCTGGCCCAGGGTTTTAGTAGCTGTCCTGAGTTTCTTCCATGTTTGGTGTACACTGACGTAAATTTATACATACTCAGTACAATACAAGCAATAGTTTTCCATTAATAAGAAATGCAGTCAAATGAAACTTCGTCCTGCCCGCCCCCCCCAACAAAATTTGTGATACTAGACAACTTATAGCTTTCTTGTAAATATTCTCTATATCAAACATAAAGCGTATTTTTAGGATGCAGTGTTCATGCAAATTGCAGAAATGTAATTTTCCTTTTTTTTACTGGCCTCAGAAAGGCACCCAGAAGGAGAGAGAAATTTTCAGTGCAGTGTGATATTCCATTTCTTGTTTTGCATGCTACTTACTGTGTTGTATTTTTCTGGTGCTTTAGAAAAATTTTCAAGTTCTACATGAACAGAAGGGAAAACAATTACACTGGGTACTAATCCACACAATAAATTTAGGATTTCAAGTTGTAAATCATATTGTGTTTAGATTAAGACCTTAAAATAGCTTGAGACCTGGTCAAATGTTGTATTTAACGTCTTTTAAAATTTTTGTTCTTTGGTTGATGCTTCTGGAGTATTTTTTTTGCATTTTAAGATACAAATAATGATGAAATATTGTCTGCAAGAATATTGTCTGCATATCTTATCTGATGTGTGTGGCATTTAATAGAAGATCTCAGTATATTGTAATACGTCTTAAATAGATTTCTTTTATTATATGGTTGTTAAGTGTCTGCTTGTAGAATTGCATGTCTGCTTCCAGCTTTGAAAATAGGTTTAGTAAGACAAATGCCCACAGTCTGTCTGCTTTTAAAATATTTTACAGTGTGGAAGGAGTAGTTGTAATAATCAAAGCACATTTGTCCTGAACTCTAGTGCGTCTTTCTAGTAGTGCTTTAAAGTTTGCTAGGTTAATTTTTGTTGTTATGGGGGTTTTTTTAGTAGACTTTAATTGCTAACAGAACTCCCATCTGCTTTATGCAGTCAAGGCTAGAACTGTAAGCAATGTTGGTCTCTTTAGTTGCAGTGGCATTTCTCTGTTATTAGTACAAAAACAAGTACTCGTGGTTCCTCTGATTTCACGCAAGGTTTTGGTGGTGCCTGGGTTTTTTTACAATCATCTATCAACTATGCAAAACACTTTATCCAGGCGTTTTGCTTGCTTTTGTGTTATCACTGTACCGCAAATATCCTTTATCCAGTATTATGTTCCCACTGGAAATATTGCTGTATTTGCCTGCACGAAACTGCCAGTGCTTGAGAAATGCCGAACAAGCACTTCTTACCTCTTTTTCCTTTATAGTTCAGATTTTCTTCCTAGAGTAAAAGGCCTGGGGTTTAAATTAATATTTTAGGGTTTTTTCTTAACATTTCAGAGATGCAGAGTGTGCTCAAATTAGAGATACAAAAAGATTCTGGTTTAACTGCATAGAGTAACCTATGATGAACACTGTGTACATCAAAATATAATTACATGTTAAGCCTGTGTCTGCATTTAGGCATGATGTCTTGTGAATAAATTATCTCTTTTTGTTCAAGTTGTCTGTCAGCACTTGAAATATAATAGCTCTTTGAAATTGCAGCCATGTTGAAGATAGCAAGTGTGTCAGTGCCTTCCCCAGTCTCCTTGCTTATAAAGAAACAGCGTATCTTCCTCTGTGTTTACAACTCTGAATAAGCGCTGTAAGAATAGCAAAAAGTTCTTCTGTGTGTGGATAAAAATAGAAGGAAAAAAATTAAACTGAAGATGTCAGCCAGGAGAAAAGGCAAATTTGGTATTTCATGCAGCTAAATATTACATTTATTACACAGTGAGATTTTTGTATAGTGTTTATTTTGTGTATGGAAAATATTCCTTGGCACACCAAAATTGCCTTAGATCTAAGCATGCCGTGTAAATGTTGAAAGTAAAAGTCTGTCAAAAATGGCATATGCAATTCTTTGTCTTTTGAACTTGTCTGTTACCTTTTCCAATTCAATAAATTTCTCTTAACAAGGTTTGTCACTCCAGGCTCCGTGTTGCTACAATACTCTTAACTATTTTTCTGTAAGGTTTTGCATAGCACCTTGTGGTTTCCCTGGCTCTGTTGGAAGTAGTTTAGAGATGTCTGCCTCTGAATTTTTGATTACTTTTCTCATTATCCTCATTTAATGAGTCATTTTTTCCCCTCTCTGAGACACCAGTAGTCTGTAGAATTTGATGGAGCTACCTGTCCCTCTCTGACATCTGCAGGGGGGGGAAAAAAGGAAGACCAAGACGCTGTCTATTACAGGCCTCAAAAAAGAATCAAATAGGAAAAACAGATACAGAAAAGGCAGGTAGATTCACCAAACAGCTGGTAAAAACAAACCTTGTAATCTGGGTTTGAGCTTATTTTACTGGAAGTTATATCTGCAGCAAAGTTTGTTCTGCTAACAGCAGTACAACTTTGAACAACAAACATATCTTCTGCCTTGAATTCAAGACAGATGTGCAGGAAGTGAACATACTTTAAATGTTAGCAAGAAAAACAAATGTTTATTCTTTAGTATTTGACTATTAGTGACAAAAGAACAAGAGAAAATCTTGGGTTTGTTTTCTTACTTGACCACTCATGCTGACATGTAGAAATTATGAGCAAGGAGAGACTTTGTCAAAGGTTTAACTAAATGGTTTCACCGCTCCAGTGAGGATGATAAAATGTCTCTTAATACACTGCGTTATTTCAATGTTCTGTGCAGGAATTATTCATGCATTGAGCTATCATGTAGTCTGGGTCCAAGAGATGCTCTAAATGGAAAGCAATCAGGAAAGAATGACTGAACATCTGGAAAATAAGACTCAGGATTAGTTTATTTTATAGAAAGTCCAGAGGTGATCTAAGCATTATTTATCCTGACAACAATGTACGTGCACAAGCCCAATCATTTGAAACTTAGAGTAACCATTCTTCACAAATATTTCAGTACCTTCCTAAAAGACACCTTACTGATAAAAAAAGTTATGAGGACAAAAAAATCCATGATTGGATGAAGTTATCTGGCCACTGTTTAGTAAACTTGCTGCCCAAAATTATTCTTTCTGTCCGTTTAAGTTATGGGAAAAAAATTTGGCTGTAGGAAGATATGCAGACCTTTTTTTTCTGTTGGGTGGCAAGTCTGTATTTCTTTATTAAATTAATGATAAATAAAGTGGTTGAAATCAGACCAGGTTAATTACAAAGTTTGAAACTTTACCTATTACTTATGGTTTATTAGGAGAGAATTGAAATTGTTTAAATGTTTCTCTTTTTTTTTAATCAAATATTGTGCATACAGTTTGGGTGCAAACACCCCAAACTTTAAAAGATTATGGTTTAAACTTCCCTATGTACAGCCTTTACAACCCCTATTTAGATTCTTCAGAGACACACCCAAGTAAGGATTGGTTTGATTCAGCATTTTTCTCTCCTGCGTACTAGCACTTCCTGAAAACTTCACACCATAATTCTGAGTCTTATTCCTCTATTTCTTCTTGGCTTTATGCTACCATATTCATTATATTATGCCTGCTGTTAGATTCTATGCTTACACATTTTATTTGCTTATAATTACTTTACAAGCTCCTATTGGGAAATTACTGTAAGGAAAACAATGGAATACACAAAATGTCTTTTGTAGAATACAGACTGGAGTTGAATTTGAGTGACACGCATATGTATTGCTGCAATGTTTCTATTGCTTTGATGCTGTTATTATACCCACAGTGTTCTGTATTGAGCCATGATTTTGGAGCCCTTGCCTGGCCACTCCTGTCAGGTGCAGTTAGGGAAGAAGGACAACAAAGGTCCTTGGAGACAGGTGGAGTTTCCAGTGGATGTGGCATAAACCCCTGAGCTATGGGTGAAGGTCTTGAAAGCCAGTCCTGAGTATTCAAGTCCTTTTTCTATCTTCTAAGATTTTCTCAAAGTTAGTTTGCAGTGACCAGAGGCCAATAAAGCAATAGCAACAGTTATTAAGGGAAAAATACAATTTAAATATTAATTTTCTTTTAATATATGTGCAATACTTCAAGATAAGGAAGGACAGAAATATTAATATCATCAAGAAAGGATCTGGATGCTTTATGTCATATATCTCTTTGTAATTTACACTTTAAAACAAATTTATAGAATTATACCATTTTTTTCTATAATGCAAAATGCATTTTAAAGAACATAAGTTTAGGGTTTTAAATGAGGAAAGTATTATTGAGTTTTCTTCACAATATTTGAATCAGCAGAGATGAATTACTGCCACATTGGATAGTTTGGATAATTAAAGATTTTTGTTGTTGTTAAGAACATATGAATGTAATTTAATAGAGAAGTTTTGTAAGAAAATGTAACTGCATTGTCTGTCTGTTGTTTCTGTTGAAACTGTGAGTTTTTTCCTTGCAAGTCTGATCTAACTCTGAAAATTTGAGAGAAAAGTTTCAGGAAAGTTCTTTTCTCCAAAAGGAAAGAAAGCAGTACTGTTATTTGTCATTTGTGTACTGTGTACTCACTCAGAAGAGGGATGATGACAAAATTCTTAGTAGAAAAGCTATAAAATGTGTGCTATTAGCATTAGTACTATGTAAAAATTGGGTGGGGGAGCGAGAAAAAGAATACCTTGTCTCTCTTTTATAGAAGAAGTAGTTTCCACTGGTCATACTTTTACATTGCTGAACTACATAGAGGTTTTAGCATTACTGAAATTAGGAAATCCCTATTCATTAAGAAATTTCAATAATACAGTTACATATTTTTTCATTAAATTGAAATCTTTAGAAGAAAAGGATATTTGCCACAACAATCACAATCTGTTTGTGATTTGTCATGTGTTTTTTAGATTTGAATGCATTTATACATACAAAAAATTTGTATTCAAAAATTAATGCCGCTTATATATATAGATGCTAACAACTTAAACGAGAGGTAGTTGAAAAAGGGATTTAGTAAAGCTTGCAAGAAAAATTGGTAAATACCTTTTTTTTTCCATTCAGTGTTTCTATATTTTTCTTGGCAGACTTTATAAAAAAATCAATTAAAGCAGTTTTGTTTGGCTGAATGGAGATTTATCTAACTTTGCACCTGATCTCCTCCGTAGATAATAAGAAATTAAAAATAAAAAGCTAAGGTGAGTGGCACTGACCACTCGTTATGTAATTTTTGTAGGTCTCATATCTTATTGCAGTAGTTCACCTCAAACAGAAAAGTTTATTTGGAGCAGCTTTCATGCATGTTTTCTGTTCTTTTGATTTTTCCTTGTCACCAGTCTACAGTCCATGATCCTTTCTTGTCTTTGCCAATGAGGTGACTGACTAGCTCTGAGTGCTGCTTTCAAGATCTCTGTGCACCATATGCCTGTGCCAAGATGCCACAGCATCTTCTTTCAGGCTCTGTTTTTTCTGTATTGTTGCTGATGTTTTGTTTGCCCTTCACTGCTGCTAATTTTTGAGGTTATGTTTTCAGAGAACTATGAAAAAAACTGACTGTCATTTTGGGGTAGCAGTTTTGTTAATTAAGTATGCATCACAGGACTTTTACAGTCTGGGCTCTTTTTTCCCCAGCTACTTTGCATGTATTGACACTGAATATTTGAGAGATCCTTTTGTATGTGTTTGTGGTCAGCTTTTAAGTGGTGTTACTATCTGAGAACATTGACGCCTCGTGTTCATTAAACAGCACAGTAACCTGCAGAGGTCCTAGTAAGGCTTCTTTGCTACAAATTTCTACTTTGAAAACTAAACATTCATTTTGGAATTGATTTTTTTGTTTCTCGGACAGGTTTTGGGTTTTTATCGGTTTCTTGGTTTGTTGGTTTGGATGTATTTAATCAAAGTAGCACTTCCTCTTATACCATGACAGCATAAATTTTTCTAAAACCTTAGGTAAGGATAGTGAGGAGCCTTTTGCTAATTCAGTATTAACCTAATCATTCTTACCTGGGCCTTTCTGGACACTCCATTAAAGCAGTACTACTTAATTTGTTGCTCGTGAGTGCTTACTACAAAGTTGTGTTACCTTACTTTCTCATTACATTGGATTATCTCTATGTTTAAAAACCTTGTTTTTCTGTATAATAAATAGGCGTTTTTCCAGGCATAAAAATCAGATTGACTGGTTTCTATTTTCCAGTATCATCTGAGGCATCCTCTTAAAATTTTCATTTGTATGTTCTGAAGCTTGTTCAATTTGAGACAATGCCCAAAACATATCACTGGAGGACAGAACTTGTCTGAGAACCTCTTTAACCTTTCGTGTGGTTGTGAATCCTTACACAAATACTTTGTTTAACCTTTTCTGATTCTCTTTCTTTTGTGCTCTTTTTACAGCCAGATTATCTGCACGCCCAGCTGTTTCCTGTCAGGGTTCATACATGTGATGTGTTTGAAAGCAGTTTTATTACTAGCTTTATGCACTTGGCAAGTTGGGTTTAGATCTTTTTGTTCTTGTCCAATTGACATTGAACTTACAAGTCTTTGCTTTTTGTTTTCTTTGGCCAATTTCCACTTTGAAGAGTATCTTTTATTTACAGGTGTCCCCCATGCTCTTATATTCAATCATATATGTGATTTTGATGAATAGGATATTGGGGATGCGAAAAGACAAGAGAGGGAAAAGAGTGTATTTAAATTTATTAGTTGACTTTTTTTTCCACTGTCTCTAATGAAATGTCTTTAAGCTTTCTTTCTTCTGACCTTCAACCTTTCTCAGGGTTCAACTATCCTCTCATTTTAAAGTAATTTCTGGCTGTAAAATCTAAAGTTATGGTGCTGCTCCTAAAATCTAATTACTTAATCCTATAGAGGAATTTCGTTAAAGGTTAGTTGGGTGTCTCCTGCTGTTTTGTACTTTATTCAGAAGTAGATCAAGTGCTACTTCAGCTCTTTTGGTAAATCTGCCTAGTTGCTTTGAGTAATAACTAATGATAACTCTAACCTAAAATTTTGACTCCAAATGATAGCTCAAACAATATGGTTAAGAGATTAAACCTTAGAGTAGTATGTTTTCTATGTGGCATATTGTCTTACACCAAAATGGTAAAATATCATTTTGGAGTCATTATTAAGATGCTTGTTGAGTGATCTGTAATAGGACACGGGCTGTTTTTTCTATTTAGGCGTGAACTCCCTCCACAGGGAACGCGGTAGATCTTTTACAACCAATTGCTTTATTTTACCCGGCTAATGCTCCCTTCGGCATTCGCTGCCTCTCTTCTGCTGCAGCGCTTTACAGCCTTACACTGTTAGTGTCACACTCATTACCGTCCTTCTGCTCCATTCGGAACAGCCTTTGCACCCGCCAGTACAACACAAATCTCCCCTCTGCAGATGTTAGATGCCTGGAGACTCTACGAACACACACCATTCACACAGCCCGGCCTTTTCCCGCTGAGCTCGGCTTACCTGGGCCGCTGTGCCGCCTCGCCTCCCTCGCTCCTGCCCGCGCCGCGCTCCTCCCCGGGCGGGGGACATGCCGGGGCCGCCGCCGACCCGCCCGAGCTGTCCCGGGCCCCGGGTCCCCGCTCCCGGCAGCAGGTGGCAACAGCGGCCCGTGCTGCCGCAGGGCCCGGCAGCTCCGCAGCCCTGCCCGGGGAGCTCCGCAGCCCTGCCCGGGGAGCTCCGCAGCCCTGCCCGGGGGACGCCGGCCCGGCTGCCCGCAGAGCGGATCGCTGCGCCGGGCAGCGCGCCGGACCTTGCGGCTCACTCCCGGAGGGAATGGCTCCTTTACACAGGAGCTCCGAGTGTAAGGAAGAGAAAGCGTGGTGCGGGGATGGTAGAGTGGCTTGTTTGCTGCGTCCATGCATCTTCCATGATTGGGGAGGGTAAGGAAAAGTGCCGGGGAAATTATGGTTTTCTGCTTAGCCTGAGTTCACACTGCTCCTCGGGCTGCAGTCAGTATGTTGGTGCTCCTGAACCTGTCACCTTATGAGGCACGTGGATTTTTCCTACTTACTGCTTTGTCTTCTTTCTCTTGTGCTGTTGTTATCCGCAGGCAATGAAAGATCGGGATAATTTCTGTTGTTCTGCTGTTTCACATTAAACCTCCCCAACCAATGGATGTTAGGCTGTGTTTCAGTATAAAGTATTTTCTGTTTTTTAGTGAAGTTGCAATTGCTTTACCTAAACACAAAATATAGCTCAGTGTCACTGAGCCGAAGCAATATCGACTGCCTCTCGTAATCTTAAAGTCCTCAGTAGGCCAAAGCTAGTCATCATACTGAATTAAAGATGTGGTTCCAAATAACTTTTGGGGTTCTTTTCTTCTAATGTGTGTATTTTTGTTTTCTGTGCACATGGACATTTGGTTTTGTTGTTATTTCAGCCCTAATATCCTTGAATTAATACCAGCTTTTGAAAAATGCTTTGGAGTGTGAAAAAAGATGGAACTTAAACCATATACAGGCCTCTGTCTGTGCTCAGCTATCACAGTATTGTGATTTGAATTAGTAAAGCTGTGTCATCTGTCATGTACCTAGCCAAAAATCTTTTTGCATTATTTTCATAATCCCACCACACTTATAACATGGTGTCACAAGATCACAAGATCATTACATCACTTTCTTAGCATCTGTAGCTCCTTAGTACTCCAACTTCAGAATATTTGGTGAAAAGCTTAACGTGCCTTAATACAAGGAAATCCCTGGTGTGTTTATCCAGACATCAGACAGGGCAGACATGTAAAATACTAGGCAACATCTAATATGCTCTTTGCTGTGCCAAAATAAAAAAAATTAATTTGATTTGGAGAATAAAGTGACAGTATGTAATTTTATTTCAGTGAGATACTACTACCATTTGACGGAAGAAAAGAGATTTGATTTAAGAGGAAACCTCTCAAAAGTTTTGGTTTTGTAATTCTTGACCAAGAAAATTTATATTTTGAGTTGTGACTAAAACAGTTGCTTGTACAGCAATTAGAGGCAAATGAGGAACTGCTTAGCATGATGTTTGATACCCTGTATGTTTCCATGCAATGCTTTCTAACTAATTCTGCTAGTATGGATTCTGGTATCACACACAACTGGCTAGCTTGAAACATAAGCAGGGAAAACTTGTTTCTGTATGATAGATAATATGTGTCTTCATGGCTGAAAGAACTGGCAGTGCTTTCTGTTGTAAACCGTGGAAGAGTAACAACACTCCATGTCCTCTGTGCGAAATGATTTGGGCTTAGTGATGTTAGAGAAAACTAGCAAAGAATTTGAGAGAGACCTAGAAAAGGACAAACATGCAGCTCAAGTCTAGGTTTTTAGAAAGAGCATTCTAAGCATTTAGTCTGGCTGCTAAATAAGGCAAGTTATGTAATATTGCCTGCTAATTTCTGCCTCAAGCTATTAGTCTGTAGAAATATGAATATTTTAGCCGTATAAACGATCTTGAGTTCCAGCTGAAATTCTGACCCTTCAACCTTTTGCTTTCTTTGAAGTTGCTGAAAGTTTTGCAGTTGACTTTGGTGAGTCTAGGATTTCATAGAAATACTTTAAGTGATGGAGAAATCAACATATCCCATCAAACATTGTTCAAAAGGTTAATTTCTCTCACTTTTAGCACTTTACATATTCTTTCCATAGTGAATTTGCCAGATTAATTTACAGATACCCTTCATGCTTTCATGCTTTTGCTCTGTGTAATTACAGAGTCGTCTACTTTCAGGTATCTTGTCATGCATGTAATCATGTTGCTTCTTAACTTTCTTTGTATAAGTTAAATCGATCAAGCAGTTCAATAGAAAGACAAGTTCTTGTGGTTATTCTTCTGCCTCCTTTGTTGGTCTTTACACTGGTTCTAGCTCTAGTCCAGAAATTGCTTTAAGTTCTAGCCACTGATTGAGAGTTTTAGATTAGTCATTGATCATGATTACAGAGTGCAGTCAAAGCAGTTCTTTGGGTGAGTTTGAGTCTGCTCAGGAAACAGAAGCTCTTCCATTAGCATTGCCACCTGGATTTCATTGAGGATTAATCACTGTTTTTAATAGCTTTCTTTTCAGTGTTGATAAAGATATACTTGCAGTAAGCTAGGAGCAGTCTTATGAAAGCCTAAGATGCCCTCTCCTTTGTGGTAATGTTTCAATTACGTTTTTAGATCTATGAACTAGGCAGTTGTTAGCTCATTTAATGTTG
This sequence comes from Vireo altiloquus, assembly GCA_013396875.1. Lineage (NCBI taxonomy): Eukaryota > Metazoa > Chordata > Aves > Passeriformes > Vireonidae > Vireo > Vireo altiloquus. Next base: position 1,936,804 of record VZRF01014225.1, on the reverse strand, counting down.
ACAAATAATTTAATCTAAGTGTCCTAAATTGCCAACCAGACACACCGGGAGCTCCATTAACTATGCACTAACTGTGGGTTAAGTGAGAGAGAAAAAAAAGCTAAGATCCCAAGTTAGCTATTTACTGCAGAGAATCTGCTTTTTGGGAAAAAAAAGTGTGTTAGGTATCTGCCCTGATAACTTTCAAATACTAATCAAATACAACAGTGCACTACCAGATAATTCCAAATAAAAATCTTCATTTTCCTCCTGCATTTTGTTTAAATTTAGAATGAGCTCCCTAAAGCAAGAAAGGAAAAGTTTGTCTTTTTGCTTATGGACTGCACTTCTCAGAGTTAGACATGACTTCTTTTACTGTGAGCTATTCTAATAGAAATAGATTAAGTAGGATTAAATCAAAAGCCAGCAAATTTGAATTCTGAAAAAAAATCACACGTAATTTAAAGTGTCAATTAGTTTGGGGCCTGAAGGCTCATTTGTATTCCAAAAGTCTTGCTAATGTCTTCCAGTTACACCACTACTGGTACCACAATTAGCCTGTGGAACTCCTGGTCTTAATGTTATTGAAACCGAGATTGAAAGGAATTAAAGCCTACATGGATCTGAAAGAAAAGTTAAACACTAACACACAGGACAGCCAAATTTTATGTCACCTGACTCATGAATTTAAAGCTACAAATCACGTCTGTCTTCAGACAGATTGATACACAATGCCAGGCGTATGTGCCTTTGCAGCTGATGTATTTGTACAGTTTGTTTTTATAATGTGCACTGTAAATACATACTGACACGTAAACATCCCCAAAATATATTCCTTAGATATCATGTTCTAGTAGTCTGCCCCCAAAAAATACATGCTTGACAGGTATGACAAGCTTTCATTTGAGAACCTCTAAATGAAATGTCTGTGGCATGCTGTACTACCTTAACCAGAAAGTGAAAAAGCTTTGTACAAACTGATACTGAAATAAAAACCAAGAGCATTGGGAATTTTTTCATAGCAATTTTATTTTCTGTAACAGAAATTCTTACATATAAAATATACCTATGTGTCAATATTAGTTTTTATATCGAATCTTATTCGTGAAACACTTTAAAAATACAGTTAAGGTTCAGGAAGTTCACCTAGAGAACAACCCCCTACTATAATCATAAAGCACAATTGTATATTTTTTAATCTTATTCTAATGTGTCTTATATAACCTGCATTTGTGTACTATGTTAAGCTTTAAGTAGTGTTTGGGGAGTTATCATGGTAATCCTTTTCAGTTTGTTGAAAATCTTGAATCCTGCCTGTCTGTCTTGCACTTCAAATTCACTCTCAGATGACTAGCCCCTGGCAGGTTCATTGAGACTGTTTGATCCTCTATGCACTGTAGTTTAAAATAAGCATAATCTGGTAAAATGCCAGTCTTTTCTCAACCTTCCTATATCCCACACCCATGTTTTTTTCACCTGCCAAATTCAAACAAATCTTATCTAAACAATTAAGATAAGCATTGAAGTACTCTCTATAGTCAAATCAGCAAACCTCTCAAAGCCAGAACTGAAATACAATCTCTCTAAATTAAACAGTCTACAATGGCAATCATGTTTGTATTTAAACATTTTATTCTGAAAGGATTACAGCATTGCTCTCCACTTTTTTTTTCCTGCCTAGACAAGAAGGCGACATACTGAGTCAAACAAAATATATTTGTTCTCTATGAGCTGAACTTGCACACTTTTTGTAAACAAACTGTATAGGTGTATGAAGTTTGACTTCATATAATCAGTAACTGCTGTCCTTAGCAAAGTAGATACTTGTTTGAAATCTATGTAATGTAACTGTTTATATTAACTATGTATAGCTATATAAAATCTGGTGATATATTTTTTTGCATATGTGAATATATATTTACATGTATGTAAAAAAGCTCTATTGATACAGTTTTTATATTAGGGATACAAATTAGGGAACGGGAATGCTAAGGACAACTGTCTAAAAGTTGAATTGTGTTTATAAGAGAAGAATCATTCCAAAGATTTACTCCTTTCAACCAAGTCTCCTACTTTTTGTACTTCACATTTTGGAAAACATACTCATGCTTAATTGATTCTTATTTTATTGCTTCCTAGAAATGCGGGTGCATGTTCTTGAAGGTATTTAAAATTCTTAAGACCTTTAAAAACAGTCTGAAGCAACAGCTAATCTTACTCCATGGCTTCTGTTTGGAAATTTTGTTTTCTGTTCTGGTTTCTTACACAAGCTTTAGATCAAGGTGAATTACTGCCACAGTAAAACTGTGTGCAAGCAGTTCTAAGTGGTTTCTTGCCTCTGATCCATGCTGTATTTACTTGTGTTGAAGTTCCAATCTCCCTCAAGCTTTGTGCACTTAAATTTTTCATTCTGATAATGTTAGAGTATTTCCTAATAGATAAATAAGTCACACAGGTACTGAGGGCAAGAAGGTAGGTAATAATGTGAAATTTTTCATTTATACTAACTCTACTCAGTGCAGCCAAACCCCACCTACCCATTTTCAGTGGGATTGGGAGGCGGAGGTGGGAGTGTCTGCAGGTTATGCAAGCTATGTTTAACAATTCTTTCACTTATTTTTTGAGGAACTTTAAAAATTATACAGTCATGACCCTTGTGTGTTTGCTGCAAAATTAGGTCTTAGCACTGTTGTGTAAACACAACATTTATTTCAAAGAAGTCCATTTGGGATTTAGCTTTCTGCACTGGAGATTCACATTTCTATTACTAAAGATAAAGAAGAATCCAAAGAGAACAGCAGTAGTTGTCAAGTTTTGGAAGTATTACAGATGAAAACATGACCTTGTGAAAATTAGATGAATGATGCCAAAAGTCACATGGGGGAAAAATTAAAAAAAAAAGGGGCAGGGGGGAGGGGAAGGAGGAGTGAACCAAAGGATATGAAGTTTTGAAGTTGTGGGTTTTCTTTGTAACAAGTAAGAGACTGAAAATTTTGCAGTTTAGTTTATTTTTAAATGTAAATCCTAAGTTGCACCTAAATCAGGGTTTACTTTGCAAGTAGCTTGATGTTACATCCAAACATCATCTTTATAGGAGCAAAAGAAGCCTTTGTGCTTTGGTCATCTTCTTAGGCTCAATCTTCTGTTGATGAGAACATTGATGCAGGTGTTTTTTCTTCTACTTTGAGCAGTTCAGCTGTCAGTCATTCCAATGAACCTGGTGAAATCGCCTACATTGACACTTTTTTCCCTGGTTTGCTTGCATTTGCATGTGTCATGTTCTTGCATTTTCCTCCAAAGACACCTGTCAGAGGAGACTTCCATTCTGTATTCACAGAACAATTCTATATACATTCGGTATCTATTCTTTTTCTCTGTTTATTGATAAAAGCATGAGTTGATCGAGCTGTATATTATCTAACTTGTTTTTCTTGTATTGGAGTTTTCCATTTTTTAAGATTTGCCAGTATGCTAGTTTTCGAATGATGTTGGATTTTGACCTCTTTCCTTTTACTGCCTGTAAATTATTCTTGAGGAAGTCATTGTTTTCAATTAACTCAGAAATAATAATTCAAGGAAGAACATTCAAAGTGACACATTGGACCTACTCATCTATTTATGTGCCTTTTTTTCTTGCAAAAATCCTTTTTAGATAATTTTAAATAATTATGAGTCTTGTGAAATTTGGTTGAGTGAATTTTAATAGTACTGTTCTGCCTCAAAATTATGTAGTCATTTTGAGACTCTAATTATATAAAGCTTACTGTGTTTACATTTCTATATATTGATATAGATTCTTAATAACAACAGAGTCAATATTTTGTTGTAAGTTTGGTTGATGCCTTTTCAGTTTCTTTCACTCTTCAGCTTACAATAATATTCCTGGGGTATAGATGATTTCAGTGGAGCAGAAATATCTGGGTATCAAAGCCTGGAAAAAGTACCATGGAAGTTGTGAGCTTGCATTTTAGATTCTCCTGAAGGGCATAATGGCTGAGAAACCCCCAAATCTGTGCCACACACAGAATTATGTGGTAAGAGTACTGTGATTAGTTGCTGCAGAAGCAGGAGGTCCTTCCCTCAGTGAAGAAGAAGAATAGGTCTGCCTTTGTATTTTGCTGTACTGACCATCTGTTCCTGTCATTTGTCAGGGAAGTTGTGAAGTCTTGCAGAAACTCCTGGTGCTCTTCTGGAGAAAGAGAGCAGATGTGAAAGCGAGCAGGCAGAGATGTGCAGGAGGCAAAAAAAGAGTGGCCTCGAAGCAATACGGCTTGGCTTTTGGAGAGTCACGGAGAAGTCAATTGAGGTGGAAATCAGCAGGAAGGACTTAGATGGGTGGTTTTCTTGTTTGTCTCTCTGAAGGACGGATCTGAGGAGGGCAGGGCAGGTTCAGACATGGTTTTACTTCAGCTACTGCTTCTTTATGAGGACTTAAACTGTAATCTGTTATCAGTCAAGTAGGATTTGGAAAATGCTCAGTCAGTTTTTTGGGAGACGGAGTTGCTTCCAGGAGGTTTCAAGAAGGAGACATTTAATTTTAGATGGACTCCAGAGACAGAAAAGCTTAGGAAGCATACTTGGAAAGCCCAGAGAAATAGAGTGTGATTTGAAACCTGCCTTGAGAAAATGGAAGGCTAAGACTAAGAATTCAACTGAATACCAGTTTTTTGAAAGTCATCCATATGTGATTGTGCTAATGAGAGTTTTATGGCATAAAATTTGGATCCAAAGGATCTGGTTTATAACACTTTTTCTCCTTTCTGAAATGTTACTCCGTGGGAAACTGAATTTTGGCCTTTTCATTTTAAAAGGACATTCCAAAGTTTTGGGCTTTGAAACAAAATAGAGTTTCCAAAGACTGGGTAGCTGTAGGAAGTTGTCTTTTCTCTAACAGTTTATGTAAGTGGTATTATTGGTGGATTTAGATGTATAGCTACAGGGAAGTGTAGCTTATCTGTGTCTGCATTGCCTATCAACTTTGGTTTAGTGGCAACTGGTAGTTCACGTTCTCCTAGCTATATTAATATCAACAGCAATGATCAGTCTAGCAAAGGGAAAAGTACAGCAACTTCCTTTTGTAGTCTTCCTGACAATACACCGGGCATCCTGCAGCTTCCTGCTGATGGTTTTTTCTCATACATTTCTTCTTCAGGGCTACGTTTCCTGGCAAAATTTTGATCTTGTTGTTGGCTTGGTTACTGTCTTCCCTTGAAGACTTGAGGGTGCTGCTAATTTATTGTGTTTGGTTTCTTTTTTGTATTTTGTTTTGTTATCACTTTGGGGTTTTTTAAATTGTGTCTCTGCTCTAAATTGTCTTCTATGTATATAGAAGAAGATCCATCAGTTCAAATATGCCTCTGAAAATGATCATTTTCCCTAATCTCACTTTTTTACCAGCAACATGTCCTGTCAGGGGATGTATCTTCTACACTTGTAAATTAATTGATATTAATAAGAGTAAATCTTTGTCTCTCTGCTTGCATTTCTTTTTGTCTTTCTAGCTTCCAGCTAGTATCTGAATCAGCTTTTCTAATGCGAGTTTGTATACTTTTTTTAAATTCAATTTATATTGTAGAAATACAGAATTGAAAAGAAACTTCCATTCTGCTAAAATTTCCATATTCTGCCATTAGATAGTTAGATATCATTTCTGCCACAAAGATATCAGTTTAGATTTCCATGTAGATTGTGACCAAAACAGTGACAGTATCAGGAAAGCTGAGGACCAGGGTTTCCTGAATCCTTTAATTTGGCTATAAATCCTTTGAAATCTCTTCTTCTTCCTCTTCTCTGTCCTCTGTGGTATCAAGTAATCATTTGTGATTGATCCCCAATCCCTCATTTTACTAGGTGGATTTTTTTGTAGTCATCTGTTGACCATGGCCTGCTTAAATAGAAAAAGTAATTGTTGGTTTGTAATTCCTTTCATTTTTTTCTGTGTGTATCTGGACATACGTGGTTCAACTTTGATTTAATCATATCTATGTATTTGTATATATACACAATTATATATATATGTATATACATAAAAAAATTTTGCAGTGTTAGCTTGAACCTGGTGCTGCTTTTATTGGCAGAAATGGCAATAAGAATGCAAGAAAATAACAAAACTATGAGATCTTGACAGTAAGAACTAAATTCCTGGGTATGATGTGATTAAAGTTCTTTCTGTTAGAGCAAAAGCCAACAGATATTCTTCACTTTCATGGTAGTCAAGGCCAGGAAATGTCAATGTCAATTTTGAAACAAGAAAAAATCACTTTCTAAACTAGTGACATGGGTGAAAATATCCAGCAGCTGCAAGACTGATACAAACCCTTCTCCAGTCGTTTGCATCAAAGTATACTGGAACTGCAGCATGGCTAAAAATATTTTCATACGAGGAAATTAATCTTTGTCTGTGTTTCATCATTCTATTGCCACCACATATGGAATACTTTGGTTAGATGTTTGTGTAGTCATGCTGATTGTAGGGGGCATGTTTGGCTAGTAAGCTTGGCTGCATAAGAAAACATCATTTTTTTCAATTCAAATTGTGTAGATAATGAAATTAAATATGCAATAGTTCTGATTTATTTTGCCAACTGTCTTATTCTGTATGGCAATGCTGCAGGTCTGCCAAAGAACAGAAGCTCATACCCTGACTCCTCAGAGTAGGGGGAGAACACCTAAAATGACCATGGAAAAATCCTAGTGACATGTTGGAGTGCTGTTTATGAACATATACAGGTTTAAATGAAACATATAGAAATATATTTCTCTTTGGAGGAGGAGACTTGAAGGATATATCCTAGGATCTAACTTCCCCATGTCCTTGTCTCAGACTGATTTGTTTTAAGCAGCTCCCTGAAGTATGTACACTCTTCTGCATACCTGTTTTGTTGAAAGTACACAGACCTGGCACCATTGTGTTTGCCAGGCGTTCTCTTATCTCCTGCAAGCATTCGAACAAAAGTGTTCTATTGCTCTCTGAGTAATCCGTGGGTGATCTTAACATTCAGCAAAAGTCAGGGCAGGAACTTATGTTAAATTTCTTAGCACAGGAGTGGACGGTCTCTGGAAGGAAGGGGGGTGGAGCAGGGAGAAGACAGCAGCAATTCAAAATAAATAGTTCAAGGGTTGTGAGTGTGTCCATATACGAAAACATTGCGTAAGCATAAAAGTGCTGAAATGTTAGATAGTATAAACTGAGTTTCATAATATATCCTGGGTTTAATAAAGCTGTTTGTATATAGGCTTTGATGTTAGTGTTTTCTTAAAGTAGAGCTCTCAAACCAATCTAGACCCAGTTTCTATTTGCATGCTAATTTTAGTGTCCAGTTCTACAAGGCAAATTTGGAATGTTTTTTAAGCATACAGATAGTCTTACTGAGCAACCAGGATCATTAAATACTATGTATAATACAGTACCTCGTGTAGAGGGCATCCTTAAGTCTCTGTTGCAACAATTATTACACTTGGATGGGGGAGGGAAGTTTAAAAATATCCCAAATAATTAGTAGCAGCTTTTTGCATGTGCCCCCTCCCCCAAAAGAAAACAAAAAACGGTTGCTTCCTGAACTGTTAACTGTTACATTGGCATTATCTACTACAGTGCTTTCTGGTAAGGGAAAAAGAGAAAAAATATATTATTTTTGAAAAAATAAAGAATTTTAAAATTTTTTTTTGGTTTAGTCCTAAAAGTTAGATTTGTGCCTTGCTTAGAGATACAGTGTGGCCTGCTTTGTTTAATCAAGATAACACTTTTTTGTTTATAATTTTCTTATACTGCAACTAAAACTATGTCTCAGGCCTGGAAAGTGGAAACATGATGAGTCCCAGACTCAGAGTGGTATCTCTAGATGCTTTACAGCAATCAGAAACATATGAGCTTGAATTATACTCTGTAGTCTTTAGGCGTATACAGAATTTCTCTGTGGCAGTGAAGGACATGAATTTATTGGACAACAAGTAACCTGGTGCTGAGTCTCTATCTCTGATCAATGTTGCAATTCCTAGATTAATCTCCTAGGGAATTTATTCAGCTAATGGTACAAATGCACTCACACACCACACACACAGAGCCCGTTACAAAAAAGGGTACAAATTAATGAAGTGCAAAGTAGGAAAAGACTGGTATAGTATGATAAAAGTTATTCATTGCCATCACATAATTTCTAATACAACATTCTAAATTTCAAGATGTAAAATCTGGATGAGGAAATTTGAGTTTATATACCTTTTAAATGAATGGTCACAGTGCTTGCAAAAACATGTAAGAGGAAGACTGAAAAACACTATTTGAAAAATAAATCTTTGTATTAACTGAGAACCATTTTTCAGTAGTTTGCACAAATATTTCCTATGCCTTGTGAAGTGTTTCTAAAACAAATGGAGAGTCAGGGTTCCGTTTCTAAATGTGTGTCCCTCTTAATGATTTTTTATTTTTAAATCCAGGTTAGGTAGATAGAAATCATTCCCTTTGAGCTGTTCCATTGTTGTTTTTTTTTCTGGATGCTGAAAAAAAATACAGTATGTGTGTGGCACCAGAATTGGTTGGGAACAGGAAAGGCATATTTTGTATCCATGCTAAATGTGTCGGCTTAGTGCATAGAAGACTTGACCCTTGTCAGGTGTTTTGAAGTTAACTGGCTGACTTATGGATTAATGAGTTTAAGACTGAAGTCAAACAGTGACAGGAATGAGCTTTGTTGTGTGAGTGTGTGTGTGTGGCTGTGGTGCAGATTTACAAATTTTTATAATGCTTTCAGCTGGACCATGAAAGTCTGATGTAAAGTTTATCTCTGATCTCTGGCTACGGCCATACTTGTGGGATCATGTTTGTGTGTTTGGGGGGAGGGAGATGAATTCTTTAACACTTGACACCTGGCTCTACCAGGTTTCCAGCCATACTCTTAGAAACGGCACTATTCAAGGCATTAATAAAGTTAAAACCCTTAAGCTGTATGACCAGTAGGTCATAAAAACTGTTATTGAGTATTGTGACCAGTCTTTCTTTCACAGCTGGATTATCATCCTGAACAACTAACTCTTTTTTGTTTTGTCTTCTTTTATAGCTGTTGTGAACTTGGACAACTCTGTGGTTGACCTAGAGACGCTGCAAGCCCTGTATGAGAATGTGAGTAATCGGAGGAAGTCCATAAATTGTAGGAATACTGTGTGTCCATGTGAAGGTATTTTTACTTGGTATCAATAATATCCGGAAAGCTTGTAGAAAAAGTCCCATTTTGAAGTGACTTTATTTTCCCCAAAGCAATGAAAATACTAGGTATTTGTATTGCATTAATTGCCATTGTGTGTTTTACGTAGTGCATGTATTTCTAGATAAGTAACACGATCAACATCCAAATGACTAAACAGAAATCAATTTTGCTCCTTTTTTTTCCTCTTGGCTGGAACAGTCTTCCATCAATACGTATTAAACCTTACACTCCACATCTTTGACTTCACTTTGTAATTTCACTAATATAAAAATACTGTTCAACTGAAAAAAAAAGGTTTTGATAACAGAAATCATTCTATTTGTGGAACTGTAGCATTTAATTATTGTTGCTTTAGGGATTGCTTCAAAATAATTTTAACTCTTTGAAAGGAAAAGAATTTCTAATGTAATAAAAAGTAGCATAAACTTCCAGGGGCTTCATAAATGTCTGGTAGTAATAATCGGAGAGATTTGACCTCTAGGTAGGTAAAATCAGGGATTCAGAATATGCTCAGGCATGTTCTAAAACTTCACAAAGCCAATCACATAAAAAATTCAAAATCGTGGATGTTAGAAGTGTATTTCTGCCTTCAGCTGAGGCCAGAAAACATTATCCCTTTCTGTGAGTGCATTGCCTGGACATGTGGAGGTCTGGCTGCACATCTCTGGAAAGGATGAGGAGGCTTTTGCCCTCCAAAGAACCTGGAGAGAAGAGACATAAAGCCATGAGCCACAGAATGGCACTGAAAGCCAATGTATGCTATTATATGGGATCCTTTGCTTCCCTCGTGTAGTTTAGATAATGTTAATTAATTTTACACCCCTCAGATGTTTGGGCTTTAGACTTTAGCTTTTAGTCACCTGCTTTGGAATGATTTGATGATTTATGAAATCCCTCTAAATAATCCACTTTGGGGTGCAAAAAGAGAGACAGTAAGCTCTACTCCACTTAACAGAAAAACTGAGGGGCTAAAACAACAACAAGAAAACCAAAAATCTGACAACAGCTAGAAAGGACTTTTGCTATTCATCTCTGAAGAACTGGGTTACTCAACACTGCTGAGGAAGATAATGGTCAGAAGAGAAACTTATTCTAACAACCTCCAAATCTCTGTGAACACTTTTCTTCTTTGTGCCACAGATTTTCTGTTTTGGCCTATGGTATTTTACTTGACATTAATTTTAATCTACTTCCTTGCACAGTACAGATATACCCTATTCCATACAGTTTCTAGCATGCAAAAAATTTGAATTCATTTTATATGTTACATATGCGTGAATGTGAGTGATTTTCTTGTGGGAAGTATGGAATAGATACTTCAGTCATGATCAGTTTTTGCATACTTCCCTCTCTTATAGTGAACAAGATTTTTTTATTGTTTTGGTTTAAAAAAAACCTCCTCTTATGTTGGTAATGTACTAATACTTTTTAAATGTTTACTTCATATTATCTCTAATATACTAATCTCAGGAAAGACTCAAGTTGTTTGAATGTCTAATATATTTCTTTGATTTGAATAGAAAATAAATCAGTCCAACTTTATAATGTTTGCTTGGGTAAAAGACAGAAGAAAACCCAAAACTGCAACCAAAAAACCCAACCAAAAACCAAACAGATAACAAGAAAACCCCTCAGTTTTGTTGGAGAGGGTTTTATAAGGAGACCTGAATTTTAACCCTGGATTTTCTGTTTGATAAAACTGTGTCTTGAAAGAAGATTTCTTTTTAGTTGACTTTTGTTTTCTTTTTTTCCTTTCAGCCTTTTGTCAAAATACTTCAGACCTTGCATTTTCTTCCCTTGCTAGCTTCACTAATTATAACAATATTGTTCAATAACAGTTGTAAGCAATGGGTGGTACCAGAGAGCCTGGCATGTTTGACTCCTCCCTTATTTCTCAATCTCATCTTGTGTTGTAAGTGGGAATAACTTTGCAGCATTCATTTACTTTGTAGCCATTAACTTAATTTTTATTTCTTAGGGTTTATTTATTGGATTGATTTTTTTTTTTCTGGATATTTAAATACCACTGTACTAGTCCTCAGTCTTTCTATTTGATCTGTGTGGTACATATGGGAGCATTTGTTTTATGGTCTTCCTTCAGAATGTAATAGTTTTTTTCTGGTTGCGTGTGTCTGGCATAGTGCTTTCCCTTCTTAAATGTGAATGAAATTTGGGCAGTCTCCAAACCTAAACACACCCTAATTTCAAAAGCCACAATCCCAAGGGTTCAATCCTGTTTACTGAGGAATTAAACTCTTGTTAAACCACAAAGTTATTGTATATATCTTAGTGACTTTTTATAAACAAAGAAGCCTGTACCCCACCAAAGACCCAAGTCTTCAATAATTTATTTAATATCATTAAGTTGAATTGCATTGATTGAGAAGGACTGTCACTGCAGCATTGTACTGTACAGTCAAATACCTCTTACGTGTTGTTGTGTAGCTCAGTTTGTGAAGAGTTGTTTAAGTACGTATTGATAATTAGCTGTGTATTAATATCTTGACAATTTTAATAGGAGAATCTTAATAGATAAAACTGCATGTGGAAGTGTTGCCTAAATGTGCTTTTACAAACTCTTAAATACCAATGCTATCAGGTGTCAGGTGTTATTAGGGAGAAGGCAGGTAAAATTCATTCAAGTTGCTGTATGGGGTTAGAACATATTGGTCATGATGAGAAATGTGCTGATCAGCAAATAAGTGAATGTTAACTTTGAAAACAGATTGCCTCTTAGCAACTGGGGTTGTAGCTAAAGTATCATTGAAACAAGGTATGTCTGCTTCTGCTTGCATGTTCGCTATACCATGAAATCAATTGTATAAAAATGGATTAAAAGTGCTATCAAATTATCTTTCATCTATGGATTTGCCCTTTTTAAATCTTTTTACATCACTAAAGAAACATGCATACATTCATAATTAGGCTCCCTGTGAATTGTGGATACTGCCTTTGTCTTTAAGACTTAGGTCAATGCTTTCAAAAACCTCAAAATGCCTTTGCAAGAGTAAAAGGCATCCAGAAATCTGAAATGCATGACTCTGCCACTAAGATTCAAAGAGCCTCCTCAATTATTTCTTGTGATTTTTTCTTTCTTTTGAACTAGCAATTACAACGTGATGTCTTAATATTTTTTAGCAAAGCCTATAAATTGTACTTGAGTTCTGATGATCCAGCTTCAAAAGAATATGATAATTATTATTAACTGGGGTATCTCTGTACATCCTTGTAGTTTCAGCTACTGTTGACAAAATTCCTTAGACAAGTCACTCAATGTTTTTGAAATACATAACACAAAATTTTAAAGTCAAGTTTAGCAAGAAATAAAATTGCATACGTTTAAACTGCTTCAAACTCAGAGCTAAGGTTCTGTTGCAAGGAAAAAAAAGCTAACCAAGAAATGTAAAAGATTTATGTTGTGAGATGAAAAAAGGGCCCTTATGAACTTTGGTAAGACCAAATACAGTCTAAATTTATACTCTGGGAAAAAAAATAGAAAAATAATTAAACTGAAGCAAAATATTTTTGCAGTAATTTCTGTGAGATTTATGGTATCTGATCTTAGAAATGGTTAATATAAAATAAAATATAAAATTAAACTATTATACTTTTTTTCCAATTTGGATGCTATAGAACTATATATAGCTAAAATTCAAGGAAAGAAAGAGCAGTGACATTCAGAGGTGCTAATACAATCAGATTAATGACTTTTATGAGATGTATTTATTGAATGTGTTCTCTCTTGACACAAATTTGAAGGGCAATATAAAAGCTTTTTTAAATTATCCATCTGTAAATTAGAGAACAAATAGACATTAATGATAAAGGAAGCTGGTAAAACTTCTGAGAAATTATCTTCAATAATACCTGTGAGATAGAGTATTCCTTTTGTGTCAGAATTTAAAGTACCCATAGATCACAATTCTGGATACCTGAGCCAAAATTAGCGACTTGAAATTCAGGTTTGGTTCTGAACTCGAACCATATGCTTCAGCTTCTTGATGTTGGTGAAGGACATAAACCTTCTCTCTTGAGTTTTGCTCTGGCCTGCCTGTGAGTGGAGCATGCTTAGCCTTTGTGTCTTTGACAGTTGTTACTTCTTTGCATACACAACCTGAGAGTAATGGCTTAAATAAGGAATAGGGAGTCTGCCTAACCTTTGTCCATGGGATTTGGTGGAGAAATATTAAGAGCTTGAACATGCATGTATGTGATAGATTGCTGTGATAAGCACTCTAATATTTCACTATGTGTGGAAGGCCAGGAGAGAGAGTATTCTCCGTATTTATTCTAAAATATTTGAAAATAACCATTTCTTTTTATGATTTGTGCTAAAATATTTACTTCTCTTTAAATGTTATGAAAAAAAAAGTCAAGTTATTTTCCTTCAGTTTAACAGAAGAGAACATACTTTATGGACTGGCTAGAAATAATGGAACTTGATTTAAATTGTTAGTATGAGAACTTGTTTACTTTTACAAAAAGATAATATTTTTTCAAAAATTTACAAGTGTAAATTGAATACTTGAACTTTTTGAGATGTCAGATGGATAAATAAAATAGCTCTTTCTACACAGTCATGTCATTTGCACACCTAGGCCTCTGCGGCTCTGATGACATGACCACTGGAACAATGCTAGCTCTCTTCGCATCCTCCCAGTTTCTAAAATCTGTAGATTTCACCTATTACCAAGAGAGTTCTTACTGATTTGAGAAGTGATGGAAACTTTCTTTTCTTTTAACTGTCACTTGGGTAAGAGTGTTATAGATTAAGTGAGGACATCTTCCTTTCACATCTGCTTTTTTAACACAAAACCAAACCCAAGACTTCTCATCAACAGCGCGTGCAATATTTAAGTTAATACTTCTGCAGTTAGTTGTCTCTTTTCCAGTCCTCATCCTGTCTCTGGACAAGTCTTCTAAGATAAAAATGGACTAAATTTTCTGATCTTAGTATCTTGGAAACATTCTTCTTCTAAGGACAGCATTTTACAAGAAACAATTACTAGAGTAATTATATTCGCAGGTCTTATGTCTGCTTTGACTTCATGCAGAAAAGTACCTTTGGAGGATGAATGTTTCTTTCCTCACACTGAAATGAAATTGGGGTAGGGAATTCAGGAAACTAAATGTTATGAATGGGCCACTATGAGTATTTTAAAATTAAAAACTGGTAATTAAGCCCCAGCCTCGCCCTCGTTAACTGAGAGGGGCCTGATGCCATATAAACAAGCAGATAAAGGAAGGACCAAACAGGACAAGGGAAGTGACCTGCTCAGCACTAGAGGGACCACATTTGGGATGCTGTGTGCGGGTGTGGCCCCTCCAGGGCACGAGACAGTGACGTATTGGAGCAAGTCTAGTGCGGAGCAACGATGGTGGTTACAGACTCGGAGAAGTGTTACACAAGCAGAGGCTGAGGGACAGCTGGGTTACTCTGTCTGGAAAAGAGAAAGCTCGGGGGAATCTTATCAGTGTCATATCATCTTATCTTTCTAAATACCTGACTGGGGAGGAGGAGTAAAGAACACAGAGCTAGACTCGGGGATGCCCAACATAAGGACAAGACATAGTGAACCTCCTGAATTTGAAACACTGGAACCTCCATTTGAATAGANTTTTTTTTTTTTTTTTTTTTTTTACTGCAAGGGGGTCCAAACACTGGAACAGGCTGCCTAGGGAAGTCATCAGGTCTCCATCCTTGGGGGTATTCAAAATCTGGCTGGACATGATACTGAGCAAGCTTCTCTAGCTGCCTCTCCTTTGTGTCAGAGTGTTCACCTAGACAGTCTCCAGGGGTCCCTTCAAACCTCAGCTATTCTATTAATCTTGGGTACAGGTACTACCACCATAATAATTTCTTAGTGCCGAGAACAAAGTTTATTGCTGGAAAAAAAAATATTTGTAATATTTCCAGTCTGTTGTAGCATTTAATATATAATATTAGACAACTTTGGAGATGACCTTTGGAGACCATCCACAGAAATGCTGGCTAAATATTAGGATATGTGACATTCAAGACAGGTGGCCTTGCAGTCATTTCCAGACTTCTTGAAGTAATAAGAGAAACTCTGAGGGGCTTTGGTAAATGACTCTTCAATCTCTTCATCTTTCTTTGTCACATCAGTATTTTTTCCCTTTGCACATGGGAAGATGTTCAACAATCTCAGAAAAAGTGTCCAAACCCAACTTTCTGGTTTTAGGCTCCTGATGGAGCAGGCACTAAGATTTGAAGCAGCTCTATCCCTCTTCTGCTAACCCTGCAAAAGCATTCAAGAGAGAATGCAGATGCAGCACATCTTACGCTCTGCCATTATCTAAGTGCTTAGAATAATTTTCCACTGTTGTCTTCAAGTTCTGTGTTGGAGAAAGTTAAAAAATTAGTGTAATGTTTTCTTAAAGGTATAATGGTACATATGCTTTTTTTAAACTCTTGGGCAGATTAATGTTTTGAATCTCTTTTGAAAACTGCTATGATTGTCAAAAGAAGGGTCAGAAGGAGAAATTTTCATTTCACTTTTATTCCTTTCATGCCATTCCATTTTTTAGTCCTACAATTCAGAAAAACATTTTACCATAGCTTGGAGTACAGAAGAAAATGAATCAGTTTCTATTTATTGGAGTATTGAATATTAGACTTCACAGTGTGCGGCAGGGTTCTTCTAGGCAGTTTATATGTAATTTTTTTGGCTTATTAAGATAAAAATAATTTTACTCCAAATATGCAGTAGTTATATATGTGTTATATGTATGATTGTTCCATTTTAAATCAAATATGTGTTTGTTCTGTTGTGTTTTTTCACATCCCAAATAAAATTTAAAATGCAGTAAACAATAAAAAAAAGTTTTCATTTATTTAAAAGAGTATTATTTAAATACATATTTAAAGACCAGATGACATTCAAATGTAACCCAACAAGTTTGTGACTAGAAATACAACTCTCCTCTTGAGTCCTTCAATTCAAAGACTTCATAAATGAGCAAAGAAAAGGAATTGGGAATGAAGATTATGATCTCAGTGTATCATTGAATGAGTAAATATTTTGCAGACTGCTAGTAGTAAATATTATTTGCAAGGTATTCTATTCTCCATCAGATCTATTTATACTTAAAATCACTCTGTGAACTCATAATTTTACCATAAGCAGATGCTAGAAAGAAAAGAAAAATCTATGAATTTGATTTGTTGCAAGGGCATCTTTATCTGTTGTTTGCCTAGTCACAACAATTTTTCCTTTTTTTTTTCCTTCATTCCAGAGAGCACAATCAGATGAACTAGAAAAAATAGAAAAGCATAGCAAGGCATCCAAGGAAAAAGAAAATGCCAAGTCTTTGGATAAGCCAGAACAGTAAGAACATACTTTTGAAAGAGCAGTTTTGCTCACTTGAGAAAACTTTCTCTTCTGTAGTAAAATATGTATGAAAGAAACCCCAAGCCCACACCTACTGACAGTGACCCAAATAATTTTCTTTAATCACTTCTACAGGTTCCTCTATGAACTCTCACTGATCCCCAACTTTTCAGAACGTGTGTTTTGCATCCTGTTCCAATCAACATTTTCAGAAAGCATTGGTTCAATCCGTCGCAAACTCGAATTGTTACAGAAACTGTGTGAGGTAGGTTCTGCTCTGTGAAAAAGTAGATCTAAATTTCTGATATTTAATCTTGTTAAGGTTTACTCAGATTTCAAAAGTTTTCACTTTATTTACTTAAAGTACTCATTAAAAATCTGAAGGGTAGCAGAATAGAACATTTTATGATTGTTCTTCAACATCAAAGTGAATTTTAAGATTAGCTTTTGGTTCTGAATTTTATCATGGTTTTACCATCAGTGCGTATCAGTCTCTGGAAAACAGTGCACCTTCTCCTTTTGTTAAAGCAAAATCTTCACTCTTTATAGTCACTATCTTGCTCCTTTTCAAAGGAATGCCAGTTCAGCTAACCTTGTGTTTGCTTGAACTTGAGAAATGTGCAACTTAATAATATCTCTGGTATCTAAAATCAGCTGGAGATAGCAATGTTGTATCTAGTCAGAAGAGATTACTGGAATTTTGCAGTCCCAGGCAAAACAAATATGTGGCTTTAAAATGCAGGTTTCATCAGTATTTTTAATAACTTAAAACTGCTTCAACTGTTTTGTGTTTTATTATGTAATATTGATTTCATTGATTAAATGTTTTAATTGTTCAGTCTGAGTGTTTTATGAACTTCTTTATTAATTTTCTCTGAAATTAAATATACCATTCACAATGTCAGTATCAGTTGAGGATCACTATTTTGTTTTTCTCAACAGGTCATGTCTGGTAATACTGTATAGATTTTCTATTTTTTTTTTCTAAGTATCCATTTTGGAGATAATATTCTTCATTCATAAAAAATTGCATGTTAATATTGTTTTACATGTTGCATTAGAAGGTAGTACAACATCAAGAAATCTGCTCATTAGTCATAAGTCTTAATGGGACTTTGAACAGTTTTTTTTTTTTTTGGTCTTTATTTTAGACATTGAAGAATGAATCAGGAGTTATGCGGGTTCTGGGTTTGGTTCTTGCCTTTGGAAATTACATGAATGGTGGAAACAGGACACGAGGGCAGGCTGATGGGTTTGGACTAGATATCCTGCCAAAACTGAAAGATGTCAAGAGCAGTGTAAGTTGATTCAGGACTTCCTGAAGGCCTGAGAAGGTTAAATTCTCAGAAAATTACTTTGTTTCTGAGTAAATGTTGTGAAGCTCATGAAGGCATGTGGAAGGGAATTCTTTTGTTACTAAGCTTCTCTGATCACACTTCTAGAGTTGGACTTATTGCCATAGAATTATGAAAATGAACCATCTCTTTTCACTACTGTACAAACAAAAATACCTAAAATTATGTTCTAGTTCCTAGTCTGATGTACATTTGACTTTCAGTACATTTCATACATTTCTATGATCTTACTGTTAAAAGTTCATTACAGAAGTGGGAAGAGTTCCTTGCTGATTCAAAATATTTGAGAGGGAAAAAATGTCACTCCTGGAAATGATTGAATAGACATCCAGAGCAATTGGGATAATCCAAAATTCATTCCTTATGTACAGCATAATTGCATAGTTTGTATTTTATATTGGAACATGGAGCTACCTGAGTAAAGCACTTCTCGATTCAAGATTTTTCTAGTCATCTCAGTAAAGAGAATGATAAGTAATGATTTTTTCTTGCTTGCTAAACTGCAATTTGTGTGTTACCAGCAATTTTTGGCTTTGGTTAATCACTTTGGAGTTACATTCAAATATCTACTTTTGTTTACAAGAAAACAATAATCTTAACGTTTGTATGGCTATAATGAAACATCTTATGTGAATATGAAAGATTGTAGCAATAATTCTTGAGCCTCAAAATTGGTTCCTACATCTATATCGTGAGTTGCTGTCTAGATCTTCAATTCTGCAAATGGCAGAAAAAGAAGAGCTGGTCTCCCTGCTTGGTCCTCACTAAATACACTTTTTTTTAGCTGCTGGGTTAGGTCACATGAGCAGACTGTTAACCCTGAGTTAAGAGACTATGTAAGCCATTTGCCTTTTTAAATGGGGGAGAAACTTCATTCGTGCATCCTGGTCTCTTTGTTAAACCAAGGGAATGGTGAAGTGAATGATCCTTTAATATGTGTTTAGAGCAGCTTACTCTAGCTGAACCTTCAGATTGACTCTAGATCCAATACATCTCCGGTTTTAGGACTCTGCTCAGTGGAAAATGTAGGCACACTAAATTTAGTTAGGTAACTCAAGACCTGAGCATGTAATTTGCTGGAAATATTATGACTATTAACCTTGCAATTGCAAGATACATTTTCAGTTTATTTGCTACTGATCAGTCAGGAGAGTTCTTACTAAATCGTTTTCTGAACATATCTGAAAATTTAATTTCATCAGAAATCCTCTTCAAATGGAAGGTTTTCTACTGAAATTTCATAAGAGAGATTACAGAGGGGAAGCAATGAAAAAGCTCCCTCAACCCTTCCCCTCTCTCCTCCAAATTCATTTGTAAAAATAACTTTCTTTGTTTAATTTAACTTTGCTTTGGTTATAGTTACTGTGTTGCAAAAGAACTTGTATACATGAACCCAGAAGCAATTTCTTTTTTCCTTCTTGGAAAATTTCAGAATGTAAGGTTTGCAATGGGGTAGAATTAAAAAATCAGGAGTGCGTTATGTGAGTGTTATATCTTTCCTCATTTTATTTAATGATTAAATGGAACTTCAGGGTGGGGCTTGATTTTGGTTTGGGTGGGTTTTTTGTGTGTCATTTTTTTAGTAAAAGGCCCAAACCAGCAAAGTCTTATTTTTATGCTAAATATTTCACTTATCTGAATTTTTTTTTCTGATTTTTTTTTTTATTTTTTTTTTTTTTTTTGGAGTTTCAGTAACACAGCAAACTCTATCTTCTTCTATACAGGACAACAGCAGAAGTCTTCTATCTTACATTGTCTCATATTATTTGCGTAATTTTGATGAGGTGAGTGAAAGTTAAATTTATTCTTTAAAATTCAAGTTAAGCAACCCAATTTACTAAATCTGCTCTTCTGCTGGCAAGATGCAGAAATGTGTGCAAACATTCTCTGTGCTTTCAGTTATATATTTTAGTATAGAAAAAAGTAATGAGCACTATATAACTGTTCATTTGTGGTTTTGTCAGGATGCTGGAAGAGAACAATGCATCTTTCCTCTTCCGGATCCACAAGACCTCTTCCAGGCTTCCCAACTGAAGTTTGATGATTTTCAAAAAGATCTCCGCAAAATGAAGAAAGATTTGCGAGGTACTGAACCTAGATTAAGTGCTAATTATATGTTACCATTACGTCTCTTCTATTTTTGTTTGTATCATTTCGAGAATTTAGACGACACTGTAAAAATAGTTGTGTATTTTTAACTTCTCTATTGCTAGTTTTTTTCTTTAATTTACTTTTCCATGACTATGGAAATAATACAATAATCCATAATTTGCTTTAGATAACCCGAAAGAGGTTTTTAAATTAAACAGCATGAAACCAGTTAGGTTAAATCTTTTGTTTCAAAACCAAACCAAAAAACTAATTTAGTTTTCCTTTTCTGCACACTGATTTCAAGTCTTTGACCATAAAAAGCATTGCAAGTGTTGCACCATGTCCATGAAAAAAAAAAGAATAAAAGGTTTATAACCAGATCCAAACACTGCAGATAAAATAATATGTATGACATTGTTAGAAACACTTGAAATTACTGGACTTTACTGAAAAGCAGTATGCAAAGGAAATATTTTTTCTCCTCTTATTAAATGTTAAATTTAAATGAATTTAGCAAGCTTAAGATATATTTTCCCGACTTTGATGAAGAACATTTATCATATATTTCTTAATAACATGGGGATCTAAGCACTAAATTTGTTAAGACAGAGTAGTTTGCACAAATGATCCATGATCTTCAATTCTTTTTGCAAAAAAAACGGGTGTTAAACTGGCCAGTTGCATTACTGTGCTAAATTTTGGAGGGGGAGATACAAGTCAGGGATTGATCTACATATTACTGTTGTCTTGCTGCTTTAAAATGCCTTGCCTCTAGAGAGCTAGGGAAGGTTTGGTAATCCATTAATCCCTGAACAACCTAGAATGGAAGGTTCTGTATTAAAACAAAAACATAACATTGTTACATAAATTATATATGACCTTCCCTTCTTGCTCCTATCAATCTTTGTTTGGATATTTTAAAAATTATTTTAAATATTTTGAGGTAGTATTTAAAGTATCAAGGTCACTTAGTGTGATACTGGGGAATGAACTGTAGCATCATCCATTTACTGCTCCTGAACAATCTAGGGGGCACAAATCTCACAATTCATGTGAAAACTTATTTCTATAATTCTTGCAATTTCCAGATAATCTCAGATCTGATCTCCAATCTTGCACATGTAGAAGATACTAAGGTCTTTTTTAAATATGATAGTTGAATTCAGACGTTAATGAATAATCCATGGGGGCAGATTTTATTCCTCACAAATTCACCAAAAATGGTTTTTTGCACAAGAAAGGTTAAATATATCTAGATCAAGGTTGAAATTTGCACACAGGCATAAATCTCTTGTGGAATAAATCCACACTTGTGGAATAAATCCACACTGTGCAGTGATCAAAGCAGGGGTTCTGTAAAAATGGAAATTACACGCTTTGATCTGCCTTCAGATTGCAGTTGAATTCTTTCTGTGGTTCCCATCCAACCCTTAGGCTCAAGACTCTTGTCAGTCTTTTCTGTATGAAGAATAACTACAAACAACATTGCTGGTACAAACTTTTTTGGGGACAGCATCAGCATCTTCATCCTCTTCTGAATATGATGTGACAATTTCAACACCAGTCTGCAATCTCAGTCATGACTTCTTTAATAGTCTCCAGAGATGCCAAATTCTTTGTGCTTTCTTCTCCAAGGAAAGTGTCAATCTATATTAAAAACAATTTGCATTAAAAGATTTTATGACTGAAAGAGAAATAAATTTTAGTGATACACTAAAAATTCTGGGTATTCTGATATTTTGATTGTTACAATGATTTCAGTGAGATAGAATAGGCTGTCTTAATGACAATCATCTCTAAATAGAGTAAAAATTTTAACAGAATGTGTAAAATTACTTCAAAGTGGGTTTTTTTTTTTTACTGCATTTACATTAAGTACACTACCAGATTTGCTAATCTGAAGAACACATGGAATCTTACGAGTTACTAGAGCTAGTAAGTGCCTCATCAAATGACTGAACAGAAAGAGGGTTGTATGATGCTGAGAAAATTCTGACAAAATTCTGAATATGAACTTATTCTTTTGAAGTCAGTGCTAGTAAATGATTATTGATTATTCCTGGGAAACACTGACTCTAAAGTCATAGAAACAAATGCACAGAGCACATTACTATTTTATACTGAGATGTGGACTGTAACCTTGTACTTACATTCATCAGTAATTGGGTGGCAGATTTCATGAGTGGATTTCACCGTTTGGTGAGGGTGGGGCATTTGATTTGTTCTTTGTCACTGAGAAACTGAAACTTGCTCATAATATTGATGCAGGCAGTATCACCAGTTTAAGGGTATTTTGTTCATGTTAGTTTCAAATACCCTGAAAACCATGCAGTGAGATTATGCTTATTAAAATGGGGGATGGAGGTATTGGTTCACCCCAGAAAAAAAGTCTTCTGCAGATATTTTATTTCTGACTCAGAAAAATTTCCATGATCATTATTCAAAGTAAATTTCATTTCAGAAAGGTCCTTTCATAAAATTTGAAAAACCCAACAGAATACCCACAAAGTGGAGGACAGTTATTATTAAAAAAAAAGTTTAATAGCTGTAACAATAACTGTTCATTTTAGTACTGCTGTATTTTTCCATCCAAACATGACAGTAGTATACACAGAGACATGCAGATATAAATAGTCTTCATGATTCTGTAAAATAATTTTGTTGACATGCTCTTTCACAGTTTTGAGTTTGGGCTTATGTTTGTGTTAGAGTTATTATGCTGACTGCTTAAAAAGAAAAAGGAGTCGTGATGTTCAAACTTATATACTTCCCTTTTGACTATCGAGGCTGTTGTCCATTTTTAAGTGTTCATGAACTCTATGTCTTGGCAGCTTGTAAAATTTTAGAAAAGAAAATTTCTTCTAGTATTTCAGATTAAAAGTGAAAGTCCCAAAGACATTTAGAATCATGCCATGTACCTGTTCCAAGATTAGTAAGACAGAAATTTGTTTTTTTAAATCATACAGATCCCAAGAATAAAATTTATATACCAGATTTTTTTATTGTAAGATAGAAGACCAAAGTACAGGTAGATCCTCTTACTAACAAATCAAGGGATTTTGGCTCCATCTGTTGCTCCTAGATTTCACAGCTCTCCAGGATTCCCACTTTAGCCTTTTTGACTTCACTGACATGTAGTTTGTTAAGCAACTTGATCTGCTTTTGATCTCTCCTGGCTGTCAGCAACGTTCCTTGATGCAGTCATGCCAAGCAATGACTTCTGTTCCTATGTCATTCCACAGAAGAAACTTTAGCACTTGCCACATGACTTAAATCAACTCACCATGTAAAGAAAATTGGGCATCCAGGGTCACAGGAGCAGTGTGTGACTCTCACTGATTGGGACCTCTGTTATATAACTATTAGTGTCAGTATGTTTTTCTAGACACTTCAGAGTGCTTCAGGTAGAGCAGAAAGATGTGGAAAATGTGTATTAAATCAATCAAGATTCTAACCCTCTTTGCACTGATGCTCTCTTAAGGTAAAATTGTGGTTTAGGACATTGTTGGATTTGTTGCCCATGAAATTCTTCAAGATGTATTTGGTTTAGGATAGAACTAGGACACTAAAATGGTTTTGAGAGTTATAGAATTTATGGCAAGTTAAAAATGTTTAGAAGCTGTTCTTTGGCTACACATGAGCTCTCTAGCCTTACAGCATTAAGTTTATTCTTGCTAATCAGAAACCAATTCATCACTTGTCACGTATTGCAAAACTTTCACTGAAGCTCAGCTAAAAGAGAATTAGAAACAATGTCAGGCAGAAAATAAATCTGACTAGTAGAAGAGATTAATAGTACAATATAATGCAGATTGCTATGAAAATGAGTTGAAGTCAGTACTTGTTTATGTGTCATAATGTCATATTTAATATATTTCATTGGACACTGACTACAAGCAATAATTAAGATAATTAAACATTATTTTTGTAGTGATGCTTTCTTTTCCTATTCTGAGTGTTTACAACTCATTGAAAAGTCTCCATCCAAAAGAAGCTAGGCTGTGTGGCCCAGTACATCTCTCTGATTTGGAATAAATGTGACTGAGAATGTTTATAAAGTGTAAAGCATTTGCAGAACACTTTGTATTTTAAAAGCAAGTTCCAAGAAAAGCCTCAGAGTATCTTGGAAAAATACACGTTCCCTATTTTTTCAGTGCATCTTACAGTCACCTAAAGTTGCCTGTTCAGCTTGGACCTGCTTGTTGTAGAGCTGTTGTGTGCTCTCTGTTTAACACCTGCTGTGTCAATAAGAGCATTGGAAGTACCATAATGTGCAATAGAAAGACTTTTAAAAGTTATATTTGGGATGGTGTCACCGTGAGACTGAGAGAGTTCAGCCAATAATAGGCTTGCTAATCATTCCTCTTGCCTCAGTAAAGGTTGCCCTTAACACCTAGAAAGAGTTCCCATACCTGAGAGTTCAGTCAAGCTCTAGTTAAAATGGAATTTTTCTCTTCAAATGTTGTCTGGGGAGGGATTACTTTCCAAAAGAAGGTTGCATCCACTATTGGTTCTTTCATAAGTAATATTAATGCGTTCAAGCTAAAATTTTTTAAAAATGTGCCATTCTATTTGCCCTCCTCTCTCTCTCTTCTCACACTCATGTATCCTTCTATCCTTTCATATTCCCAGCTGTTTCCATCACAGTTCTGATTATGGATCTAAGACTCTGGTAACATTTCAATGCCACTTCTTGATCAGAAGCAGAAGTGGTATTAATTGCAACTCAATTAACAAACTTGAGCAGCCTTAAGCCATTTGGGGCCCCACTTCAGATAAAAGAAAAGGAAGGGATTGCTCTCCTAAATTCGATTGTCTCCCTCCTTAAGGAGGAGAGGGACAATCTAAGGACTGGTTGATTTTCCAGCTAAGAAAAGGCCTTGAGGGTAATCTGGTGATCTATCTTTTATAAAGCTAAATTTTGGTGAAATAAAGTGTATCCTAAGAGGTTTTCAAAAAAATTATGGGTTTTTTAATGTGCTTGTACACTGATATTTCAAGTTTCAAGAGAAGACAGAGATGGAGTAGAGAGTATTGAAGTGGAGAAAAAATTGTATTCTTTGGAGTTTTAAATCACTGCATCATCAAAAACATTCTATTCTAAGACAATTTGAAATGTTTGTGGTTTTGTAATTCTCTGTCAATATTTTTGATGTAAATATGAATGAAGATATTTTACAATTAAGAAATAGATTTTTATATATTTTTTTGATCTGTAGATCCATATTGTGATGAAAAGATGCCTTCAGTCTTTTATTATAAAATGCCAAATCACAAATTAATAGCAGAAGTAATATAGTAACAGCAGTGGTTTGGGTCAGTCCTCTAGTTATCTGCACCATTTACAGAAACCTTTGCAGGACGTACCTTTACAGAAACAGGTATTGTTTTAACCATTTTAAGTCTTTGCTTTTGCCTACTCATTAACAGCTGCACATCCCCAAATTCTAGCTGTTTCTTCACTTATCACAGAAAGGGTTAATTGCTGCAGCTATGCTGCATGCAGACTCCTAAACCTAAACCAGATGTAAACTAAAGCCAGGCTTTCAGTCAATCTGTGAGTCATATTTTACTGTCCTTAAAACTCCAAACAAGGAGCTGTCTATGGAAGCCCTTGAAGACTCAGCAGTTCTTAGTGTAAGTCATTACAATTCCAAAAAAAATAAATAGAAGAAAATTAAGAGCTCTTACTGTATTTGTGGCTGGGTTCATCAGAGTTTGTCTTTTGATGAGGCCAGCATTGTTTCCTTTAGATAAAGTCTAAACCTTCTCTTAAAGTCACAGGTTGCAGTTGTAATGAACCCAGAAAGCACTGAGGAAGTTGAGAAAATATTGATTATGTTGTTACATAGTTTTCAGACAAGTAGGACACCAGCACTTCTCCTGGGGAAGTCTGAGTACTCAAAACCTCAGAAAATTAAGGACATAATTTTAAAGCTTCCATAAAGGTTTAAAAGTCTATCAAGTCTCAATTAAAGGTGTGCTCTCAAATATCTTAAACTATCTTGAAAATTCACCTGACTTCTAGCAGATTTCTACAGATAAGTATGTGGTTTCTGAATTAGTTAATAAGAACAGCCTGATGAAGCTGTTAATTACTCATCCAAGTTAATTCATAAATCTGCTTGCTTTCTGTTTTGTTGGGTTTGGGATTTTTGTTTGTTTTTATTTTTCATTTAGTTTTTATATTTTGAGGGGTTGAAAAGAAAAATCCTGCTGCCCATTGTTATCCTGGCCAAAGAGAATGCAGTAAGCCTGAGGAGCAGCTGGTCATCTCTTCATCCATTTTGTTCAAAAAAGATCTCTTTTATGTTTAGAAGAGATTGTGCTTCCAAGGGCTAAAATGTAGCATCTGACAGAACCAGCTGGGAAATGTGCACTAAAAAGATGTTCTGAATGTTGAAAACTTTCTATTTCTCCTTGTAAAAAAGGCAAAATAACTATTTTTGATAATGAGACTTGAGTGCATTTTACATCACTTACCAGAATTCCTAACTGAAAATGTTAGTGCAAAGAACATTTTTCTTTTCCATATAGATGTATATTAAATTATATTCACTGTTGTGAAACTTTATATGGTTTTAGTAAGTTGACCTGAAATAGAAATAAAAATAAAAGAAAAAACGTAGGATGAGCAAGCTAACACAATAGCTTGAAAAAATGCAATTAGTTGTATTTTAACACGGAAATAGAAAATGAGATGAATTATTGAGATGCTGGGTACAGCTAGAATTGCAATTTGCTTAAATCTCTAAACTGTTTTTGAGCACAGATTTTCGCATCAATTTCCACATCAGAAGCATTTGAGAGACCTATGTATGTATGGGCAAAAAGCTACCAGTTTGAATTGCCCACAAGAATCCATTTTGATTACATCTGTGAAAAATGACATAGAGGTCTCTGCAGCATATGATCTTGCGAGGAAATGAAATTAATGTATTATTTGTCCTTTCCATTGTTTGTATATTGCTCATATATCAAAATTGGTTTAGAGGGTTGGAGAAAAGGTGTCTCTGCACTTGCCAACTTCTGCTTAGGATTTGAGATCTTTGGAAAGTCCGAAGTGCATGATTTGGGACTAGAGGATACTGAAACCTTCACCTTGCTTCAAAGCAACACAAAGTTTTTATCTTTATTCCTGTTTGGGAAATTCAGTCTTGTGAGATAAGTTTCTGCCTAGTGCCTGGCTTTTGTGACTGCTTATGTGAGTCTCATTTGTGGTGCCTTGAATACCTTCCAGTTCTTTCACTATAAGAAAATTTAAAATCTCCTTGAAGCAAATGGAGTTTAGAAATATCCTAACTTTGTCTAACTTTTTCAATTATATACACGTCTCATAAAATGAGAGAATAACTAAACCTGTGAGAATAGGGAAGATAAGACCAAGTTTGAGAGTGTTAAGAAAAATCAGATACGCTTTTGTTTTAGACAAAACTTCTACAAAGTCATCACAGCAGATCCCCTTTGCCAATCTATTCCTTTGATATCTGGGCTGTTTATCTGAGCTGTTTCATGGAGACAAATGTGTTTGAGTATGAAGCTGAGGTTAAAAAATATCAAATTTAGAAGGCTGTTTGTATTCTTACATACCTTTTTTTCCCCCATGTTTTTTCTCCCTGTTGCTTAGAAGTTATTAAATACCCTTCTAACACAAGCATTTACTCAGTATCTTATTTCTTCATTTGGACAGAAATAATGGGAACTATCCCATATTTTGTACTACTTTCATTTGATCAACACTTTAAGTTCTTCAATTACAATGAGGAATAGCAATAGCTCATACAAATAGTGGGGGTTTTTGTTCTAGTGACAAATTACAGAAAATAATGAGTGCTAATAATATCCAACAGGTTGTGCAGGGAGACTACAATTCCAGTCTTGGTTATCTGGAGAATTGAGAAACTTAGGAAGAGCTTGCAGGCCTCTTACTTCTTAAATGAAGTAAGCATCTGATGAACTAGTTTGTTTTAAGCATCATAATAATCATTAGTATGGTAATAATGACTGGATTAGTTAATTTTTAAAGTCTGAATGCTATGTACAATATTTTACTCTCTCTAAAGCAAGAGAAAGGGATTTTTTTCTCCCTATGTTTTCTTTTTGATTTTAAATTATTTGCACAGTGTTTGTAATTCAGGAATAGGGTAAAAAATTGACCTGAACTGTTATTCTTCTGAACATCATTGATTTTACTCTTTTCACAGAGAGAGGGGTGTGGCCAGAAAAGAACAAAAATTACTCCACCAAAAACTGGAGAAACAAAGCTATCATTAAATGCACACCCTTTCCCACAACATATATGTGCACAAAAAAATCAACGGTGGGAGAGTTTCCAATATCTAAATGGTTAAAGAAGAGACATTTCATTTTGGCAATCAACATTACATGGTTTTGTTTCGTATAACAAGATGAATATAAAACATAGATTTTCCCAAATTTCCTTAAATCTTTTGAAATGGGATTGCTTCAACCTGTTGACATGGGTATAGGCTAAGATTTTTGTTGGATATGAGTCTTCATAAAATATATACTTCTCTCAAATTGGATGAAAGTTCATATAAGCTGCAAACATTCAAGAGAGTGTAATGCTGTGCCACTCTGAAAAATATTTAATCTATATTCTGGGAAAACATATGGAATTTTGGTGATATTAAGTGTTATGGTAGGTCTATCACTTCTTTCAGCTCTGACACTTATTTCTACCTAAGAGAAAAGAGTAATACAAATCCTATTTATTACCATCAGAACATCTCCATTTGCAGAATAGTATATAGCTTCTCTATTCCTTCTTCTGTCATATGTTGTAAGAAAGTTCTCAGTCATTTGGATCCCCTCCCCCATTTCACATGCATTGACTAACATTTCTTTAAAAATTACAGGCTTCCTATTATGTAATGTAACCTATTATGTTTGGTAGGGGGTAAGATACTTTAAAATTTTTAATATTGCTGCATAAGCAGGTTACCTAAGTAGACACATTCATGTTTATCTTTCCCCAAAATTCTGCTGTTATTATTTCCATTTTGCTCGAACCTTAAAAAAATAAAAATTAAAATTTAATTTTATTATCATCCTGGTTTTACTCCACTTGTGTGGAGTTACCAGTTATTTGAGTCAGTCTGATTTTCTGTATAAATATTAGGATAGTGCTTTCTACTACCTCAGACTATTTTTTAAATGTTTAACAAATTTTCTGTCTTTAAAGACATACTAATAATTCTTTTTTCCTAAAGAAACTCTGGAGAGTAAGCAACGGAATGTATGTTTTGGAATGTGCGCACTCGAACTGGAAATTTTGAGGCAGAATCAAGCAGGATTCATTTCTGTTGAATGGCAGGAAGTTATCACAGCCTAAAGAGATTTTCCTTATAGTGGAAACCGGAGTTTAATATTCAACTGAAATAGTCTCAGGTCTTCTCCTGACCCAATTTAAATTAGCTTGGCTAGTTGGTGGATGTATGATAGTACCACCTTGCCCACAAATAATCTTTGTGTCAAGGGTGCTTTAGGCCCCAGATTCTCTGTCTTGGTTTGTAGAACAGTAAGAAGCAATTTGTTCTTCAAGTTCTCTCACAGAATTCAAGCCACAAGTACTGCGCTCTTACAATCTTTCACTTCAATCCTTTTTCACTATTACTTTTGAACAATGTAAAACTCTTCAATTCATCTGTGATTTTATCAAGTATCAAGCCCTCATCTGTCATAACTTACTAAATTAAGGTAATTCTTACTGTTGGTACAGGTTTTCCATCTGAACCTTATTTTGATTCAGGCACTATTACCTGGTTCCAGGTGTACCAACACAGCCTGGAATCTGAATTTGTGATTTTGTTTCCACACAGTTCTGCCCCTTAATTTTGTCTTTCTCCCTCAAAATAATTCAATACTTTTGTTGATTTTTGCTACCACTCATTTAAACTCACACACTGGCCACAAATTATCTGCCTATAAAAATATTTTACTAGGAATATAACTGTTCCTAATTCTGTTACCATAGTGTTTGTGGTTGTAGTGTGCTTGGGGCACATATTCCGACAGTTTCACTGGATATGAATTAAAGTGTCTTTTATTGCAGTATACAGATCCATCCTATGATGTGTCACCGTAAACTAATCTGTTACTTCAATTTCAGCATGTGAGACAGAAGCAGCAAAAGTTTATCAGCTATCACTAGAAGAGCACCTTCAGCCCTTCAAAGACAACATGGAGCAATTCATTAGTCAAGGTAAATAATGAAACGTCACTTAACCTTTTCATGACATTTCAAAGGAAAGTTGTGGGAACAATGTTTATACATTGTGGGAAAGGAACTGTTTATTTTGGCATCATAGAAAGACATGGATTAGTTTAATCAGATGCCACACAGTTCTAACAGATTTGCAAAATGATTCTCTTGTTCTGTAGGTGACTCACTCTTTTGCATGACAGCAAAGACAAATGCTATTGGCTTGAGTATGTGATCTTCTAAGTTCAACATTCCAGTAGAAAACAAATTTACAGCCTTTGTTCCTTGAAAAATTAATGAAGCTGGATCTGTTTCATTAACTTCATTCCAATGAGATAATTCTTTTGTATGTGCCAAAAACATGGAATAAGCATAACAAAAGTAGCTAAAGGTTTTCCAGATATGCTGCAAATCCATATGAAATACTTGGATGTGGTTAATGGTCAACACTGCAAGAGAAAATATATTAGAAATATCTGGGATCAACTGGCATCCTGAGTATTAGTAGGAAAACACTTTGAAAATTAATAGACTATGCTTTGCTAGGTGTGTCTTTGACAAGATAATAGGAAATATGGATAACTTTAGGTTTTGACTAATGTTATATCAGAGCATCTCTTGAAATACTACTCTGCATTGACCAATTCACTTTTTAATACAAGTCAGAATTCAATGCATCAGGGTTTAAATGCCCTGATGAGTACACCAATGTAATTTTAACATTTTGCTGCTCCTTATGCTTTGATATTGCATCTTCTAATCGAAGACAGTCCTGTTACCTCCTGAACAGGCAAATTATGTGAGAATTCTGTTTCTAGTGCTGATTCATTAATTCATTAGCCTAGAGATGTGTTAAAGAGCTACCATATATAGAAATTGTTGTTAACAGAATGTGGTTTGTATTTGAGAGGCCGGTCAGATTTGCATGTGTCTCTTCCTGGTTACAGTATCCAAGATGACTGCAGATCCAAACATTATAAGTGAAGTACCTATAGAATGTTTGGGCTGGGGGGACTAGACCAGGCTGCTCATGACCTCTACTACGTACTGATCCATGCTACAGGACTCTCAATTACAGGGAATAAATTGAGCACACCCAATATTTTGAATCATCAAATATGAACTGATGCTTTCTAAGACAAATTTCTATAGCCAAACCTGGCAAGCAGGATGTTATCTCCAACACTAGTAGATATGAATCAAATTAAAATTAGATTCTGGTTGTGTATATGGCATATAAATATTACAGAAGTGGTATGATTGAACGTGTAGCAAGTGCTTTGCATTAGGTTTATATGGTTTCATTTTTATGTATAGATAGGGGATATTCAAATCAGAGGTTTTTCTGAAAGATATCTCTATTGGCATGCTGTAAATCATGTCATTTTAGCCTTCATAACAAAGTAGGAAATCAAACATGAGGATTATCCCTGGAAGTGTTCAGGGCCAGACTGGATGGAGCTCTGAGCAACCTGCTCCAGTGAAAGGTGTCCCTGATTATGGCAGAGGGATTGAAACTAGATGATCTTTAAGGTCCCTCCCAACCCAAACCATTCCATGGTTATATGATTGTATTTCAGCAGACAGCAATCTGATAAATTTGTGGTTTTTCTTTTAGAAACCACAGTTTTAGAAGTACCTACCTTTATACTTCAGCTTGTTTTATGATTTCTGACTATACTTTCCAGAATATAATTTTATATGAGCTGTATAGAGATCTGTTTTTGCAAGGATATGCAATTTCCTTTGTGCGTACGTGTCTGTATTTTAGCAGAGTGAGGAAAAAGAAAAAAAAAGTATATCCATCGCATCCATAAAAAATTTGCTGTATTCCCATATTAGAAGTGTATATTGTTGGGTGGTTGACAAAAGGAGAAACTCGTAATGCCAGTAAAAATTTCACTGTCTCATTTTGATGAAAATGATTGGAAATGTGTGTTGTGAACACAGTAAAGTGTGACTAAACAATTTCTACATTTTTTTAAAGCCGTAGGGCCTCTTACGCAGAATTCTATCCCAATGTAAGAAAGACAAAGGTTAATATATAGCAAAAAAGAATCCCTGGTTAAGTTCCAAAAATAAAGTAATTTAAATACCTTTCATTATGAAATCCTTTGTTTTTACTTCATGGGATTGAATTCCGACTTGAAAGAGGCCATGTTTAAAGCAGGATTTCTCTTTCCTGTTCA
The DNA here is from genome assembly GCA_013396875.1 of Vireo altiloquus. NCBI lineage: Eukaryota > Metazoa > Chordata > Aves > Passeriformes > Vireonidae > Vireo > Vireo altiloquus. The sequence continues at coordinate 1,904,410 of VZRF01014225.1, read as the reverse complement.
GTGTTTGACAGGCTTTTGATCTAGATATTTTTTCTAAGGGCTTTTGTTGTTTATGTAGACATAATCGATGAGTCTTTTCAGCTAGACTGCACACATGATCATTTAGAAAAACAGAGGGACAATTCTTGGCACCTTTTGGGGGATTTTTGTTTATATAACATATGCTCTGGGCAAAGAAAAATCAAGCTTTACATTTTTATCTTTTCAAGTTCCAGTTTCTCTAAAGTCAGAAAAAGTTTTAACTTATAATTCAGATGAAAAGCATTTTTCATAAGGTTGAATAATTTGGCATGTTTATATGATGCCTTTTTAGAGTAGATAACTTGTGTACATAATGGGACCCAAAAGTTCAAAGTAGCTAGTTACTTACAGCATATTCACTTACACAAGTTCCTAGCAGCTAAAATGGAAAATGGTTTTCCTATATGCAAGAAAACTTGCACACCAAATTAAATATCCTTGGCAAGGGGTAAGAAAGGCTATGCTTTATAAGAATAGTTACTGTCACACACAGATAACTTTGAGTTATGTTACTGCAACTCGTCTAGCTGATTGTTACTAGTGATTATACTAATAAAAAAATATATTTTAATGTTAACACTTTTATTAGATTCATCAGAGACAAATAAATGTTTCAAATCACTAGCTTGTTTGTACATTACTTTATTTGAAAGCTAAAGAAGGGGAAGAGGCAAGAATGTGCTCAGAATCACAAAGTTTTTAGATGAAAGTGCTAGTGGTACATGTGATGAAGGCTGCTCAGTATTCGCCTTGCTATCCAAATCAGTAGCCTAAACAATCAGCCTGTGCATTAAAGTATGCAAATTAGTGACAGGATACTAGTCCTTTCTTGAGGGACTTCATGTCATTCTTTAAATGATCATTTGACTTAAAAAGATTAAAATACCTGTGCTCTCCTTTCTGCATTGGCTTAGTGGATATTGGCAAGCATGATTTGGATTGGATTTTTGAGGGTCTGTGTGCCTCAAAACCTCCAGTAAAATCCACTCTGTTCTTCCAGGTTCATTTGTTTGCTTCTGTGTTTTTTCCTCTTTCTTTTCTTTTCATGTCATCTATTTGAGTCCACATAGAGTTATCACATCGAATCACCAAATATATCATGTGCTTCTCTTGTTCTTAAAAATGTTAGGTTTTTTTTCCTAGACTTCTCCATAGCCATAGGGTTTAAAAATGGGAAAATAAAAAAAAAGTTATATATATATACTTCAAGAAAGGACATGGAAGAAAAGTTGTCAGAAAATACAAAGCTTTTCAAAATTATACTGTTTTTTATTTGGTTTGTTATAATCACTTCTCTAAGCATTTCCAATATGTGAGCAATATATAACTGTGAAATTTGGTAAAACAATTGTCCTTTTTCAATGAGAATTTATTCATACTAAACAGTAGGGATTTAAAATTTGCTTGTCCCCAGTATAGCATATATAGTCTCATTTTCTGTCTTTGAGTTATTCTTCTCAAGTTATCACAATTTGAATAAGAAATTGAAAGAAAAGCTCTGTTTGGGAGCCTTGTCTCCATAGTTCCTTATGTAGTTGTGTATAGACAGGGATACAAGTACGTGAGAGATCACATCCACCAGTTTAGAAAGCTTCAGAAATAATTTCTTGTCCTGGTGGAAATGAGTCTGACATGAGACAGTGGGGAAATGCTGAGGGTGCTAATTATCGTGGAGTTTGTAGAAGAACTTCATTAGCAGTTAGTAATCCTTTAACCTTGTCCCCACTGGATAGGTTAACCAGCTCATGCTGAAAGAATTATGTGTGCATGAACCACAAATGATTCGTAGTCCCCAGGTTTTAACTGTGGTTAACTCTGCAGCGAGAAGCAGTCTCTGGGTGTTTGCTGTTGGGATGCTGTCTGGGCTGTACATTCTTGTCAGCTTGATAAAGCAGGAAACTTATGGCAGGAGGCAGCAATCATCACTCCCTCAGAATACTAAGTCTTGTTTGGGAAGTGGGAAGATTCAGTATGTTGAAATCACTGCTTTTCCACAGAGATTCTATAAATTGTGAATACGTTGTGGACTTCAAATCTGAACAAATCATCTCTCATCATATTCAGAAGCCAAGCCAATATAATTAGTTTTAGACTTTAGAAAAAACATTATGCCATGGGAGAAATACAAGCATTGTTTGCAGAAGTAAAAACAGAAATTTCTGATTTTTGGCTAGTTCATCTAAAAACAATGAGAATTATTCCAGTGTAATTTTAAGTTTGGGACCACAGGGTAGCTATTCAATCTTTGGTTTCTTCTAGTCTTATTTTGAAAAATTCTGCCATTTTGCTATTGTAAGTGAATACCAGCACCAGGTTTTGTTCTGCTGGACCCAAGAATATAGATTCTTCTCCAGACCTAAATTCTAGTCATATCCTCATGATCTTACAGAATAAAGATGCTAAAATTGTCCTGTTGGTTGAATTATCTGTAACCATCTCCTTCTTTTGCCTGGAAGAGCATTCATGAACCCAGTTTCCCAACCGTTGGTAAATGAATGTATAAATCACAGTGAGTTCTATTTATTGCTGTAGCTGCAACCAGATAGTTGGTCATGACTTGTTCTTTTAGGTCAAGCAGCAAAAGGCCATGCATCATCAAATGATGGATTGTGAATGAGACTAAGGCATCAGACTGAATCTTGGATGTCTGGGTTAAGTTCCTGGCTCCAGAAGAATTGGAGAAGATTGCGAAATGAGTGCTGCTAGCGTAATCTTCATTCTGGCGTTTTCTAAGCCAGAATGATTGATTTTGCAGATTCCATTTTCTTCAAATATTGCTTTTATAATTTGATTAATATAAGGGAGAACACAGCAGTATTTCATAATTTTTCTAAAAATAATCTGAGAAAAATATGACTGAAACATGATTTGGAAGATATATGAATAAATGGTTTTTGTTTTTATTTGGAAAAATTGCACAGAACCTTAAGAGGTTGGATATTAGTAATTTTTGTGGAAACACTGCCTTTAAATATTACTATGATTACCAAAATATACTCATTAGTAAGATCTAAAAAATATTTTTTTCCTTTGAGAAGAAAATGTTGGAGGAATATGAAGGGCAAGTAACATAAACTCAGTAGAACAAAAGACACAGGAATTCAACTTAAGCAATTTAATTTAATGAATGTTTACATTTTTCTCTTAGTATTCTTTATGTTGAATTATTGAAGGAGCTTTTAAAACTTGTTCTTTGAGTCCTCAAAGTATTTTTTTAATCTCACGCTGACATCTTAATGCTGATAAATAGTTCAACGTCAGCATGATATAAACTTGTCCCTACTTCAGATGTCAGCACCTCCATTGGTGTGCATTTTTCCATGATAATCCTAATTCAGATTGTGTTGCATTTGTAACACTATACAGGCTTCACTGAATTAGCCTCACTTTACTTCAAAGTCCATGAAAGACCAAACTTTTAGACTGGGGCTGTCAGCTGTTTTGTGCCTTTGGCACGGGATCTCATCTAATAATTTTTGTAGGCATCATGGTGGTTTCAGACAGCACAGGTGTGGTAGAGTTAAAAAACGTATTTGGTCATCACATGAGAACAGATCAATGTATGAGTATCACAACAGCATGATACAAGTCATCCAACTCAAAATACACTGAAAAAAATGCCTTCTGAAAAAAATTACCAAAAATATTGTGGACAGTTGGGGAGGGCAGAAAATAATTCCCATTTTAAATTTCTTCTCCAGTAAAAATGTAATCAAATAAGATTTCTTCTATGACATGGTTCTTGGGATGGAGAAGGAAAAATAAGAAGACCTTAAAGCTTAAGAGCATGTAGGTCCTTCATAAGCCCTAATCACAATGGCACACGTTCTTCAGGGCTGTGGAGTCCAGGCATACAAACAAGCAGCCTTCCTTTTAAATCAGGCCTGAATTCTCTTGCTGTATCTCTGCTGTACCCAAAAACAAATATTTAGTCATAGGTACGCTGTCTAACTTCACATCTGTTTCCTGCCTAGTCCTAGATTGGCTGAGACCTTTCAGGGATGTAGGGTTTAAGATCAGTAGCAGGGCACATCGAGGAGCTCAAAGCTGCACACGAAATGCAATGCATTTTACTTCTGTGAATGTGACACACAATTTCTCAAATATGATGGATGGTGGCTTAGCCACTTCCTCTAACATGAATGAATCTCTTCAGATCCCATGAATTTTAGTACCTTCAGATTCCTTAGTTAGTCTCAAACCCAATCTTCTTCATTCTCTTAGTCCTGGCCTTTGCCTTCTGCAACTTAGGCAGTGTGGATAGAGCACTTGCTGATGAATACTGAGGCAAAAATAACTATCTTGTTACCAAACTGCTTCCTGATGGATTGAAAGAGAACCCAAACAGCAAAACGTGGAGGAAGTTTGCATCTTGAGACATGTCTCAGATAGAACTTGAGATGAAACTTTTTTGGTTTTATTATTAATATAGTATTAATCTGAAAAATTAATCTCCTTTTATAAAGTCTTCTTAAGTTTAAATTTTTTTAACTTTTAAGGAATTTCAAGTTTCTGTCCTTGCATATTCACTGAGGTTTTAGCCTGTGCTTCCATAAATCTTGCTCATAATCTGTGGAGCTAGCACATAATTTGGGTTCTTGTTTTGTGAGAGTCTGGTCATAAGGAAGTATAATTGGCTGGAATTAATATAAATGTTTGTGTTTAATTGATTATAAGTTTTGAAAAAAAAAGGAACAACATAATTAGGAAAATGTTCAGCATATTGGATGCTCTATCCCAAGTTATCTTCAAGAAACTAGGGTCTGAATTTTTAAATTTAAATGTTCTATTTAAATGTTCTCTTACCTCTGCATAAAAATCTTAGAAAATGGGAGAGGGGGACAGGTATGCTTCATGCTGACAACCTTTTATGAATTTGTCGTAGGAAGTACAGAAGGATGTAAGATTCTTACTAGGATTCCCAGAAGAAATCCTGCTTTATTCTCTTGTGAAGCTTTCTTAGCATGAATGTACCGGATAACAAGTCATCCAAATGTACTTGGATCTTTGTTCAGTGTAAATAGAAAGACTCAAAACTATAGCAACACAGCTCTAATGAGTCATTGAAAAGGCTTTGTATCTGTCGGAAAAAAAAAATAAATAAAAAAACCTGGCTCCACTTGAAAGTTACTGGAAAGCACATTCATAGCTAATTATAAACAAATACTAGTTAACACTTTAAATAAAAAGAGAGGAAAAAAGCAAAAAGATTTAGGATATAGACAAGCAGATGAAAGGATTCTTGTTGCCTTCCATCTGAGATTACTCAGATGCATTCCTGTATTCAATTACCTGAGAAGATGTGATATTCCCTTAAGAGAGTTCAGGAGATCAGAAGGGATGGCAGTTTCGTGCATCTCCTTGCTCATAGCCCTTTGAAACTGGTTCAGCAGAAATAGCCTAAATTGCAACAGGGATTGGGGCCAGACAGTGACTACAGACAGTAATCACTGGGTCAAGATCATACCACAAACCAACAATAAAAGGTTCTGGTGGAGCAAAAGCTCTGGCAGGGTGTTTGAATGCAGTGTGAGTAGACTTACAAGGTCTACTTGGAATACATTCTGAATCGGCACCAATGGGTCAACTTGTTTTGTGGCTATGCTGATCTAGTACATTTACACAGAAAATGTATTATTCTTATTGATTATTCTTATTAGTTGCTAGCTTTTAGGCTATTTTTCTTGTCAAAACCCTTGCATACTTCATATTCAATTCTAAGCTTGAGCTTTATGGTTTTTGCTTTTTTTTTTCACAAAACCACTATGCACAAGCCCCTGTCATAATTTAAAAACTAATGATCATCTAACTTTTCTTAACAGTCCTCCCCAAAAGCCACTTCCTTTCTCATTGTGTCCATCTAAAATGGCTTAGTTCTTCCTAGTGCCACTCATGCCCCCAACCACACTAATCCTGTTAAATAAAAAATGCAAAGAGAACAAACAACAAAATCCAAAAATCAAGGCAAAACAAATTCAAAAGTCTAAAAGGGATGGGAGATAAAGGGGAAGGGGAAGAAAGAGGCTTTCCTCAAGAGCTTTCAATTGATTCTAGTGTATTTGCTATTCTGCTTTGGTGTCTCAAGGTTTTTCAAAACACAGTCTTGACTAGTATGCTAACTACCAAAAAAAATTTCCTTTAAGTGTTATTTTGGTGTTTTCTGAGGGTATTTAAAAGTATATATACTACCAAGGGGAACAATAATATAGAAATTTTCTCAGAAGCACTGACAGAGCTCTTGTAAACTTGGACTTTAGACCCTAATAATAGCAGAGTAACTTCATGTCCTTGCTCGTGATGGTAGTTCATTCAGTATTTTCTCTATATCCATTTTCTTTCTGTCCTAGTCACATGCTTGAGACACCTACAGAACGTATCCTTGTGGCCTTTTTCAGGCACCTCAGGTCCTCAGGCCTTAATGGAGCTAGGTCAGAAGTGGCAGGAGAAGAGCATGAGGTTACATACACTTTTTAAGAATGTTTTTCCCTCAACTTTGTTTTTAGTTTAGTTTTGTTGTGACTTGTTTTGAATTTGTTGCTCTGCCAGTAGAGATACTTGGTTTATTTTCAAAACCCCAGCCACTATTCGCTCATCACCAGTGTGAAAGAAAATATAGCCTCTTTAAAGGTCCTGGTAAATCTGCAACAAGAATTTGTAAAAATATTATTAATTGTTTTCTTTTTTTTTTCAGTAAAAAGGATTTGCTGCTTTTTAATAATATGTGTATAACAGTGGGCACAATAATCCCAGTGGTGTTGTATGTCTTTGAGTTCTCAGTTAGTTGTAAGTCAAATATTTCTCTTTAGAATTATTTTAATCCCGTGGAAGAGATGATAGAGTGAAATATCACACTTTTAAATGAGAAATGGCAACAACTGATAATAGAGAAAACAGATGTTATTTGCAATATCTGTCCACGCAGAAAATAGTCTGTACATATAGTCAGTAGATATATTCATGTTATTAACTTTTGTAAAAGTCAGATTTAATGCCCAAGGTATAGTGGTTAAATTTGGAGGAGAGTAGTAGAGAAAGTTTATAGAACTGAAAATGAGAGGATACTTGGCAGTTGTCTTTGCTCACAGCATGGCTTGATTTCCACAGAGAACTTAGCACAACACATCCAAAATGATCCGCTGAGGTCAGAGGGGACATTTTGTGGTCAATCAATGGTTTATATCCTTGCCTTTGAACCCTTTTTAATTTAATTTCATCTTCTAGGCTTCTTAAAAAAAAAAAAGACTTTTTATAGAAAAGTGAATTATACTGTTCTCCTGAAGACCAGCATTTTCTAAAATTCTTGTGTCTATTCTCACATTCAGTTTGGTGAGATATGTCAGATTTTCATAAATGTATAGGTCACTTTAGTATGGTTATTCATACATGTGCCTTTGTAGAAGTTTATACATAACATTTGCAGGACTCTAATCAAAAAGATTTGGAAGAGCAAACAATGAAACAATGGCATGTATCATTCTGGAATGTGGGTATATGCTGATAACTTGCAAATTCAGTTTATTAGACTTAATTTGTGAGATCTTGTTTGAAAGTTCATTTTGAGCTGCATGAAATCAAGTTTTATGCCGCAATTATAAAACATCAAGCAGTAAATCTAAGCAAATTTTTTTTAAAAAGTGATAAAATAGATATTAGACATCTGATGAGTAATTTTTGAAGAAATACATATGTCCTGTAGGTAAAGGAATTGATATAAGAACCTTGGATATAGCACAGTCCGCTTGCTGGGTAAACAATGTAGGGAGGAAGGAATGTACTTGAGTTTTGACCACTAAAGTGTTTAGGAAGTACAGACCTTGCTCTGAAAGGAGACCGACTTCAAATAATCTGAAGGTATCTTAATGGAAAAAGCAGGCAAACAGTGGAATGTCATCCAACAAGAGGGCATTAAAGATGCTTTCAAATTAAAAAGGGAAAATATAACTAAATCAGTGCATGTTGTAAGTCATTGATAAGGTAGCTTCTCTCTGTGAGAGGTCACTTTGACTCCAAGATGCTGTGGGTTTTGAGATGGCCATGTTCTTCAAGATGACCTAAAGTTATTTTGCAACTATATTTTTTGAAGTAGATTTTTCAGAATATGTGTGCCTTCAGGATTATGAAAGTGGCATGTAAAACCCTACAATATATAGAGGGGATGAAGGCTGAGATATAAAACTAAGTGTTACCTTTGCTTAGTGATGTGTTACACAGAATAGAGGGGCTAGTATTTCCTGGTTTGATATAGTCTTTAATAGATTCGGAACAGTGTATTTGGAGGTACTTTAGCACATTGGTGTCAAGAATCAAGAGAAGTTCTTAGCTGAGGGTTTTAGAAAAGATTATGAGCCAATAAAATACAGAATATTTGGAAAAATATTTTCTTCGGAAAAACTAACCCAAGAGCAGAAATTCCTGCATCTGTCGGAAAACCTGCAAGCAGTCACTGCTATATTAGCTAGTGTATTCTTAATATAAATATGAAAGCACATATGGATATTGCGTGACTACAATATTTCTTTTAATGTTTTTCAAAGGAAATCAAATAATAATATTTCTGAAATAATTTTATTTCTTGAAGATAGTAATTGCAGTGGCAGAAGAGAGTGCTCAGATATGGTCAGCTGCCATGTATCCCTGGATTTATCTAATTTTTCTAATATTGACCATTGAAATGTTATGATCACTGTGGAGTGGGTATGGATATTCTTTATTTTTTATTTCACCTGTCGTAGGTGTTCTTTTTTGTAACAGGAAGTACACTTTTCTTCCCCTGAATGCTCTCCCTAGGTGGACACCTTTTAGCTGGCATTTGGCACTTAATGGACATATGCCAAGAATGAAGAAGCCAAACTGTTTCCTTTCATTTTCCTTTCCTTTTACACCTGTGATGAGCTGCTTTGGAGGAAGAAGTGATAATAAAGATGCATTATACTGAGTGAAATGATATAGTATAATGCATTCTGGGACACTTCAACTGAATGCATCATAACTGACATTTTTTTCTTTCCCTATTCATAGAGGAAAACTAAATTGGAAGCAGTTTACCACTGGGGTCATTAATACAGAGCAAAGAACCTATAATCACTCATATCGGGTGATAATATTAGTGGCCCATCCCAGAAGTTATAACAGTCTCCAGCTGCTTCAATATCTACTAGTTATTTCATTGCATCCAAGTGATAATAAGAATTCTGTCATTTTTGTAACAGGAAGCTTTCTTCCCTGACTGATTAAATTTCACTGGATGTCTTAGACTAGCCATTTTCCACAGCTCTTGGATGTTTACTGCATACTAGTGCAAAAGCAGTCATCTGATTATTTTCTTTGGACAGGGACAGATCTCTGAGTGTATTTACCATATTTTCTCTTTCACTGGTGCCACCTGTCGTCTTGCGGAAGCAGAATGGTTTTCATAAAGTCTTTAACTTTTATGTCTAGAAAAATGATAATGCAAAAGGGTTGAAAATGAGATTTTCACCTGAATAATATTTTTTGACAGCATGCAAAATGTTTAAAAGTGTAATCACATTTGGAACAAACTACAAGAAAATTTTTCTTCAGATAAAATTATTTTCCTTGCAAGACTCTGTTTAATACCAAGAGGTGATTTGATGCAGGATGAAATCTCTCTCTGTGAATATAGCAGCTGCCTTATGCACATGTACTTACTACTTTAAAAAAACCAAATGCTGTTACATGCATTCAGGGTTTCTAGAGTTTCTTTTCATTGTGTAATACCAATACTCTATGAATTTATTCAAAATATATATACTAGAAATAACTTGGTTTTGTATAGCTTTATTTTGTTTTTCTTCTTTTCTGGACCGCAGTAACTTTCTTTTTAAATTGAAAAGAAACTTGTGCCAGAATGGTGATATTCTTACATGCTTTGATAAGCTGAGGATAATATGTTATGCTTACACTCTTTTGAAAAATAAATTGTGGAATATTTGTTCCATTATTGGTGCATAAATAATTGTTTGTAAACATATGCAAAACAGTTGAAATAAAGAAGAAAGGACCTAAAAAAAAGGCAGCTCTAATGATATTCCATCCCAACAATCCTGGAAATGATAAAAAACATTTCTATCCTAAGAATGTGACATATGTATATGAGACTGTCATAGGATGGAACATGCTAGCTTCTATTTCTAAGCGTTGCTTAAGTGAAAGAAGTCAAAATTGCACTTTTCTGTAATAGAATTATTTATTTTAAGAGTTGTATCAACAGATACTTAGTGATTGTGTTAATGCAGAATTAGATATTTGGTCTCATTTCATCCAGAGAGTTTATGCACAGTTTCTTCTTTTTGAACAATATGTTTTCACTGGTCATACCTTGACTTTCAGGATTGAAGTATGAAGAGAAAAAAAGTAGTAATGAAATTCTGTAAAAGCTGCAACATTTCACCTGGTTTCTTATCCAAAGCAATGCAAGGCTTTCAAGAAAAACTCTTAAGTCAGCCCAAATTCACTCAGCACTGGGCTCAACTTCACTCAAAAGGGTTGTGAGCCCTCACAAACCTTTTGAAGAATCTGGGCCATGTTTCAAGTCAGCATTGAAACCTGTAATCAGGCAGAATTCACGTGCTCTTCAATTTCCTTGAGAACATTTACCCATCTCTCCCTCTAGTTTTCTGTGGTTTGCTGGGATTTTTTTTTTTCACTTTCAGGATAACAATGGTGTGGCCCAAGTCTTCAAGTAATGATTACTAAATACGATGTTTTCAGCTGCAAACATCCGAGCACTGGCCACCCTACTCAACAGACTACATTGCTACTAATAAAAAACGTTTGCAGCACTAGACAAAACTCTGATCAGTGTTGTGACTGGGGAAAGTATAAGGAAATTCCATTTGTATATCTTTGCTACAGATTTCACACCCCTATTTGAGTGTATGTTCGTAAATTGCTGTTGATTGAAACATTGTAACAGAAAAGCAGCAATTATCTTTGTATCCTAATTATGCCATTGGTTTGCTCTTTTTCAACAAATTTAAAATCGGATTTTGTTTTCCAAAGGCACTGTCTCTATGATGTAGAAAAAAAAATTTAATGGATTATTATTGTAGAGCTATGTAGGGAAAGTGGAATAAAAAATAGCTGAAAACTTTCTTCTTTTTTACATTTCTACATGAATTTTATAGCATTGACATTTTTTACCAGAACAGTTCGGAGCCTTTTCATGTTCCAAAAGCTACTGACTCTTGGGAATCCTAAAATTCTATGTGCAACTTAACAGGCCAGAAGTCTAGCAGATTGAAAAGGGAATCAAATGCCAACCTAAAAGAGCTTTCTGCTAAAGCACACAGATCTTAAATAAGATTTGTGCTACCTGAATGACTGCATAAATACAAATTTCACCTAAGCATATGCACAGAGCAGATTGACAATTGCTTTGCACAGTGATGATGCCTAAGTTAATGTGCACGTTCTTGTAGATTTTTTGTTAAGTGTTCTTTCAGTGATCTAACTTTAGTAAAACGTGCACAGAAAAATTATGAGAGAACATGTAGCAAATACATAATTTTTTTCACGAATGTGTGGGAGTGACAGTTTCTTATTTGTAATTTCCTTCACATGATCACCAAACGATAATATCTTTCATGTAAAACCAGTCACATTTTCAATATGTGTCTGCTACAGCTCCAGCACTTCACTAATGGATGTGTGTACAGGGAAGAATTTTCATTTATAATTTTCAAGCAACTTGTAGAAGAGCTATGAGGCTGAATCCTTCCTGCTCTTTACTCAGCTTTTCCTCCTCTTGGTAGACAAGTTCCTACATTATTTAAGTTCTTGGAATAATTATTTAAGATCTGGTTTTAAGTCAGTTTCATGACTTGGTTCTTGTTTATATTACTGCAAGATTTTACGGTTTTTTTTTTCATTTTCAAGGCTTGGGTTGGTTTCTTTTTGTGGTTGTGGTTTTGGATTTCTTTTTAATAGGGTTATCCAAACTTGTGTAGTTTTCTTTTTGCGGTTGTTTATTGAATGGGGGGGTTGGTCGGTGGTTTTTTTTTTAATTGATCTACATGAGTATATCCTCAGGTGATTTCAATACATTTTACACATGACATATTTAAAATTATCCTGAAACATGTCTATCTTTCACCTTGTTGCTAATTATTTGATTGAATTTTTACAGCCAAAATAGACCAAGAAAATGAAGAGAAGTCACTGACAGAAGCACATAAAAGGTAAGAAAAAGCAATGCAGTAAGACCTTTCTTTGAAAAATATGGTTTTGTGACTGTTGCTGTATTGGTAACCAGAATTGCTGTATTTTTGAATATTGATAGAAATGCACTCAGAAAACAAAGTGATATTTAGTTATTGTCAATTTTAATTTGACAATGAAGAAAGAGTGAAATTCTTTAAAGAAATATTGTACATTCCTCCTGCCTTTCAGAAAATGCATTAACCTTATGTAAAAATAAATTCAGAATATGCCATTTGCACTGAGAGAAAACTGTTCATACTACACCAGAATCATGGTGATTTGAATGATATTTAGCATTTCCCCAAAAAATATTATTCATTAGATACCATTTCCTCTGCTTATAAAATGTCCATTTTATAAAAAAGAATTAAAATCTTTTTTTTTATAAACTAGTGATAAGTATAATTAAATGTGACTTCCTTTGTAGAATTGCTAATAGATCTTCAAATACTTTTTGTGGCAAAAAGCAAAATACCTCATTAAATTTCATTACAGATGTGTGCAGTTGAGACAATTTCCCAAACTGGGAGCCTCACTGAATTGCACCACATGTGGTTTGTTCTGATTTTTTGGAAGAGTTCTCCAGCATCAGTGTTTAAATGGGACAGATTTTTATCTGTCCTAGCAAGAGATCAAAATATGGTGCACAGCATTTATAGCCCAGATTTAGTGAAACTCACAGTCTGCATTTGTTTATCCTTTACTAAAAATAGCATTTTCTTTTTGTGCTAGCTACAACTATCACTTAATACATACTAGTGAATATATCCATTATATATTCCCAGTACTATGAAGTCTCTTAATAGGATTCCTGTAAAAGAGATAATTATAAAAGTTTCTACTATGTTTTTTTTCCTACTAGTTTTTACTATGGTTTGTTAACCATTCTACAGCCTCAATACCCAAATTTGCTACCTGCAATAATGCCACAAGGCTGTTGATGTCTTTCCTGGTAAAACAACACATTTTCTCTCTAGTCTCTTGGGCAATGTACTAAAGATAGTACCTTAAAAAGAACCCGAGGAGCGAGTGCCACAAGAACCTCCCTTCTTACTTGTACAGAGATGGTAGCTCCTTGAGCAGCATGTCAGTGGTGCGGAATCATGGTGGAAAAAATGCAGCAAAGGAAGTATAAGAGAATCACATCTGCTTTAAATAGATTCCCTTAAGTTTCATTACAGACTTACAGAACATTTTGAGTTGGAAGGGACCCACAAGTATCATCAAGTCCACCTCTCAGATGAATGGCCTGTACAGGGCTCAAACCCCCACCCTTGGTGCTGTTGGCACTCTGCTCTCACCGGCTGAGCTAACATCAGGGTATTGCTCTGGCTCAGTACCATACCTCTTGCTCGAGTTTCTGAAAGGCATTCCTGGCATTTCTTAGGTTTGTTTGGCAGTTACATAATTCTTATCTTTAAAATTTTCCTTCACACTGAAACTTTGAGAGAAGATGATACTGTTAGGAGATTTTTTTGATCTCTGACTGCTCTTTTAAGGGAAGTGTTTGTCCTGTGGAAAATGGATTAGAATACTACTCCAAAGATGACAGAAATCTAAAGACAGCGGAATCTGCAATCTGTTTGGAAATCCTGTGATTTATCACTACCTTTTGGTGTCTAATTCACTTTCCATTCTAATCTTTTTCCCTGACAAGACTCGAACCATCATATCAAAAACTTCCTATTGGTTTAATTAGCATAAAGGGGAAGAAAGCAAACTGCTCCTTTGTCTGCTTCTTCTGACTTTTTCTAATTCTTTCCTCTCCCCATATACTGAGTGTAGCAGCTCCTTTTACACAGTTTGTCAAAGAAGAAAATTCTGCTTCATTTCTCCTCCTTACTGTGAATATATACCAATGATAGTCACAGACACAATCTTTCATGGAACACATAAGGAATTGTGCTAGGACCACATTTACTAGTATCTAGCTTACTAGTTATTATTTTCTTTCTTCTCTACACCTTCCCACTGAAATTCTTGATCAGATTAGTGGTATTTGTTAAAACATTGAAGACAACTTCATCTATAGTTTTAGTATTATGAGTAATTATTTCACTTAGATTTTTAATTTAGCTTGGAAATAAAATGCTTGGGATCTTTCTTGGCAGGTTTGGGTGAAAAAGAAGATGAGAGCTTAAGAAGCTAAATAAAAGATTAGTTGCATTTGACTAATCATAGGTAGATAGCAGTGCATAGGATGACAAGACAAGCAAGTAGTGCAAAGAAAAGTGATGGATTAGATGAAGCAAACTTAATGTGATTAATGTGCTTGGATTTTCCTTGTTGAAGTGGATGACTTCAGCCCACGTATAAGTTCAGGTCTACTGCATGGAAGCATTTCTTTAGCTTTCATTAAAATCTACAATTTTTAAATTATTATTATTATTATTATTTTCTTTGTTAATTTGTCTCCATTGGAATATGAAAGTCCAAAAGAAAACTTTTGTAGCAATAACAAAAAATGTTTCTGAAATGAATAATGATTTGGGGAAAATACAGCAATGTGTGTTTTAAAAAAGCTCAGTTGTGCAATAGATGAGCTGAAATGGAAAGTTAATCTTACACACAAAATGAAGACAAAGAAAATGGAATGTCTGCTCCAGGGACTTCATACAGTGTATAGCTGTTCATTTGTCACAAGTGAGAAAATGTTTAATCAGTTTTGAAATGATGTATTCTCTCTTTATTTATCGTGTTTAGTGACTTTAAGAGTGTCAGTATGTAAAGTGTTTATCCAAGGAATGGATTTCTGGCACATGGATAAAATGAAAAGTGAAATGTTTAGCTCGCAATAGGCATATGTTCCAAGATCTCTCTGAGTAAGTATCCTGAGATGAGAAGAAAGCACACAGGTCTATGTTTATCTAGCTTACGCAGGCAGACAAGGAAGGCTCCAGCCTGGTATTAACACTGAAGTGACATGGAATGTCTTCACCAAACCCCAAACAATTACATCATTCCCTTAACAATATTGATAAAGTGTAATAAGAAAGAACCTGGCACTTTCCAATTAGATTCTCATTGCTAAATGCTTGAGAAACTGTGAAATACTTGTCAAGTTAAAGCAAAAAACACTCGTTTGGGGGAGGTGAAAAAGGTAAAACAGAAAAGGAGGGGGGGAAGAGATACTTCTGTATTTGAGGAGTCCTCAGTTTGGTGCCCCTTTTTTTTCTTTTTTTTTTTTTTTCTAATTTGAAATAACGTCCTCTGTCCCAAGACTTGTATTATACATATGTTCTCTCTTTTCTGTATTTTCATTTACTTAGTGTTAAATAACTTTCATCTTTTCAGATGTGATTTTACTTAAGCAGCGAGAAAAAAAATTGAAGTATTATTGTTTCCAGGTATGCTTAATAAAATTTCAGAATGAGACAGATTTTTATCATAGTATCCATAGCAAGTTGGAACCAAGATTGCAACAAAATTATTGGCCAGATAATATGGCAAGTGATACCTCATTTGCCATGCTAGGATGAAAGGTAATAGCAACAGCAGAAATACCATTTTGCAGACTTATATTCAGAAATGTTACTGATTAGGTTAGTTACTCCTCTTCCTGCACTTCATTTCTGAAGAACCAATAGCTAAACAACATGACTGAAATTACTAGAAACAGCATTCCGTGAAGTTGAAAGTCATTATTCTCCATCTTGCTATCTAAGCAGCTGAATAGCTCTATAGGAGTAGCATGTAACTTTTTTACTTTCTTGTAATACTTTGCCCAGTATTAAGTTCTCATCTCCTTAGAAGGCTTCCATATTCGCATCTTTTTAAAAAGCAAATAAATCCAGACTTGTAACACTGATCTCTCCTCCACTGAAACATTTAAGATCATGTTTTCCTTCCCCTTTACCTGAAAACATTTGTGTCTTCTTGGAACAACACCTTGGGAATTATTCAGAAATTTAATTGAAGATTTTTTTTTTTTATATCCAAGACACAGTCAGATGATCATCGATTTTGCTTGGTACCTCTCAGTCTAACAATTGTTTAGAAGCATTTGATTTTAAATTCAGTTCAGCAGCACTAAAAATTGTTCAGTTACTCATATTTCATATAATTAACTCATATTCCACTCCTGTAAGAGACAATGTATTCCTGAAATCTTTAAGAATACTAAAGTTTGGAGGTTTTTGTTTAGGTTTTTGTTGCTTGTTTGTTTGTTGTTTTGGTTGGTTGGTTGGTGGGTTTTTTTTTTTTTTAAGTATTTCAGATAGTATAACCCTGCTTGAAGTGATAAGTCACTAAGTCAACAGTCCCATACACTGGTGGTTTAAAACCAGTCACCTGTTTTTCCTGTTGATGCCTAACAAGAGCTGGAAAGACAGAAATGTCACTTGCTGTCCTGGCTTTCTTAATTTTAATTAAGAAATTAATTTAATTAATTTAAAAAAAATGCTAGAATTTAGTTTTTTCTTTAGTAAATCTCAAAGCATTATGAGAATGTATATTTGTTTTATAAAAAGTCAAACAGAGGCCTTTTTGCCTTTTGACGTAAGTATCAACTGGGGAATTTAAGATGTGTGTGGCTTGGTATGAAATGCTCATCTTTCCATGTCAGGATATTTTTATTTGGTTTGTTTTATAATTTCCTTCCATTACTTGCACATTCCAGTGATTTTTGGGCTTTTAAGTGCAGCCACCCAGGCACCTCTTACGTTTTCGGGACTTTTAATTATCCAGTTAGAAATCTGTTGTTGCTTTCTTTTGCTGTAGCAACAAAATGACATTAATTTTGAAGAGAAATGTTTACCTTTAAATTGCCTGCAAAAAAAAAAAGTATTCCTGACACAACAGTCTTTGCAGACTTCCATTGACTTCACTGAACATGAGACTTGTGGAGGAACAAAGGTTTACACCTGCTTATGAGCTGACAAGTTGATGACATTTAGAGAAATAGCAGACAGTATGGTACAATGGCACTGCTGAAAAGCAACACCTCGAAATGTAGCACCTAAGTCTGGTAATCCTTTAAAACATTATATGTTCCTCCCACCACACTACCCTCCACACAATGTTTTGGATTGTTTCCAAAAGTGAACTGTAAAGTTAAAGTGAAAATTGAGTTAATGATTGAAATAGACTGGTGAAAAGCTTAGAATGGAAGAGGTATGTAGTTACAAAAAAAAAAAAAAAAAAAAACAAACCCAAAAAACACAAAACAAAACAAAAAAAAAACACAGAAGAAAGCTTTTAACTGAAAGGCAAGAATATGCTATGGGACTCTGTCTTTCACTACTTTTTGGCCATTCATCTATTGTTGGTTCCTTCACTGTTATGTCTCTTTTCTTGCTGTGTGGCTCCCAGCAGGCAGACTGGAATTGCTAAGGGTAATACATTTCAGACCGTAGGTATACATTAGTTGGATCAGCAAAAAGTAAATACTTGCTGAGCAGAGGAAATGTGTATAGAAAAAGCTTACAGACTGTTAAACAGTTTGGATCATTCTAGTTTAGTATCCTGTCTCTGACAAAATATCAGGACCAGTAGATATGCAGTAATGGAAACTTAGCCAGCAGTTTAGTTATGTCAGAAAGTCTCTTCTAAAATATGGGTAATTGGTCTTATCCTGAAAGATGAAGTCCTTGTCCTTTTCTGAAAATACTTGCCAAATGACACAAGTCCTTAACCATTTAGATGATTGATTTTTGCCCATAAGAGTATTATCTTTTCTTTTAAAGATTTTTGCTTGCTTGCTTTGAAAATAATTTTATTTAAATGATAAATTAATTTGCATTTAATGGCATTCATTCCTAGTATGAACTAATGGGAATACAAATTATAACAGTCTGCGGTACAATTCAGAGATATAATATTCTGCAATGTAAACTGATTTTTATGCAACTTATTCTAAAGTTTATGTAAAGGATTTATTCTTAGATCTTACAGAAAAAGGTAAAAGGCATTAGTTTAAGGTGCAACTACAGTTACACTGCTAAATAGCATTGGTAACAATACTGCTAACACCTTGATATCAATACATTTAAAATAACTTGGGTCTGATCAACCCAAAAATAATGCTATGGCATCAAACTGAGGATTAAAAAAAAGAGAAAAGAATAGAAGAATCATGTAGCTAATAAAATTAGTGGGAAAAAACCACATGAATTAAAGTCTTTCAATGTGTCATATTTTTTTTGGCTTCCAGTTTATGTCCAGTAGGTGCTTTCACTGAGTAGGCCTCAAAAAATTCAAGATATTCCTCTTGAGCTGTTGCAGCTGAAGTAAAACGCTTGTGTGCGTGTATGTGTGATTAACTCCAGTGCCTCTCCATTGTGCATCAGCTTCTGATTATGTTCAGCAGGACTTTTCTTTCATCATCTTGTCTACCTGAGCTGTTTGGGTAGATTGTTTCCTAAGACCTTCATAGTACAGTGTTCATGTTTGCAAGGACTGTGACTTAAACGTGCATAATGTGTCTCTTTTACTCTCTTGTGCTGATTTGCCACTTGAGTTTTTCCTTTCTTCCTTGCTGTATGTTAGGATTTACTTTAAGTATTACAATATTTTGTTGCTGTTGTCATGTGTATGCAAATGGGAAAGCAGAACGTCAGGGATGGGATTTAATTAGGTCACAACTGCTGTATTAACTCATCTGGGAACTATCCAGTAATAATCTGTACAATATAGGTCATTCCTTCCATAACAATTTCCAGCTGATGGAAGGCTGCCATCCACAAGCCCCTCCACGATACAGGGCTTGCTTCAGCCTACTGCTGAAACTCCACTGTGCTTCTCGTATGTGACAATTAAGTGACTAGGAAAAAAAAAAGCATTGTCTCTTTACTATTCCTCGTTTTGTTTCTCAGCCTGCCTTGTTTCTTGACTTCTTTAACAAGCTGGTTCAGAAACAGCTTTACTGGGCCGGATCCCTACTATGCCTTAAATGAGGGCTTCTTATGAGATAATGTCACCCTTTTCTTTTCTCAGCTGCTGTCTTAAAGATAGTTCTACCTTAATCACTCTATGAAGGAGGTAAACCTTCCTGCTTCACCCTAAAGAAAACAATTAGAGATTGGTCACCCCAAACCAGAAACACTGTGAAGCCTTCATGTAAACCTTGGAAGGGATGGGAACAACTCCTCCAGACATGAGACAGTTTTCTTAGGCCAAAGGGCTACGGTTTGTCTAGCATGGCTTGGATGTGTGAATACTGATGATTCACATCTCCAGAGTGGTGTGGTTATTTAAAACAATATTTCTATTAATTCCAGTGGCAGCCACCTTTTCATTTAGACTTAATCCTTGTAGAGAATGCTGCCCGTTTTCTCTACTCACCTACACAAAGATTCCATCACTTCCATGAAGAGGATGTATTGGGATAACCTGAGAGCTGAATCTTAAATGCTTAACATTTGAAAAATGCAAGTAAAGACCTTTCCAACCTGGCAGTTCATCAAGGCAGATTTTGAAGTCCTTCAATTTCCTTTCGTGGGATTTTGTCATAATTGACTCTAAGAATATGAAAGCCCCCATGAACAGCTCTGTTTTCAGCAAAGGATGGATTTCTTCTACTCACAGTTGTGCTGGCCTATGATGATATTAGTGGATGCATATTAAAGAGAGAGCTCTTGCACACTGAATTAAGTAAGAATGCTCTCCAGAGCAACCAAAAAGTGTTAAAGTGAAACTGCATCAAAAGACATTTAAAATACTAGAATGTTCTATTATACCCAAGTATATCAGACCATTTTTATTCTATAAAGAATAAAATTTCAAAGAATAGAAACAGAAACCTAAGTTTGACTTGAGCAGCAAAACAGAAATGATTATGATTATGCCAAAAAAAACCCTGTACATTCATTTCACGTGCTATATTTAGAGCGTATTTTTGTCAATGTACATATATAACATTTAATCTATGCTGAATTATATTCTTCAAGCATGAGTTAATCTTATGCATACCTGAAATTTGCTAAAGTGTGTGTTTGATTTCCTTCTAGATATCTAAATAATCATATCTGGATTTAAGATAAAATATTATTTCATTATATAATTGTTATTATTTTTTTAGATAACCCTGATCTTGGCTCTTCATGAATTTCAGTTATAAAAGTGAGCCCCACCATGGGAGCAGGCAGATTACAAGGACGAGGCCATCATCAATAAATTGAAAAAACATAACAAGCTTTTAATACAGTATTTAGTACACAACAGTTCTGCACTACTTCCATAGGTAATTATAACCTCTTTAAGTAATAATGGCTGCTCAGAAGGCCTCCAGTGAAGATGAGGTGTGTTAATAGAAAGATCTGAAGCCAAGCTGGGCTTTCTCATGAGGCTTTTCACTGTTTCTTACAGCACTGAGGCCAGCAGCTTTGGTGTCAGACCACTGCTGTTGAAATTGATTCTACCACTGTATTCTGTGTCTAACAGCACCTTATTATTTCTTCAAGTTCAACCAGCCAAGGTTATTTAATATGTTTGAAGCTCACATGTTTGACTTTTAAAGAGAGAAAAATAGTTTTCTCTTGGATATGTTACTGGGCCTGACTTTCCAGTGCACAAAATTACACGGTATTGTTTTACACATGATCATATTGCCTATGTCTAGTTTAGCACAGAGCTATCCATGTGTCTGGAGCAGCTTAGCTGGCAGGCATGGGCATGATATCCACTCTAACATGAAATTAAAAGCATTAAATCCAAGATAAAGAGCCTATACATTTATGCGAAGTTTTCAGATAACAGTGGATTGCAGCTAACACCAATGCATCTAGAGAATTTTAGCTACCTCTAGCCAAGATTTTGGGAGAAAGTTTGAACTGATTTAAAATTGTCATTTTAAAATTACATGGAAAAAGCATATGCAACATAAAAATGCATTTGAAGAGTCATGCTAAAAAATGCTTCATTTCTTTTTTTTTCTCAGAGAGGCCTGTTGAGATACAAATGTCAGAGACAAAAAAAAGACACAAAGTTAGTTCTGTTTCTAATGTATTATCTCAATTCATATTTTATTCTGAATTATATTCTTGAATATAGACATAACCTTTAAATATGCACAGCAGAATTTAGGTCCACATAAACCCCAGTTACTGGGTGAGATGTAGCTGACATGCTTTGCATGTGATACAGTGAAGGTAGCAAAAATACCTCTAACCTATATTTCCTGACCTTTGATTTTCAAACAGCTGGAAGCTGACACAGAAAAGCAGAATGGCTTTTTCAGAACTGTATTTTTTTTGTCATCAGAAAAATTCTGTTTGCCAAGATATCTCCCTCCTGATGAAATTTAGCACCTAATCCTATGCCACCTTGGATAAAAGATGGCATTGTTATATCAGTGGAGCATTTGTTTACATCAAAGTAATGCAAAAAAAAAACCCGGACTCAACCCAAACATACAGAGGGACCAGGTTGTAGCCTATTATTTTAGAGAGAAAGGGAATAAAAGTACAAAGAAAAAGTAATTTAACCAGTGAGAGAAAATCTTGCAGAATACTTTTTAAATGTAGTATTAACTGTGATCCTGATAGCCTGCTGTTTCTAGAAGATATAAGGACCTAGAATTGATTAGGCAAATTTCATCATATTCAACCAATATTCTGGACCTGATAAAATTATTTTCTAAAATAGAGATTTTGAAAGTCTCAGAGCTCAAATTCACCTTTCAACAAAAGTATAATTAAATTTAGTTATGACCATTTTATTTTGCTGGTTTGCAACCTTCTGTTAGGAGGCACTTTGTTCTTAAAAGACAGGACTAAAGTAATACTCTCCCACTGAATGAAGTAAATAGAAGGGTCTGGGATAACAGTTTAAATTGAGATTGAAATGGCAATCTAATATGTGAAGATTAATTAATCTCTGTTAACACCATGAGATCATCAATCTTCCTAAAATTCTGTTTTCCCCAAAATGTTTAAGTGCAAAGCTGTAGTTCTAATACCTATTGAATTTAACAGTCTGTGTCAGAGTAGATGCTCTGTGCTGTGTAACAGTATTCAGTTACAGGGTCTGCTGCCATTAGTATAAAATATGGAGGTTCTGCAGTTGTGTTTCTAATCATTATGTACAACTGATAATACTGATCATTGTAGATGAATATTAAAGTTATAAAGCATTCCTAGTACTGGGAGGGAAGGTGTTAAAATTCTCATGAGCAAGACAGACTGGCCTGCCAAAACGTAATTTTCTGTTCTTCATATTGGATGCTCTCTGTTGAGCTTTTTTTGGGAGAAAAAAAAAATTACACTTCAAAGGTAGAGAGATTTTTTTTCTGTTACTGAAGCCACTAATTTTCATATGGTTGGAGCAATAAAACACTTTTTGTTTAATATGAGTTTATAAGAGGCAAGGGACTAGACATGAGGGAGATGACTTAGGATTCAAAACATTGCAAATGTTTGGCAGGTTTTTTTTAGAGGGAAGGAAAAAATCTCTTGAGACCTTTGTTTTCTAAGGAACAATATTACAAAATACATAGTTACACAATATAAATTGGCAAATGAAAGAAGAGATTAATAATTCTGGCAGCAAATTTAAGATGGCATATTATCTCTACTTTCTTTTTAATATAAGAAAGTTACTTTTCTTCCTTTACAAAAAGGGGGAAAACTAAAAGGACAAGAAGTTTCTCATGAGCATTTAAGTACTAGTTATCTTGACTGAACCTTTTTTTATATTTTCTCACTTATAATTATGCAGAATGAAAGGAAGCATTGAGGAGAGGGAATTATACTTTCTTTATAAAAAGAAAAGGCAAAGAAAGTGGTGTAAAGTTATAGTGCAAAGAAGGACCAGCAGCAAAGTACATCAATAGAAAATTACAGCCTTTGTAGGATACTGTGCATATAAAGTTTCCTTACAGACTTGTGCTATCTCAAGAACCAGGATGCTGGTTCTCTTTTATTTTACATAATTTTGGGTGACCTTGTTGAACTGATTGGTATTCTGTCTGAAGATTAACTCTTGATATTGCTTTCAGATGTTGAATACACTTAGAAAATACATTAAAAGCTTTGGTCTCTTTATAAAACAAAACAAATATTAATATGATGATTCAAATCATTAGCGTCTAGGAAGCAAGTACTGTTACTTATACACTGTACTCATCTTTCATATGCAGTCAACAATTCAGAATCAACACTCTGAACAGGCTTACATGACCATCAGCTCAATTTGGCTTTAAATAAGACTCATGTCAAATTAAAAGTAGGAGGAGGCACATATAAGCTTTTCTTTCCCTTTTACCTTCTTTGTTTTGGTAGACTATGCTTAGTTATAAATTTTATTTGTGAATTTAATTGAACTAAAAGATACTTTAGTAGTTTCAGCCTGATTTAGAACTGCTTCTGAAACACAACTGCTTCACAAAAATAAGAGTACCACCATTTATACTGACTGTTCTTAATTACTAATGTACATAAGCGATGCTTAGAAATTTATAAAGCCAAAATAGTAAAGAATATCCATGGTGGAACTTCAACCAAAATACATAGTCTGTTAAACAGTGCAGAACAGAAACGCTTTTTTTCTGCTTTTAAATCCACATTGAAGCAGAATCAGGTGATTTAGTTTGCTGCATGGGGAAACCAGATGCAAGTGTGTTTGTGTGTGTGTTCTCCATTTCTCAGGAAGGTCAGCCAGGGCGTGTCTGCACCTATGGTTACTTTGCTATTTGTTTGGCCAAGGAAGCTTGATCAAATGATGCTGAGATGAAACTACTGCTGTCTATGGCTTAGTATTGTTGATTTACTTTCATATATATTTATAAACCAGCCAGTGCACCCCAGACAGCAGGTTTGAATCTGAATTATTGTCTGCAACTTTTTACTAGCTGTTCTCAGAATGGAACGGAAAGAAAAGCTGAATAATCCATAGCTGCTCTTAAAATATTCCTAATGGATCAGATCTGTTAGCTAGTATTGCTGTCAATGAGCCATTTGCAATGTGAATAGCTTCTTTTCTTTTTCATGTGATTAAATTTGGTTTGGCTTTTAGTACATCCATTCCTTTCTTCCCTCCAAATAGAAAAATCACTTTCATAGACTCATAGTTGTACTCAAGGGAGCACACATAAAAGTCCAGTGGTTCATTCATCAAATTTCCACATTTGAGTAAGCAGTGAGTTTAGACATCAGTCGGAAGTGATTTTTCTGAATTACACAAGCAGTTGAACCAAAGACATTAGAAGACAAGAAAGGAAAAAAAGGAACTAACTATCTTTCTTTCTTTATTTCCTTCCTTACTTTTCAGAGATAAGCAACTCTTCCATTGTTCTGAGAAAGTTGACGTTATTTAATTCTCTTTCAGGGCCAGCCAGCATGAGGGATATGAAACCCAGTCTGAAACCTGTTTAAAGAATTCTGGCTTTTGCCATGTCAGGATAAGACAGTAGTGTGAACATCACTGTCTTATTTTTAGTCACGCTTGAAAAGTCAGGCTGTTTGAAGCGAAGGCAATGACCTCCTTTACCTATTTTAATCCCTGAAACTAAGTTGCATGCCCTTCCTTCCCTCTCCCATGACTCAGTGATCTCCAAGGCACATTCTTTTCTTTTTAAGATTCAGCAAGAATATGGATAAGTACGAACCTTTTCATTTGAGAAATGGATACTAAACAAGCTTTGCAATACTTGATTCAAAATAAATGTTCAGTTTTGCAGATATGTGAAGTGAAATTTAAAGAAGTCAAATGAGTTTCCCAAGGTTGTATGATGCAGAAATTAATTTGAGTACAGGAAAAAAAAGCTTTTGAACTCTAGTCCTTTATTTGTTCCTAAATGTCTATGTGATGTACAGTTAGGAATAGTGACAATGGTATTTGCAGATATTTTGTTTCAAAATCACCAAAGAATGAACAGGAAAATTTGAACAGCTTGCCACAGAGAAAAGCACCAGAGATATTTAAGATATTTACTGCCTGGCTGAAGTCTGAAAGGATTGTATCTAATCTTGGGGCTATGGCAATATCATCCAAATTTCTCTTTGTATTTAAAATGCATGTCCCCTCTTGGAATTAGCCTTGAGATATGTCTAGTTTGACATATGTAAACATTTCTAAATCAGATATTTAAAGACCATGGTAACAGAGAGGATTTATTGCTGTCCATGTCTTATTATTTGATGCATTTGGATTGGCTTTATTTGCTTTGTCTTTCATGTGTGAATTATGCCATTTTGTCTTGTACTACAAAAATGACAGCATTGAATGTATAGCAAACAGGTTTCCATATGTCTTCTAAATGCACTCTAAGAGACTTTGATGCTAAATAAGGGTAGACCTCTCTGGTTGGAAAAAATATGGTAACTGTCTTGACTGTTTGATCTGCATGTATAGAAAAAAATATTTGATTCATAGAGATTTGTGCCCTGAAGTATTATTGTGTTGCAGCTGATGTCTTGTGCATTGTTACTGGGCATTAGAAAGGTGTGACATGCTAACAATGACAACCTGCTATGCTGCTGCTGTTTCACATTTCACAGACAGCTAATTTTCCTTACCTCCCAAACTAACTGCTAGGGAGTCAAGCAACCTGTATGAGCATTTCTCTGCTCTCTTTAAACCTGGTAATTATGTTACAGCTGTTACACACAGCTGTATGAATGTGTAAGGTTGCACTGGTTATGCAAGTGGTCCTCAGGGAGATTTTCAGTCACCAGAGAAAGAACCACTGGTTATCTCCTCCTGCTCTCAGAGGATAGCTGGAATAATTTAAGAGTAATGGAAGTCTTTGCATCTTTAATAGATGTTAGTGCTGTTTATCTATTGTTTTTTTAATTGAGCATTCTTGTATACAGTATGAATTTCATTTTGATTGACTTCCTGTTTCTTGGGATGTTTTCCTGTCAAGGAATTCACTATCTCAAATATAAAAGCATTACTTAGGATGGGCCATTCACTGTCAAGTTCTTTTTTCATGATTGTCATTTGCAAAATGGTATGAAGACACATTTCTCAAAACAAGGCTTCTTATTTGAAATTTTGTCTTTCTCTGTTTTGCAAATCATTAATGGACTTCATTATATTAAGCTCCATAGAGCTTCTTCAAAAATAAGTCGTTGACTCAGCTGACGCCTCCAGATTTCTCTCTTGTTCTTTACTGTTCACATTCCTCCAAAAATATTGTCAGTTCATTCTGAATATTCAAATGAGCCTTTGATATGACTTCTCCATTAGCCAGCTGCAGAGCTGGAAGTCTGGAGGAAGAGACTGGGAGAAAAAATATCTCCCTTATAGATTTGCAGTCTTGCAAAAAGTTGAAAGTATGTGACAATAGGAAGACATTTAAAACATAGTGCAGCTGACTGCAAAGTCAGGGATAATCTTTTTGAGTGACTCTGTGGAATCAGAGGATAGATGATAAATCTCTTCCCCAGTATAAAACTGTGGAGAAAATGTAAATAAGTAAAATGGAATATTTCAAGCAGTAGTATTACTCATTAATAAATCATTTGAAAAAAACCAAGCCAAACCCACAAAAGAACCAAGCCAAAAAAAAAAAAAAGGCATTCTGTTTATTGACCAAACACTGAGTTACAGAACAGAATGCCATGGTAGGCAAACTGAGAGAGCTGAAAAAATGGCATGATCAGGTAAGGTGGCATTTGAGTATCTATATCATGGGTGAAAAAATGAGGATGTTTTTCTCTTCTATATTTTTATGTGCTACATTTTTTTGCTCAGCAGCTTCGGTTTGCTGCACCAGATGGAAAAATAAATTGCAAATTAAGAGAAAAAATATGATTTAAATTTGGTGTAAAATTTGATTGATAAATTGATGTTAAATTTTTAAGATGTTGGCTTTTTTTATTTGGCAATATGATAATATAGGTAGATGCTTATTTTTCAGGTTGGGGAAAACTACTGGAATATTTGGGTTTGAGAACTAGAATAAACATTTTCTTGGAGAATTTGTGAGATTGACCCTTCTGAATAATTGAATCTTTGTATGTTGTCACCATCATAATCTGTGAATGAAGATTTAACTTCTGTGACTAAAATTACATTTCCATCCAATTAAGTGGAATTGGATTTTTCCCCATAATTAAAGTGAATAGATCAGTGAGCAAAGCACCTAAAATTATATTTCAAGAGAGAGTTTTCTATTGAATTTTTCATAAAATAAGCAATTCTCCAGTGGCTTCTATGTTGAGCTTCAGATCAGGAAACCATTCTTAAAATCTGCAGTATTTACAAATTTGAAAGGGGGAAAAAAAAAAAAAAAAGGAATAATAGTTAATCAAGCAATATTTTTTAAAGTAACTCTTCTGTACCCTCCTGTAACATTCCTGAAATAAAATAGAAGCCATTCAAACTCAGAAATACATTAAATTTTAGTTGTAGTCACCATCCTCATTCAGTGTGGGAAATATGACCTTTGCATTTCAGGAGTAGTTTTTACTTGAGTAGCTTATGCGTTGGCCACAGGAGCTTTACTTTTACTGTGCTTGGAAGGGATTGTTGGATTGTTCTGGTAGAGTCACGATGGGCACCTGTTTTCTGGCACAGCTGCTCCTGGCCAAGTTTTCTGTTGCGTCATTTCTTGTTTAGTACAAAGCAGGTTTGAGTTTTAATATTTCTGTATAGTCTCCAGCCTAAGCTATTGTGCTGCAGCACAGATCTAAGAAAACTTGAAGAAGTTTATTTACAGTCCTTTGTGGGCTTTGATTCTGTGTTTTGAAAACAGCTTTAAACGCAACAGAAAAGCAGTATATGGGTGGGTGTGGATATCTGGATTTGCCAGGCTGCGGACATTGTGTTCATTTTAGCTTTTAAAATGGAAAATACTTTGGTCAAAACTAGAAACTGTGATAAATCCCAGACTCTAGACTGAAGAATCATCTTACATTGTGTGCCTACTTCTATATGAAGAACTCAGAACTGTTATATTTTTATATTCTTTTATTTTAGATCTGCTACCAAGAATAATTAAATAATATGTCAGTGTCAAGTAAAAAAAAATATCAGTGGGTACTGAAGCATTTGCTATTTCTGCTTTCTTTGACAGCTTTTTGGAAACTACAGCCTATTTCTGTATGAAACCAAAAATGGGAGAGAAGGAGGTGTCCCCACATTCTTTCTTCAGTATTTGGCATGAATTCAGTTCTGACTTCAAAGACTTCTGGAAGAAGGAAAACAAGCTTATTCTTCAAGAAAGGTACATTTGTTTGTTTGTTCAAAGGCTTTTCTCAAAGAATGTTATTGGGAGCAATCTCGCAGAAACCAGTCAGCCGCACTTCATTAGCACACAGCCTATTGAATGCCTGTTGGAGTTTTCTCAGGTTTTGTTTTTATAACAGATCATGACACCCACCCCCACCACCCCCAACCCCCTAATCATCCTAAATTTTGAATGGGATTATAATACTAGTTTGTGCTAAACTAGTTTTTGGGTCTAGTGTTTTCAGCAGAGCATGCAACTGCTATGCTGCTATGAATCCGAGGAATGGAAGACTTGTTTTAGGCCAGAAAGTTGATTAAAAATTTTCCATTAGCATATTTAGTCAAAGAAAGTCAAGGCATTAAAACATGACGTATTGTAAATATTTATGTGACGATGTTGGGGAAAAGGAAGACAGAAGGAATAAGTCAATTGACCTTGCATTAAAAAAAGGCTAGGACTAAATTGTGTTGCAAATCACAGCCCAAGTGATGGGGTCAACAAGAGTAAGTGTGGTATATATGGCATGAAGAAATGACACAGTAGCTTTGAAAAATCAGCCATGGTGTCTAGTCCATGTTTTAGAAGAGTTATGAAGTCTGTACTCATCTTCATGCAGATAGTCCATTGTGGTCACCCTTTGTTCATAAAAATTATGCCAAGAATTAATCAGTTTTTTAAAAAGTAATGTCTTATAAGGAAATATTAAACAAGTTCAAACATGTAAATTATAAGCACTGTTCTATAATCCTACAACTGTCAGCAACTTTAGTTGAAGCTACAACTGAGCCTAAACATTGATGAGATTGAAACTTGAGATTCATTAAATTATTGTCTTCAGCCTATTATTAGGTAAATTGACAAAAAGAGGCCCTTTTTTCAAATATACTCATCCTATGTAATTATCACAGACATCTGACTACTGATGTAGAAAGTTACTGAAAACTTTCCTGAGGCACCTATATAGTCAATGTCATGTGTACCATACATATCTGCTGTAAGTGGGTACATTTTGGAACAAGAAGTCTCACAGTGAAAAAAGCTGGATTCTGCTACCATAGCAAGAGCATGGTGCAAATGTTAACACAGTACAGCAGATCTCTGGGGATCTATTTCATATTAATGACTGGCTGGATTAATTTTATGTAATTAAGTGTATCTCTTTGAAACACATTTGACAGTTAAATAATATCTTTGATTTGCTATGCAGGGATTTAGCTGCCTAGTTAATACAGGTTAATTTTGTCTTGCATATTTTATAGAAAAGGATTTAAGAAAAATGTCCTTTTATTTAAAAATACTAAGCTGTTTTTCTTAACCTAAAAATCCTCCAGAGAGTTCTCACTGCAAAATAGTTTTCTTTAAAAGACATTAGCTAAATTAGCACAAAACTTCTTCCTCCTATTTTTCTTGAACATCTAAAGCTTAAGAGAAGAATGGGATTGAGATACGATCATTTGACCCTCTTTGAGTTCAATGTATGTGTATACTAAGAGGATGTGTTGAAGCAGCAGAGGAAAAAAAGGTGTCTGCAGCTTGTCCCTTCTAGGGCAAGGGTGTTTTTAGCCTGAAAGGAACTGAACATGCATAACCTACCAAATGGCTGCAGGTGCAAGATGTGACAGGGAAGGGAAAGGACAGTGAGAAGGACCTACAGTAGGAAAAGAAACTGGGACATACCTCGGAAGAACAACAGGGAGATCCAAATCCAGACTTGGAAACGGTGTTTTGAAGGAGGATATCCCAGACAGGACTCAGTAACTTCAGTCCAGGAAGTCACCGAGATTAAGACTGAAAATGATACATCCTGAAAATCACAAGTAGATTTTTGTTTTTAATTTTAACTTTTACTTACCTCATCGAGTTTAAATCCTCTGCTCTATTTCATTTGTTCAGGTGAGTCAGGGCTTACACTTAGGGGACCTTTGAGGTCTTGGTTGTGCTCACCTCTCAGAGATGTTTGGCACAGTGCTGTGTCAGGTCTGGCAAAGTTAAGCTCTCTTAATTGCGTTTTAGGAATTAAAATATTTTGGCCAAATTGTCAATAACAGTTTTTCATTAGTAAGGCATATAATTTTCCTGAAAATTAAGGATTTCTTTGGTTAAACAACAGTCTTACCAAAGCCTTTGCACAGAAGGCTCCCTTACTTTGTCTCCCATCATAGTTCAACCTGATACCTTGAAGTCGTCTTTTAGGCTTTTTTTCTTGATTTCACATTTCTGTCTCTCTTAATAAAAGACAAGATTCTGTGCTATGAAGGTGTCTTGGTATTGAGAAGTCAAAGGAGAAAAAAACATGATGGAAAAAAGACATGTTTCCCAGAGGTGTAAGAGTGTACAACATGATGGTTTTCAGAATCTCAGCCTAGATCAAGAGATCTATGGGTGACAAAAATCTGAAATCTGCCAATTGCACTGAAATACAATTAATTATTTAAAGAAAGTAGATTTCTTCCCCTTTAGGTGATGTTGTTGAAAATTTTTCTGCTGATAAAGTTTGAGAGCAGGCTAAAACTTTAATGGTGAGAGAAGCTTTCTGTAACTGTTCATTGGCAGCAAGATCAAGGGACAGATATGGTGAGACTTTTTGAAAGACTGTGGTGTGCCACCTTGGTGAATTATTAATCAGGTTTCTGCCTCATGAAGCATACTTTATTTACAATAATTATTTATAAAATGTATGACTTTATTTCCTTTCCTTTTTTAGTTTGATCATCTTTATCAACCCCTTGTTGCTTTGGGAATTTTTTTACCTCTTCCTTTATTTCAGTGTTTGGTTTAACAAACTTTTATGCTGTGGGCGATGTTTCAAGAATATTTTGTATCCCAGTTTCCATATGGACTGCTATTAGAGGCTGTTCCTTATTTAGTCTTTGCAAATATGTGTCATACTGTTTTACAATAATTTACCCAAATGATTTTCATAGGTGTTATTTCCAAAGGTGGCACTACATTTTGTTACTGATAGATTAAACGTGTATGTTCTAAAGAAAGAAGTCAGACAGTTCTTATTTTAAACACTTTTCACTTGGCATTTCAACTTGCATATTGGTTTACCAGGCATTTATATGCAAAAGATAAACACTGAAGTGTCAGATCTTGTATTTTCTTATGAGAATATCAGAAAAGAAAAATGGTGCAAAGTTAAAAACAATTAATTTTTCTGAAGTTTTCTCCTGCTTTCATTCTGCTCTCCCTTGAAGTAAAGCAAACTGGAAAATACCATCTGTAGAGAAAATTATGCATGATAAACTTTTAAATACAGCAGGAATAAAACAGCAAAATGCACCTGAAAATTACAGTAAAAGCATAGGTCTGCAAAGAGGCTTTCTGAGCAGTACAATTTTTGTGGTCACACTGCACTTATGGCTAAGTAGATCATTCCATTAGAAATTGATATTGGGTTATTTATAAAGTTTTTGAAAAAATTTCCAAATATTACATCTTTCTGATAAAGCAAGTTTAAAAAAAATCCAAAACAAACAAAATGCCCATCAAAAAAAAACAAACAAACAAACAACACACCAAAAAAACACAAAAAAAGGGAAAGGCATATTTAAAGTTAATGGGGCATGTTCTGAGTTTTTACAGTTGTTGTGTTGTTGTCATTGTCCTTTAAATATATTTATAATGTGTCAGTAATAGTCTATAGTTTTCATTCATACTTTGCAAACTCTTGAAAGGTTTACTGTCAGTGTAGCCTGCATTTTGTGCGTAATCAGCAAGACAGACTGGAAGAGATGACATGTTTTCCCTAATATTTTTTCAATGTTGCTTGAAAAGAGAGAGTATGATTTTGAACTTCGCAAGCTTCCTGTTCAGCACCCTTATTATCTATATGTGACTTTCAGGTGTTGCATGTCTACAGATCCAAATTGTTCTCTGAATTCATAGTCAGACAATGCACAACTGCAGTAAGAGCTCGGCAAAAGTCTCCTCTTCTTAGGAAAACTCTTAGGCGATCACACCACCAACCCACAAATGCCTTTTTTTCCCTCCTGTTTTGAAAAAAAGTGTCTTTTACAAACTGACCTATAAATATATCAAACCTTTTCTCTATATTCTCTTTCTTTTGCACTGTTTCAGTCTAGCACTTCTGTGAGAGCAAGTATTTTTCTTCTTCTTGACATCCAGCAAATGCCTGCAGAGCTGTTGCCCAGACCCTACCATTTTCCCAGCAACCAGGAAAAGATGTCCTGTCCCAGAAATGAAAGATAAAAAGAGCTCAGGAAGCAACACCTAACACATAGCCCAAGTGGGAAGTCTTGAAATGTTACAAAAAATTAAAAAGAAAAAAGTTAACTGCTGGTCATGGCAATCAAATATAAAATATGGGAATCCTTTGTAAAAA
This sequence comes from Vireo altiloquus, assembly GCA_013396875.1. Lineage (NCBI taxonomy): Eukaryota > Metazoa > Chordata > Aves > Passeriformes > Vireonidae > Vireo > Vireo altiloquus. Next base: position 1,871,705 of record VZRF01014225.1, on the reverse strand, counting down.
CCTGTTATTTATCAGAAAATCTCATTGCTATGGACAACAATGCTTCATTTTTAGGACTACATCTTTTCTTTATGGCCATGAAACACCTTAGCTCATTACAATATCAAAAAGCAGTCAGTCCTTTAGGAAATTTTATGTTTTAAAATTTCATTGCTCTCAAAGGTTAGTATCAATAGCATCAGGTCATAAGTACCAGTTCAGACCTTATGCGACAGACCAATGATATGGCAGAAACTCGAACGCAGGGCTGCAGTTCCATCTTCCCTTTTTTGGGGATGAGTGAGGTGCTCACATTTTCTGGTCCTCTCCAGCTCTGGATGTGTTTCCCTCTCTTCAGACTGTTTACTGTTCTAGAGGGTCTGTGCAACTCAGCAAAGATTTACCTTGTATAAGTTGTATTTCTAGATGGGAGAGCTGGAGGAGGAAAGAGCGAGGGGGAGATATGTCTCCTGTAAATGTGGGTATTAGTTATACAATGCTCATAAGCTCAGTGTGGCCCTTGCTTTTACTAAGAGTCATGTTGCTGAACAGAGGCTGTGTCAGGAATGCCAGCAGAGGAGAGTTCATAAGCAGGATGAATACAATGGTAAAATTCTGTGAGTCCCTGATATCTTGCATCACACTAAGCTTGAGAATTTTTTTTGGCTGACTTTATTCAACTCTTTAACTCCCACAATAAATCTTTGACACATTAAAAATAATCTATAAACTCAGAAAAATGCACTTGTCTCTCGAATGCAGAAGTTGCCCATTCCCATAAGAATAGCAGTTAAGCTGGCACCTGGTGTGTCACACTGTGTATATCTAGATGAAAGGGAGATTCCTGGCCAGCATGTCTCCACAGCTCATTGATCTCCCTCTGCAGAAAGACTGGTATGTCTCCCTACAGACTCCTCGGCAGGATGATTTAAAACTTGCTGTTGAGCAATTTAAAGTCTGGCATGGGATATCTGTACATTGCACAGTGAGGAGCATATTGGTAAGCTGCCACTTCTGCTTGCAGAGGAGGGCATTAAATCCCATCGCACGAGCAATGTCCTCTCAGAGCAATTTAAGGGATATTTTGTTAACGCTTATAATATGAACCAGTGAGTCAGACTTGAGAGTGAGAAACCGAGGGACATGGGAATAGGTACTTGCAAAGAAATGCAGAGGTGGAAGAAAAGAGAAGAAAAATGTATGTGGAGTTGCAAGATGAGAGGGAAATGATGAACATGTGGAGTATGTTTAGTGGGGTCACATTTTGCTTGGCATGGTCCTGTAATGCCAACTAAAAGCTCCAAGTGTTATGTTAGTGAGTAGTCGTGGGTAGATACATTTGCTGAGTTGGGAGCTTTAATCTCAATGTGTTTATTATACTCTAACCAACTGAGCTGCATGCTGGTAGGCTTAGGTTTAAAACTCATACTTGCAATGAGATTTCAAAACAGAAGACAGTTTTACATGGCACTGAATTGAATAATTAAATGGGTCTTCGGGTTTTGGGAGTACTTCAAAATTGTTAACTTTAATAGCTTTCTGATCAGAATATACTGCTATGGGCCCTGGAAAATCTACTTTAAAAAGCATAAACACACCAAAGATTCAGCAGCTAGGAACAGTCCTGTGAGGCAATACCTCACGAAGAGACCATTTGCTATCCAGATAAGAGGTTGCTCAACATTTCAGTATAGTTTGTTTTCTTCTTCCTTGTGCATTTTTGGCAATTAGTCTTTTTTTTCTTTTTTTAATGAATATACCCTCATATTTTGGTTAGGGAGAGGTGAACAGAATTTTCATTTCTTAGCACAGCTTTTGAGGGAAAAGTTTGTGGGAAAAAAGCAGCACTTGAAGGTAGGTTTCTCAATCTGGATCTTTGGTGGAAAATCCTTTTGAATACCTTAGTCTAATATTTTTAAGCAATTCTGTATTTTATATGACAGGGAAAATATTTCCATTTGCAGCTATGAGCCAACTGCTGCTCACAAATATTAAACTTAAACAAAGTGAAGGGTCTAGTAAAAAACTAGTTCCAAATGCACAGTATTTCCTAATTTTTGTGACTTGTGTGAGGCTGGATTCCAGAATGGCCCCCACATAAACAGCAGAAGGGTTCTTCAGTAGCATCTATCTGGTGATGGTGTTGTATCATGCTGGCACATTTTGTTGCCTCCTAGTATGTATGTTTTGTGTAAAAGAAGGTAGATACCAATCATCATTTCATAATGACGTCTACAGACTGTTTTCATGGCGGTAATGTCAGACTGGATGTGATAGTTAAAGCTATAGGATATAGGATATATAGCATACCAGCATTCCTACCATGCAGTGATCTTTTTGATCTTTTTTTAACCTTTTCCTCTTCACCACCTCTGAATAAAGAATCACATTTGCCTATGATAAAAACAGGGCCAAGATATTCAAAAGACACTTGCATATTGGTGAAAATCGTTCCATCGTTAAAAATTTTTAACAGAACTTCTGTCACTTTTTATATTTCTTAGTGTTTTCATTCCCAGGCAAAATGATCAGTTTGGCATTTGAGGTGCAATAAAGCATTGTAATATTTTACAAATGAGCAGCATTTGTCATTAAATATTAGTCCCCAAAAGTTTGAGATGCTCACAAAGGCTTAAAACCTACTGTAAACCAGACTGACCCTGAACTCCTGAAGATGTGAACTTCCTTGTTCACCAGCAGTTTGCTAAACCAGTGCATGGAGTTGGCATAATGGCAATTACCATTAAATGTAAGTGCACAGCTCTGGGCATGTTTTATGGTATCAGAATAGGGGGGTTTTGTTACATACTTGAGAAGAACCTTACTGTATCTGCAGTTGTTTTTGAGTCATTACACAATTATGGATGGGCATTTCCTCATGCCCATGCCTCATGCAGCAAAGTTCAAGGCCTCTTGCTTTCCCATCTCCTGCACTGGAGATCTCTTAATGTTATGGCTCTCCAGCTGACTTCATTTTCTTTTATTTTCTCTTCACTAATCTCTTCTATTCATTCAGCAACCAATCTTGTAGCTACCAATGTAGTAGCCCCAGCATACCTGGTGTAGCAACTCCTTTGTCCAGGGTACGTTTCCATACGCTCTTTGAGAGTCTTCAATGTAGCCTGTTTACCGAGACTTTTCTTATTCTTTTCTACACATTGGGTTTTTTGCCTTCATTTACTCCATCTGCTGCTTAAAAATGTTTTACAGCTAGCACAGAGTTTCACATTGCTGTTCACTCATGAGTTTCTTTTCTTTTGCTTGCTGATTACATTACCAGTACCTCACCTCTGGTTGTCTTCCCTTCCCTTATCATTTCCTGTTGAATTTCCTAACAAAATAGCCCAAATGTAGCCAGCTTCTCTGAGACCAACCTAGCTTCAGTTTCAAGAAAAACAGTGGAAGGTGATGACTATCTTTTCTTAGATTAATTTCAATCTTGATATGTAAAGTCTGTAGAAAAGTCATTTCCATCTTGCCAGAAGATATCCAGCTACAGCCTGAAATACTGACCACTTTGGCAATTTGATGACAAAGGTCATGAAATGTATTTAAGCTGGTATATGTGTGTTTGAATTTTATTAGAAACATAGCCATCCTTAACAGTCCAATTTTTTTAATCTCTTTACATTTTCAAGGTGAAATTCTCTTTAATGTTAAAATTATAATCTTTAAATCATGTTAATCATGTTTTACACTTTTTTTTTTTTTGTATTTATTCACATCTGTGTATCTCCGCACAGATAAGAGCAGAACCCCTACATCACCAAGAGTATGATTGCCAGAGAGGACCAAGTGAAACTAAATGCTTCTGAACTAAAATACTTTCAGAATATTTTTAAGTGTTTGGTGAACTGCAGTGAGACTCTGTAAATGGGAATGTCTAATTTTCATTTCAGTTGGCCTCAAAGCTTTATTTTAGTCCCATTTGACATGATGCATGCATAAAAATTCTGAAATGTATTCCCCAAAGTCTTCAGTGTTGACAGAGGAGGTATCTTATTCAGGGTTCTGCTACAAGTTGACTGTTTTGGTTTTTTTTTTATATTTTTTTTTTTTTACTAAGTGGCCAGATTAAAACATTTTATTCTATTTGTCCATGGTCCTCTGAGTGAAATTTTGGTTAATTATTGTGTCTTTCCAACAGCCACTGTCTGCCTCATGGTCCTTGAATTAACCATGAAAGGAGCTGGAAGGGATGTCAGGATAGTCTTAATACATTATCTCTATATTGGCAGGCAGAGGTTAGGTTTCCTCAGTTTGTTTGAGGGGTCCAGGTACATTACAATGTACTTCTTATCTGTATAAAGTCTTTGCAGTCAGTTATTGAATCATATCTGTGTCATCACTTCAACCCTATTGGCATGAAAGTAAAAGGTCGAAAATTTTTTACTCCACTTTTATGTTGGGAATTGTGATTTTCCATTCTGGGTTCAGTTTCTTCCCTAGCAAAAAATATTTTCAATATTTTACTCAACAAATAAAATATAGGAACATCACCCTGGCAGGGTTTAAGGAAAGAGTTTTAAAGTTTTCTGCCCTTGAAATCAAAAAGACGTCTGGCACTTGATAATTTAGTGGAGGGTTTTTTATTTGTTTTTATATGTAAAGGTACTATTATTATTATAAACAAGTTTAACTCAGTCTTCAACCCAGACAAAGCTACATAAAATATTTTGGCAACACTCCTTTTATTTAACTGATAATAAGCACTTAGAAGTAAAAATAGTATTGGCTTCAGCCTTGTTTTGTGTTTAAAAATACAGCATATCTGCAGAAAAATGTCTTTTACGTTTTGTGAACTGTACTGTCAGCTGCAAAAGTAATATCTGTCTGAGTCTATCATGGAAGTTTTTGTGAGCAACGCTACTATCTAAGGCATAACTTTCCAGTCCTCTCACTGTGATTACATTTGTCATGTCATAGTGCTTGCTAGTGAAGTGTAAGGAGACCAAGCCTAGATGGAGCCAGTAGGAAATGAATCTGTCTGCCACAGATACTTCAGACAAAATTATAAATGTTTAGTGGCAGGGAAGTGGCTACCCCTTCAATGGATTGAATGATGACAGAAAGTCTCTAAGCCTTGATAAGGTTGTGGCCAGCCTGGTTTTGGTCTAGAAGGTAGATAAAAATATTCTGTCTTTTGGGTTTTTAAGCATGTCTGGTTTCTTTTTCCTGTATGCATGCCAAAGTGCAACTTGCTTATTCATCTTACAGGCTGTCTTTAAACTTATTCACAATTTTTATATCTTTGTCTCGGAATAAATATGAGGTATAAGGAGGTGATAGTGCTGGAAAAAAGTTTTTATTATTATGTAAATAAGAAACTACTTTTTTTGTTACAGGTGACAATTGATAAACTCAATCTTATTAAGTAGCAGATTTCAGGAGTGTAATTCTTAGGCTCTGTAATTGACCGTCTGTTCATTCCCTTGTAGATTTTTTGTTTTGTTTTTTTTTAGCTGATCCATGGATTGCCCAATGTTTTATGTTCCCTACATGTTTTCTTACTGTTGGGGCTGTTTGGAAGTATATTCTTTCTGAAATAATGCAAGAAATGCTTTAGCTAAATTTAATATTTAGGAAGATTCAAGTGATGAACATAAATACTTAATAAGTATTTATAGAATCTGCCCTGGACCTTAATAACTCTGCTCTTCAGATTACTAATGTGAGAGTTAATCAACTCTCTGCTTGTCTAGGCTGGGAAGACTAGTTTTTGTAGGAATATGTTCATTAAGACAAAATCAAGAAATTACTTGGGAAAGGAATAAAAGGCAAAAATTGCTAAAGGTAACACAGCTGATGTTATCTTTTCTGTCAACCTGGTATGCTGACTTTTGAGCCAGAATTGGCATAAGATGGGCCAGGGATTGATAGTAAATGAACCACTCAGTTTGCTGAAAGAAAGTGAGTTTGAAAGAAGTTGAAAAGTATGAAGTTGAGTCGTTTGAGCATCAGTTTAACGAAGAAGCTTTGCACACTGCAAGCTTGCAAAGCATTCCCATCACGCTTACCAAGCACACCATGTCCTTTTGCACCACCATCTTCCTCTCCCACTCTCAGATCATACCTCGAAGATCTGTTCTCCTTCTGGGGATTTGGTTACCTTTGAGAGTGATGGCTCTATTAAGGGGACCGCACAGCCTCTCTAACAGAAAGTATTAGTAGTGTAGAACTAAATAGCTTAAGTAAAAACAGATTTCAGAACAATAAATCAATCTATCACATGCCTGCCTTTGCCTAAGGGTCATCATTCTCAGGAACTGGAGAACACTCACCTTCCTCAGACTTTTCTTCCAGTCTCCGCAGCGGCAGCCTATCTTTCCACACAGGGCCTGACAATTGAATACCCACTCCTTTCCTAGGAATGTCTTTTTAACTGGTTTTTTGCTGTTTGAGCTCTGCATTGGCACAGTGGTAGTGTCATTTTGGCCTGGAGCTTGGAAATATGTTGTTGTATGCTATTGCTTCTCCTTTTTTGACTGTTAGGACCCTTGTGTTGTCTTCTCCAAACGTCCTTTTTCCTTCTCCCATTATTGAATTAGATCCATTAGTTTCTTCATAAAGCTCTATAAACTCACCACAGCTGAGTTAATCCAGTCTTGAGTTGAGTTAATTCATAATCAGTAGTGTTCATGCAATTTTTCACTTAGATTATTATCTCACACCTCCATGCCGATCAGGGTCTCACTGAAGCCAGTGGGAAGTAGTGCAGGAAAAGCCTGAACAAGAGGAAGGTACACAGGGGTTTGCTTGCCACTGTGAGAAATATGACTTGAACCAGGCATGAGATGACAGAAGCAATGTGGTTTTGCCTAAATTTTTTAGTTTCATGGAAAGATGAAGAAACATTTATGGCCAACAGAGAAAACCTAAGATGACAAAAACTTGCCAGTGGCAATTATTTTCCAACTGAACTAAGGCTATTGCCCTTACATTAAAGGTAACGTTTTATCTGCTTTTCTACATCACACAGTTTAAACAGTGTGGATGCTCCTATCAAAACACACCTTTTCCTCTTCCAGAAAGATTAGGTTATTTTAATTTTACATTTAATAAAATCTTAATTAGGCTGAATGATCAGCCTTCACAAAATACACTTGCACACTGTGGAAACTGATAGCCACTTTCACTGGTTTATAATTTAGCCCTGTGGAAGGCTAATAGTTACCTCTATTTCACCAGTCTGCTGGGTTTTCTTTTTTGGAAAATCTACAGCTGTAGATTTATACAGTTCTCCATGATTCCAGATTTAACATGGTCACAAAGTAAACCTCCTTGAAATGAACCTTTCGTGTGCTATCTTTACATTTCTCAGGGCATTTCTTGCTGAAGAAGCATATGTATGGGTCACATGGGCTTCACTAGGGCTCTATCCAACTGCTTGGATCTTCCTGCACAGAGAGCAGGATGCGAGCCAGGAGACTGTGAACTGTCCCAAACCCACACAGTGAGTCAGTGATATGGTTGGAACTGGAACCGAGTGGTTGCTAGCTCTCAGCTTTAAGTGCATTAGGGAGTAATGCTTCTCATCTTCTGTATTTCCCTTGGTATGAATAAATGGGCTCAAACTCCAAGGAATTTCATAAAAACTCCCAAAATCTTGAGGGCTGCAACCATACTATTAAGACCATCACCTCTTACATGATCCTGGAAATTTGGGTAACACAAGGTTAAGGTTGTCACTTCCCAGTCTGGAGGTTGTGTATCATTTTTGGAAGTGCTATCTAAAGGACACAGAAGTTCTGACTTCCTCCTTCACAGAGTGGCACGTTACTAACATCTCACTGTTTTGAGCAGAGACAGCTTTTCCCCAAATAGCTGTTTCTCTAATCGAAGCAGAATGTGTAGAGATGTTACACTGACAGTGACACTTAATGGGAACTGCTCCTTAGAAAAGAACTGCATTATCAAGGGTTCCTTACTGTGTGAGGATTTTTGTTTTGAATTGACATGAGACCCACAGGGAGCTGTGTTGTCTCGTGACCTGGTATGTTAGCAAGCAGTGGATAATCCATCCTGGAAGGGGAATATTTAGGTGGAACAAAGACTGGAATTGAAGATTCCCTTTCATTTCCCAAGAATAACATCTGGATCTGTGCAAACTGGTTTGGTAAATATTTTTGTATGTTACATATGCTGCCATTTGCATGTTGAGTAGTCAGAATACCTGCATACATTACACTGCTTTGATAAAACTGTCACTTAGATAAGCTTAATAGCATTGTACAGTCCCTGGGACTTGATAGTAATTTACTCCCAAGTAAGATTTCATTTTGTTAGTTAGATGATGTCTACCCGTGAAGGGAGCCAGCTATACTTGTATTTGAAAAAAAGGAAATTGTATTATAGACATGCTATTTTATACCTGACCTTGTAAAGTGGCTTTTGATAAGTTGGAACATGTCTGAATATTTGGAAAAGGTCATGGGAAGATCAATGTCACAGATATTTTTCCTCCCTTGGAGGAAAATAGACATGAAGCAGAAGAAAAATTGTTGTAGGAAAAAGAAAATGTCTTTGAATTTTGCCTCATTCTGCATCATTCCCGTAAGATTCTATTTGAAGCTATCACCACATTTTGGCTGCCACTTTTACTGAATCTATTTAAATACATTTTAAAGGTGAATTACTTGGTTGCTTGACATTTTTGTTCTAGATTATGCTGCAGCAATCTGTCTGATTTGCAGTCAGAGAGAAAGAATTACAGCTTGAAAATAACAGGTTTCAAAGCTTCCCCCCACCTGTGCACATGAAGGTCTCCCTACATTGACTGCCTTCAAGGCCATCCAATGAAGAGGGCAGCTCATGGATGTGTTGGAAAAGAACTGACATTTAAATTACTTTTTGAAAGTATGAATTTGAAACTTATGAAAAGAACAAGGTGTGTCTGGTGAAGTTGAATAGAGGAGAGATGAATGTGAAGGCAGTTTTTATAATGTGCTTAGCAGACTCAGCTGGAGTTTTATTTTCAAAATCTTGGCCCTTACCACACACATAAAAATATTCAAAAATAATACTAACACAAAGTCTGATTCTCACATTGCGCTGTGTAGCCTCAGTGAAATAACAGACATACAAGTGGTCTGGAGATGAACTGCAAGGAACCAGCCAAGGATATATGATTTCTTAATATCATTTAACTGTTGTTTCTTTTTTTCACTCTTGGCTAATGGTGAAAAGTCAGACTAAGTGCCATCTCAAGTCTATTTTTTCGCAAGATCAAGCCGATATAGGATATACATTTTTGTTTTCTACTTATTTATCAATAAAATTATCATGTCATTAAAAAAAATTACAGATCTCACATGATGTAATGTTCTCTTATAGAAAGTGTTTATGTAAGACTTTGAAGCTTAGAGAATTCATAACATAAATCTGCATTATCAGTGTTTCAGCAGCCGTGTGTGTTTGCAAGGTTGATCTATAAAATCAGTGAAAATGGTAAAGAAACATTTTACAGTGTGACATTGAACCCATCAGCTCGATTCTGGCAGGTTCCTAGTCTGAGTGTAGTCCTCTGCCTTTCACAGTTTGTTTGCTATCTTCATGACAAAAAAGGACATTTGTCTCACCAAAAATGTGGTGGCATTTCACAAGGTCCTGATTTGGTACTGTTTGCCAAGTCAGGAAGCACTAAGAAACAGACCCTTACTTTTAGAATGTGCTCTTCTCTTTACATCCAAGCAGCCCAGGTGCATTCATCTCCAGTAGTCATGTAAGCCTTGAGGTTCCTCAGCTTTGGAATTAAAGAGGTGGGTGCAGTGACATGCATCACCTTGGCTTGAACATCGTGTTCCACAGAAATTTTCCTTTTTTTGTTTCTTGAGTTAGAGAGTAAAGACTGGAAATTTAGGTTAAGCTATTTTGCCATTTTAAATACAATCAAAAATGGGTGGAAGGGAACATAGCTTGGTGAGAAACTTTGTTTAAACTGTAGTTGAAGTACTGAGGGTTGGAATGGATGAAGAATGCTTTTAAAAAATCATAAAAAGAAAAGGAGTTCTCTTAGCAATGTTTGCATGAATGTTTTGAAATGTAAACTTCATGTCATCCAGTGTATTTTAAATCCTTGTACATTTGAATCTTCAGCTGCAGAAAGTACTGATTGCTTTTGCAACTAGAATTGATTACGCAGTTGATTATGCCTGTCCATGTAAGTGCTGGGTATGGCTACAACAGGCCTGGAGTGCAAGTGCTATTTTGTGGAGCATGCTAATGAATATATGGAGAATAAAGTTATCCACTTCTGTCCTCAGGCCTTAACTTGTAAGTTATATACTGCATTGTCTTTGTAAATGTTGTTGGTATACAGGAGTATTTATAGATTTTGTCTCTCTTCAGAGTCAAAGAAGCAGAGGAAGTCTGCAGGCAGAAAAAGGGGAAGTCGCTATACAATATAAGACCAAAACACGACTCTGGAATTGTAAGTAAAATTGTAGCAATACTTCTATCACACGTTCTACCTTTTACCCTTTGCATTTTATAGGTAAGTTATTCTTGATGTATGTTTTTTTTTGGTTGGGTTGTTTTTTTGATTTTATTTTTTTAATGTTTAACATTTTCCTTAAAGATGTTAGATTAACAAACTTGAAATCTGCCTATGAATATTACTCCCCAAAACAGATGTAGGACAAGCAAGAGCAGTTTATTATTGCCCCACCATGCCAATCTGAGTTCTTCCCAGTCTTGGTGTGGGATGCACGTAGAAGGCAGAAAGGCAGTTCTGGTCTTCCAGCTTATTCAGTCTGTATTCACTCTCTGTTCTACAGCTACAGAATGTGAGGAAGAATTCTGACAGTTAAACATTTTTCAAGCTGGATCACTGTATCAAATACAGTGGTTTCTGATCCACTGATATGGATGTTTGGAATAGAAACACTAGAAAAAGATAATACTGTGCTTTCACCATTCTTTTGAAAACAAATAACTTCAGTGATAATAGAAGAGTAATTCTGGTCAGTCAATGAAATTTTTCCCCTATGATTGCCTAACCACTGGGAGGATCATGACTGATTTTACAGAAAAATTATTCTGGTGCCTCACATTTAAATCATAGCTGTAGCAACTGGCCATCATTTATGTTTGTAAAATATTAGAAGATTTTGTCATGTGTCTGTGTCCCTGCCTGTGTCCTCTGCCCCCCTCCCCCCATCCCAAGACATGACTTAATTCTTTTGCACTTTGTAGTCATGGCTGTGCAGTCATACTATCTGTGACACATCTTGTAGATGAAGAATGTGGTAATTTACTGTATTTTAACTAACATAATCTGACACAAGAAGCAATAATATTGCATTTATTGTTTCTTATTTTGAATTATTAATAAGAGTTGACTGTAGATAGTGCCACAGGAAATGTAAATGGAGTACTAGCTTGGTAAGGAATTATAAACTACATTTTATCAATTTTCATTAAAAACAAGATCAACCTGTTATTTCAAAAAAATCCCAAAAATTAACATTGTTTTGGATTTCTCCATATAACTTATATCCTGCTGTATATAAAGATACTGAGAGATTTCTTTTAAGAAATAAGTATTTGTTTAATTACTCCTGTACAGTTCTTATTTGCACTAAAACAGGACCTCTAGTCTTAGTGAAAATTTGATGAGTGAAAAGGAAACAAAAATATTTCACAAGCAGTGTATAGCTGTAGTCTACTTCAGTCCTAGCTTCAGTTTATTTGTGAAGTCAGTTCTACGGTAAATATAATCAAACAGTTGCCTATGTATTTCTATGTTTTTCATATTTGTGTGAGGTGGTTTTGTGTACACTCAAATTTTGTCCTTATTTTTAAAATTTATTTTATTTTTCAGAAAGCAAAGATAAGTATGAAAATCTGAGAGAAGAAATTCAAAAGCCATTGTTACCTGGTTACCAAAACTCAACATGCCTGTGGGTGGGGAGTGAGAGGGAAGGAAACTACATCATCCTGATCATTTGCTTCCTTGACCTATTAAAATTTGCGTTTTGTTCTCTAGAGTTTTCCACCAACCAATGTGTTATTGTACATTCATTCACAAATGTAACCACTTTAATGGAGTGCCCAGAAATAGGCTAGGTATGGACTTGAAACACCTTCCCTATACTCTCTATCTTCTCTGCCACTCAAAAATGGTATTTTGTAAAGTGTATGGTATATTACAAACAGGACAAGTCAGCATGCATAAAAAGCGGCATCTGCATCAGTTCTGAACATGCTGAAAATTGCATTCAGTTGAACTTCATAAGAATGCTACTTGGTACAGTATAACATTTCCATTCCTACTGGCAACATCTAACACAAATACTTCATGGCACTGCACTTAGATTAGGGAAAGAAATGTTACTCCTAGTGAATTGTTTGTATCCGTTTCATGTTGGCATTTGTAGTTTGTATTTTGAATCGTTAAGTGCTGTTTATACAGTATAATCAATGCTTTCCCAACTTGTTTGGTTGCCCTCCATGACTAAATATTTGTGGAACAAGATGTTTACTGTAACAATCTTTAAAATCGATAAGGCAGCATATTTTTACTTCATCTTTTGCCAGATAGTGAATGCCAGGTGGTATGGGGGTCAGAAACCCAGCATTTAAAAAAAAAAAAAAAAAAAAAAAAGGAAAATACAGAAAAGCACAGAAGTATGATAGAGAGTATGAGAGATTTGACTATTATAGTTTGTTAATATATAAAGCAGCTAATACTTTTACATGAACTTTAGAAGGTATAGTATAGTTTTAACTGCTGATCACGTAAGTCAGACAGGCTTTTGGCCACATGTACATGACTTCCCTTCTGGAATTAGCTTTACAGTTAATTTAAAACTCCTTTAGAGAGCCATTAAAAGATGCACATGGAGACAACATTTATGGAAAACAGTAGCCAATTCTAGTGACAGAACATAGACTACCACCTAATTGACATCAATTTCACACTTAACAGAATTACAGACATTTCCTCCAGGCTTTCAGTGTCCCTGACTAGGAGTTAATGATTGAAATATATGACTTAGGGCTTCCATTTTAGACCACGTGCTTAATTTCTATTTGCAATCCAGAATTTGCTGTATCAGTTTTGGACTGCTCAACTGATAGCAATCCCCTTGGTCCAGTCCTTATTTAGCAGCCCCAAACCAACCAGCTTAATTGACAACTTTTTTCTTTCAAAGCTAATTTTTCCTGAAAGCAGACCGTGTGTGCAGCTCAGCTGGAAGCACGTGCTCACAGCTTTGGAGACTGAAAGACACTGGGGTAAGGCAAATGAGCTCTAACCTGCTGGGTTGTGTTATTCCCTGTCTAATCTAGCACATCAAGAGACCTTTCGAGCCGTTCAGAGGCTAATATACTCTACAGGGTGTCATAAAAGGAAGTGCAAAGTATGACCTCAGGAATCTGTTATTCTTCACATACACCAAGCACTAGAAAAGATGTTTTTTTTCACTGTGTGAAAAGCAAGTCTCCTGTTGCTGATAAACCTGTGTGAAAATCTGTACTACTAATAATTTCTGGCAGGGATATAAATTACCAAGAATGGAATTCTAAAATTTTGTGTTGATGGGAGTAACATTACTATTTGGGGAAGAGAAAATAAAGAGATTATTTCCTGTTACGACTAACTTATGGAAAAAAAAATCTTTAAAGAATAAAGCTATTTTAATGGCACTGATTCAAATCCATGTTTGTATTTATGTAAACAATAGTCTTTTCCTCCTAACTTTGTTCCTAAGTGCAAGGATACAGTAGCATGTTTTCATTTGTAGCCTTCCTGTTCTCTTCAGTACCTACAGTATGTATATTACTATACTAAATGAAATAATAGATCATCTAACAAAGATCACTATGTGCAATACTGTATTTAGTGTTTCTATTCCAATTTTTTTAGAATGTTAATTTATATGAAAATAAAAGGAATAATAATGAAATAACTGCCCACTCTTGTTATTCTCTGGCTATGCAGTAGTGTGCTACAAACTGTTTGCTCCCTAAGCAACACATCCCATTCTGGCTCCTGTGATCAAGGAAGAGCCTTTGTGAAGAGACCAGATGAAACAAGGCTTCTCTTTGCTTGCTTTTTGGAGGGATAGTGACAGTAACTCCCAGTTATACATAGATACTTCCTTTTCCCCAGGTGGTGGTAGTGAGAGCATCACTTTCAGCATCCTTTACCCAATGAGACTGCATAAAACTCACTTCTCCAGCTTGTGCATGCCTCCCAGTCTTGCATTTGGCTCAGGTTTGTAACCTGGTCCTACTAACACTGCTAAGTAGCAGTCTCAAGAAATTGCTATTAGGGCAAAAATATGCATTGAAAATATCTGCATATTATAATCCTTTTTTATATATAAATTTGTTTTTTCCAGCAACCTGCTAAATCTGTCACATACATACATACCCTTTTTCAGGATCTGCAGCATGGATGCTTAAAGTTATTTCAAGCTTCTCTCTCTCTGAAGTGTCAAAGGTCTGACTGCAGCTGATGGAACCATATTATGATCTTAAGACACATGCTGCTACATAGATTTTTCTTTCATTTTACTCAGAACCAACCTATTTGGTTGAACATGTCTCTCTTTTATATAGCTTCTCTGCAACCTGTTTCAAACTTCCAGGCAAGCAGCCCACTATGTGCAGCACCACAGCTGACCCACAGAACATCAAAGAGGACTCCAAACACAAGTTTCACTTCTGCTCTTTTTTTAGCAGCTCACACTGGACCAATGTTTGTTTAGGTGTATTTTAAAGAGGTTGAACACCCCACTGGTCTCCTCTCCCCTCATTTACTGCACTCCCTCCCGTTACTGCAACATCAAGTACTCTACACTTTGAGTTGGCCCTAATTTGACAAGAGTTCTCACAGACAAAATTCTAAGCCTTTGTTGATTCCCAACACCACATATTGCTCACTCTTACTTAAATGCAGCAGCAAAAGAAGGATTTTCATACCTGAGCAGCAGATGTGACTTGCTGACAAGAACAATCTGGGTTTTTTATGTGGAACTAAGTGTATTCATGTTGTTTTTCTTGCAAATTAAAGCCTTTCAGAAGCATGGTACTTTGTCACATCATGACACTGTAGTGGTTAGCTTTTTTTGAAGCACCTTTCATCACCCCAAAACAGTTCCAAAACTTGGTTAAGTATTAACCAACTGTGGCAGTGGGAATAATAATCAGAGGCATCTTCCACAGACTGACTCTTCTTCTTGCCCAATTTTTCAGTGACCAGTTTAAAAAGTTGGAAGCAAATATTAATTTCATTGAGAGAACATATAGAAAGTCATTGCATTGCAATTATTTTGTTGCAGACTATAGGTTAAAAGCAAAGCCAAATTTGTGACTAATCCACTATACCAGTTACTTTTCATTGCACAAATTTTAAACTGCTATGGATGCTAAGTGAAAACTGGTGAAGTTGAGTTTTGCTGAAGATAGTGTAAACAAGTCAGCAAAGGGAGAAAAGAGAAAACCATGCCCCACACCATTCATGTCTGCCACCCATCAAGAGGACTCTCATTACAGAACAGGTTTTCTGAGCCGTTCTCTTGCTTATGACAGACCCATCTGTTCCCATATCTCATATTCATCCAACCTTTTTGTAAAAGCATCCAACGGTAAGTCGATTGCCTCAAAAAATGGTGTCTTTCTAAAGAGAAAAGTGCTATTGCATCAGCACTGTTGTTTATTCCCAGCTGCTGATCAAATTTAAGCTCTAAGAAATTTCACTTGCCACCCACCCCAAACTGGGGCCCTGTCAGCATGGTAGTCCCACGGTGGCTGAGCTTAATATTCACTGTCCTCCTCCCTTCCCCTGTCCTGTAGCACCTCTCCACTTTAAGAAGTAACTGCATCTGTCTGACCTACAGCTTTTTTATCTACTTGGAGAGACTTGCCTTGTTCTTGGATTGCTTCCACAAGGGGGAGATTCTTGGATCACAGCATATGCCTCTGGTACAATGGTTCAACAGTCGGGCAGCAATAGCCTGAGAGAACTGGGGCTGGAGTCTGGGCTGTGCCTCAAGCAGGGGAGGTTCAGGTGGGTGCTGGGCAATGCATTACCTGCAAAGTGGGAGACTGGCCAAGAAATGGGTGGAAATGAGAGAGGGGCACTGGAGGAGGTGAGTGCTGAGCTCCCTTTGAGCCAAGTGACAGGAGGTGCTCAGGAGTTCTGAGCAGGGAGCCTGACCACATCTAGGCAGCTAAGGCAAAGCCAAACACTAATTCTCTAAAGCTACTAAAAAAAAAAAAAAAGAAAAAAAAAGAGAAAGTCTCCAAACACTGAACTGTGAGAAGATTTGGGCAAGAGACACGGAAGGGCTCCTGCAAGTGTAGTGCCACAAAGGACACAGCCCTCCCTTGCTAGCTGTGGTCTAGGTTTTCCTGCTTCTTTCAAGACTCGTCATAGGCATCTCTTCTGGTCACATTGAGGCTCATCAATCAATGTGACAACTCCCTTTCCACAGAGAAATTTTCCTTTGAGAAACTGCATTATCTCTGGGTTGGAAAGGGAAAAAAACCCACAACCTCAAACTACTACCCTATGTTTGGAGTGCCATATGGTGTACCTATTCAAAAGCTGATAGCAACCCCTAAAGCTCACTTGTATCTTAGGATATAACTTTTTTCTTTTTCCTTTATGAGTAGTTTGGTGCCTGTTACATAAGGATCTATATATATTTTAAGCAAAATTATTTAGGTCAGTTACTTCTCTTATGGCAAATGATGGCAGTGTTTCAGCCAGTGGTGGAGCTTGTCAGTTGACCAAAAAACCCAGAGTAAGTGCAGAATCAACTGCAGAATCTAAGATCAGTGCATTTTGTTTTTCCCTCCTGCCTTCCAGGTACCTCTGAAGTGAGTGGGAGACAAGAAGAAAAGTAGTTAGGTTTTCCCAAGCTGTCAGGGTGAGCCATTATTCACCTGTATTTGGGAGGGTGAAATGGAAGCTAGAGAATATACTGATTAGAGAGCAGTCGGACACAAGCTATTGAAGCAAAACACCCGGATGCCATATAACCCTAGAGTAGCTTTATTATTTAATCTATAATTTAATAGTTGACCTATAAAATAATTACATTATACTTAAAGCATTTCTTCATTTTTTGTTTTCATTTATAAAACAAGAATTAAATACAGTTTTAACCATTACAAGCTCAACTCAGTTTTTACATAAACACAGCTCCTAGAAGGAGCTTTAAGCTGCAGCATATTCATATTGCAAACTGGTGAAAAATCCCACGCAGGGCATAGCTTAAAGGTAAAGATTCTTGCACGTTTTTCTTAAGTGAATTTACTAGGGCGCTCTTCTCTCTCTGGTCCAAAATGCCTGACTTTCAGTTCATTCCTTTCGACATCCCCGGAGTCTTAGCAGACTATATTGCCACCTTCCCCCTGCCCACCACACTCTCAAGACCACAGTGAATTGTGCCCATCCCGGGGCTGGCATGATGCCACAGGGCAGCAGCAGCAGCCCCTAAAGCATTCCCTGCGTGAGGAGCCTCCCCGTGCACTCCTAACACGCTGAAAGGTCACAGCAGAAGAGAGACGTCTGTTCACCCAAGAGGGCTGCCAGACCCGACCGACCTCTCCCTGCCCACGGCAGTCCCTGTAAACCGCTTGGTGAGCTCCTGTGGAGATCAGTCCCGAAAGCCTCTTAGGGAGGCCTGTGTCGCACAATGGAGACCCGCGGCTCTGAAGCCCCGGCTGGCGACAGTGCTGGACACATTAACCCCTGGAAGTGGCTGCATGCGATGAGGCTGGCAGGGAGGGGCTCCGGCAGCAGGCTGCTTTCGCTCGCTGCAGATGCTGAACTGTGAGACATGCGCAGGGAGTCGGCATGTCATTTCTAATTTGTAAGCTTCAGACAACTGAGTGCACACTGGCTTTGGTTTGGGGGAAGGGGCTGGTTTGAGACAGGATTTTAATGCAGCTGGGACTAATACAGATCAGAACTGTAACAAATGGGATATACAGGACATGTTAAACTCCATCAACTGAATAACAGCATAGTATGGTTTAAAACGAACTGCAAGTGTTCACCAACACTTACTGAGCAGGTCTCAAAAACTGAGTGGACCACCAATAGTGTAGCAATTACAACTTAATCTCTCCCTGCTCCCACAGCTGTGACCCATTCCAGCAGCACCGACTGAGGCGTTTGTCCTATAACACTAACTAATTAACATGGTTTCCAATCATGGGAGAGACACCACTCCCAAAACTTGATGACACTTACGTAGCTTTTGTATTCAGTCCAGCAATGACCAAATTTTGTCCTTCGTGTGACAGTGCTTTTATACCTTTGGGGACACATCATTCCTTTAAGTGTTCTCTCCCACTACCCTCCCACCTTCCCTGGTCTGAGCAGGCATAAATATAAGGTCATAAAGTGATGCTGTCCTTTTTGGAGTAAGAAACACACATACATATCTAACATACAAAAACCTACCAAAAGCATAGTAAAACCATGTCCATTTTAAGCCAGGCAGCTGACCTAGCAACCGAGTCTCTTAACATATTTTAATCGCTGGCACACTCTGCCACAAGAAAAATATACATGGCTAGATCTATAATACTTTAAACAGCTGTTTACTATAGCTAGGTTACAAAATAAACACTGCTGCACAGGCCATGTGTTCAATATACTCTAACCACAACAGCATCAAAACCCACCCTCAGTCTGCTCTGTGGTCACCGTGGCTGACCCAGCGCCTCACCCTCTTCCCCTTGCTTCTGATCTGCCGTTCAGACAACAAGCCCAGAGCCATTTGTCATTGCACAATTGAAGTCATCTTAAGGAGAGGAGCCTCGTCGGAGAGTCTCACTTGCTTTTCACACATTACTCCTCATTACTCTCCCTCATCTGTGTCCCCCAGTCCTGGGCAGCACCCCAGCACTTCCAAGTGAGAGAAGCAAGCTCCGGACCAAAGCACGGGGAAGGCATTCTCAACTTCTGGAGGGAACTGGAGTGTAGGGCAGAGGGCTTTACTCCACACAGTGGAAACATTTAATGCTGGATTCAGCCAACTGGTCACTTAGATGATCAATCCCAACTTCTGGGAGCCTGCTCCACTCCAGAAGATTCGACTGCCAGATGATATTTAAAAAACAATGCAACTTTATGGTGAAGTGCCTAACAGAGCCCGTTAAAAAGCATTATTCCAGTAGGCAAGTGACAAGGAGCCTTTCCTTGCTGGAGAGATGCCTCCTGAAAGAAAACAAAACATAAAAAAAAAAAAAAGGAAAAGAAACAAACCAACAAAATGTACAGTCTGCTCAGTGGGAGAGGGGAAGCAGCAGTAAAGCTGATGGAGGCAACACCAAGCAGCAGCCACACGCCTGTTCTCACAGTTTGCCCGAGCTGTTTAGATTCACAGACATGCACCGGCACTGCTTGACCTTCTGAATTTTCTTGAGTCGGAACGGTGGGTCCAGCTCAGGGCACTCCAGCTGCACGGTCGAAGAGGTGACCTTGTGTGGCTTGCAGAAGGCACAGGACTGGAAGGACTCCTCCTCCTTCTTGACGTGCCGCGGGATGTAGAAGGAGTTGCACTGCCCGTAGCAGAAGCGGTTGATGATGGTGCGGCTGATGCAGCCCTCCTCGCTGACAGTCTGCCGCAGCGGCTGCGTCTTGCACCAGTCGCTCTTGAGGTACTTCCTCTCGGTCACCACGAGGGCCTCCTGGCTGGAGGCCAACACCTCCTTGTTCAGCTGCTGCCTCCGCTCCGAGTGGTTGCTGCTGCTGCTGCTGCCTTTGTACGGGGAGGGAATGGCACCTGCAGGCCGGTTTTTCCTGGTGTCCGTCACTCGAACCAGCGCCGCCATCAGAAAAACGGACAAGGCAAATTTCCAAATCATCCTGCAAGGGCGACACAAGGCACTGTTAGGAGAGAAGCGTTTTCAGACCGCAGGATTGGAATGGAGTTGCTACTTCACTCATGCTTTTAGAAGAAGTGGAGATCTTATTGTCTTTTTAATCCCATCACTTTTCCTAGATTAGCTCTATTCTAGGGTGATTACTTATCATGAAGAGGCCAGGCCCTTTGGAAAGTCACACTGCTTCCCCTCATGACTCCCCAAACTATCCAACTGCTTGCTTTTTCCCCACAAGGACACTAATGCTTTGATGGCTGAAGTGGTGGTTTTACAGAAGCTCCAGCCAAAAACATTTCCTCTATCTCTGTGAAACCCCAGGCCAAACAGCTGGGCAAACTCCTGGCTAGCAAAGGCTTGAGAGGCTCCTGCCAAGATGTGAGAGCTGGTTTGAGGATGGCAGGGGGGAGAGGAAGGGAATACCAGGTTACACAAAGTGAACTTCCCTGTCTCTTCAGCCCCCAAGTCTGGACCCAGCCTCATTCCGCACAGAAGTAGCAAGGGGTGTCCAAAAGACTATTTTTATTATTTTAAATTGCTTCTGAAGTTTCTTATGGCTTTTATGGCACTTAAAGGCTTGTATTTGTTGTCTCTGTGTGAGGCCAAAACCATGATGGATTTATTTTTGCAGTAAGAGGAAATGCTTAAACTCAACTTTGAGGACTGCACAACTGCAAGGCCTCTTGGGCAAATGGTTTGTAAACAGAAGAGGATTCAATATTTATTTTAGATGTTAAGGAATAGGTTAGAGCATAAGCTTGTTTCTAAGTTAAAACAGTCTACCAGATGGCAAAAATATTTTTTCCTATGGTTGTCTATTACATATTCTTGTTCTGTGGAGCATCACTTACCAACTCCTGTCCAATTTTTTTTAGTAATATGTCTCGATGTGCTTCCAGAATATCAGAGTAGGTGTACTAAATTTCCTTATAAAGTCAATGCTCAGTAGGGTGAACTGCTCATCCGACAGCTCATTTCATACCACTCTCCATGGGAAAGGAGAGAACAGAGGGTCTCTGCAGTGTCAGAAGTGGGTGCACAGTCTCCAAGTATTTCTAAAGTACCCTGTTCACCTTTATTCCTAATGGATATTTTCATAATAGTGTACAAAAGACAGACTCCTCCCTCTCTTCCCAGTAAAGCTTCAAACCCTTCCAGTAATTATTTTAATTTTTTTCCTTTAGAGAGATGCCAAGACAAAAAAACTACCATTTCACTGGTAATTATAATGTCTAACACTATAAACACTTCAGATGTTGCATAGGTATTCCCATCTCTGGAAATCATGTCATTTTCCAAACAAAAACACCAAAAGATCAAAAGAGTGTTTGCAGCAGAGGTGCAAGAGAAGACAAGAATAGCAGTAAGAAATGCTTCTCACCTAATAAAGCAGACCTAAGATGTTTAACTGCTGTAGAGATAAAGAAAAGGAGACTAGGTGAGATAACATCCCTTAAGGTTATTTTTTAAGCCTATAAGGTCTCAGTGTCAGACTTGGACTAAGTTTCTAAAGGGAGAAGTTTTAAGTGCTGAAGGAAACAAAAGTGCTAATCGTATAGCTGTAAACAGAGGATGTTCTGATGCAGAGTTAAATTTCACCAGATTTTATGCTTGAAACAGAACCACCTTTTAATGGTAACCAGTATTTCTAAACCACAAAAAAGTTCGATCATCTGCAACCATGTCATCTCCCCACCAAACACTCATTGTAGCCATGGGTACTTTAAATCAGTGGCCTATTTTCACACTGCTTAGCATTCAGCATGCAAGTCCAGAAGTTTTGTCTAGAGTCTTTAAACGAAGCAAGACTAGACTTGGCTTTGCTGGCAGGTATTGTCGCCAAGTCCACTGGATGTCAACCCACACAGGCAGGCCAAAACCTAATCAGGTAATTAGTTTCAGTTGAATATAGTGTTCCATGCTTCCTTTCAGATTGTTCTCATGTTACTCTGCACTGATGGCTGCATTTCAGTAGTAGATAAAACAACTGATTCCCAGTGCTTTGCATGTGATATAGAAAGGAGAGGGAAAGAAACCAGATTTACAAACCTATACCTTCTAGAAAAAGACAGAGGTGAGCTCTCCACAAGATACCTCATGCCACATTCCTCAGGCATACTCTTCTACTCTTTTGAAACACAAGGACTATTGCATCTCCAGTCTCATTTCTCTGATCCTGGCATAGAAGAAGACAGCAAAGGTCAGAAGGAGAGACACACCCTTTCCTCCACCCCCTCCTCTTTTCTTGGGATGATCTTTAGGGTTTTTTCAACTTTCATGACTCTACAATTCTATGAAAGCCTGTGTTACCACACCTGCCCTTTCTCTTCATAAAATGTGACTTGGAAGGACACGTTCTTTTTTGTGTCAAGAGTGATGGTCAAGTAGATATCTGATGTAGGAATTCAGGAAAGCTGACAGAGAACTAACAACTCCAACTCTACAATATGGAGAAATACTATAGCAGTATTCTAATTACTTAAATGGTTTTATGTAGGCATGGAGAGCCATTCAATAGACTAAGTAGGATTTATTCAGTAAGTCTGTGTTTATAACTAATAAAGCATTATTAATCAAAGCCACTATTGTGCAGTTGTAAACCAAACACTGCAATACGTGTTAGCAAGAACTTCTACAGACAGATAGGAACGCACCACTTATTTCTGTCATTGATCCTTACCAAACTTGAACCTTAAAATATTTACAAAATGGAATAATACTCTATTTTACACTAGCAGGTCAAATGTGCATTCTGTCAGATCATGGAATTTCTAATCACAGCGTTACCCCTTACTAGCCTGCAAATCACCCCTTTCTAAGCCCTGGCACACAAATCCCCTATTCAAGCAAGTAAGGGTGCAAACAAGGTCACACGGTGCCAGCAACTTGCCAAGGACTACATATATTTTCAGTGCTCACATGCAAAGAGAAGAGAAACTTAAGGACTCCCAGAGAAAGAGAACATTTTGGCAAACTCCATTTGAATACAAAGCAACACGGTGAATGCTGTCTGTCTGCAGACAGAGCGGGACGAGAAGAAACACAAAACGGAGAAGAATCTGGCTTTTGGCAAGGACAGGGCAGTTCTGCCCTACTTAGATGGAACAGAATGGAACAGCATGTGGCTGAGACCATGCAAGTGAGAACTGCCTCAAGAGACCAACGCCTCTACAACTTGCACCAATGCCAGCCTGGGCCCCCCATTCCTGCTGCACTGGGGGTCCCCATGGTAGACCCAGTGGCAGCTCCTTTGTGGCAGTTTCCAACTTCTTCAAGCATTGCTGCCAGCTGCTGCCAGTTCCCTCCACGCCTTTTTTCCAGCGAGTGAGCTAACTTAACCTTAGACGAGACACCCTGGCTGCATTTACATATCACGTGGCAAGTTTTTTTCTCCTTGAGATAAGGAAATCAGCATCATGTATGAGTTCATAAATTCACCAAACCCAACATGCTGGAGCTGGGCTATCAGGCTCAGGAGTGTAAAAAATCCTTGTCCATGAAAGCAAGAATGCCAAGATCCAGCTCTGTCATTCAGAGGTCAGGTCACTGTGCTAGGAGGGGAAGACCTAGGATCACTGCCCTTAGCTTTATTTCTTCTTTGTATCCAATTACTGTGTAACATAAAGTACCTACCAAGGCAGGCTCCCTTTTGCATACCAACTTTCTGGCCCTACAACTCACACATTCTTGAAAGTAATCCAGGTCCAGAGCAGGACAGGCAGTAATGTAACCCCCAAAATAGCTTACAGTTTTGTGCTTAGGGAAGTTCTCTCTGAACTGGAGCACTGGATTTGATTTCAGAACCCAAAGTGATTGTTTTCAGAGAAGTCCCCCAGTGAAGAAGTGGGTGCTATGGTCTGAAAGGCAGGGCAGGAGGGAACACCAGTGCCTGTCTGTGCTGAGTGACTGCTCTGATGTTTCCTCTAGTTTTCAAAGTCATGACCAGATTCTCAGCTCAGGATGCAGATTCTGACTGGGAATTCCTGTTTTGTAGATCAGCCTACTTCTGGGCTGCAAGTGAACAGAAAGAAAGAGGGATGTAGCTGGAAGATCACTGTGATATTTTGTTTGCTGCTCAGGAAATCAGGAGGTGTGAGACCCATTTGTTTGCTTTAGCATGCACACCTACAAAACACTCAGCATTATCAGCATTCCTGGAAGCATCCAACTCTCTGATACAGGTATGACACAATCATGTCTTCCAGGCCTTTCTAGAGGGAATTCAGAAATAAAAGTCACAGGCAATTTAAAACAAAACAAAACATAAGAAAATAAAGCAAAAAAAAAAAACCAAAAAACCAAACAAAAAAAAAAAACAACCAAAAAGACCCAAGCAACAACCATTAAAAAATCCAAACCTGCAAAACCTGTCTTACCATGGAATTTGAGACTCTACTTACTCAGCTTAATCAAAATATGGATTCACAAAGAGGAAGATTTAGTACTATAAACCTATCATACACCCATCAAAAATACAGTCTCAGGTACTGTAAGAACCAGTGGGTGGGAGGATGACCAACAAATTCAGAGATTTTTTGCCTTTTGAAAAATTTAATTTAATTAACAGCTGAAGATCTTCCCTTGGACAAATATTTCTCTGTAACTACCAGCAAAAGGCAGGCATTACAGACTGGATTAAATCAGGTCCCATTACGTAGTACAGTACATAGATGGCCACATCTGACCACGTGTATTACTTGTTTACAGTTTCCATCCTGCAAACTTCAGAGACATGAGAGCTCTTCCTTAGGGATCATTTAAGCATGGCTGAGTATGGAAAAACCTGTTACCAAAATATTTTCTAGTCCCCACTTACTTTCATATGAGACCTAGTCAGAAAAAGAATCTATATAAACCAGTCATATGTATAATAATGTAAGAACACAATGTACATGGTTAGTTCTCGCATTTAAGATGGGACACAAGAAGTGTTCCTTGAAGACAAGCCAGGCAAAAGCTTTTCAAAGAACTAAAACTTGGCTTTAGCAACAGATGTGGAAAGCCAGGAAGTATCATATTCTCTATTAGGAAGCCAAAAATGCTATTTATTTAATTTATTAATAGTTAGGCATGATTCTAATGGTACAATGTTCTCATAAAGGCTACAATAAAGACTAATCAGGCATCTTTGTGCAAGGGAGGTACTTGGTGCTAACTTTGCTCTTTTAACTATCCTTTGGAAACTATTTCTCCCATGTCTCAGCCGCATTAGCAATGACTGAACACTGTACTGTATCTCCTCTTGCAGAGACGTGGGTGTCTTATTAAATCATTCCATCATTAATAGATTCCCATTATTAAATTGGCAAGACTGAGGCCAGCTACAACAACAAAACATGAAGAAGGCAGGGCAGACCAAACTTTAAAAAAAGTAGAAAACGCAATACTGCAGCTAGGATTCAGCTATTCAGGTCTGCATTATAGGAGTAGTTACCATGTTTTAGGAGTATTAAGTATCACTTTTCAAAACCACTGCACAAAACACCAAAGGCACTAATTATTTAAATAAGAATAATTAATGTCATTACAGCAATTTACACGCAGAAATTTTTCCATTTTTGCCCTCTAAGAACCTTCTATAGTGATTTGAAAGAAAGCTATTTTGTTGCATCACATCCCTATTAGTGGATGGTTGGGGGAGAAAACATTTTTTTCAGGCTTAATAATTTCCTAGTACCCTCACTGACTCGCTTGGATGGAGATCTGTCCTCCTCTCCATCCTTCTCTCTCCCAGGGAGATCCCTCCTTTTCTCTTGCACAAACACCTCTCCCCCAGAGAGTCAAGACTGCCAACAGGGAACAACACAAAGCTTTGAAGGAATCAGGAAAGGTTATCCTGCAGGCTGGATGTCTCAGGAGCCACGCTCTACTGTGCGGGCTCTTGCTTTTTTATTTGAAAGTGGGAGATCAAGTCAGGTTTCAACAATGCCAGCCTGCGTTCCTCAGAACAGGAGAGGATTTCCCCAATAATGTCAGAACTTAGAAATTCTCTTTGTCAAGACAGTTCCTGAAGACAATGAATTTAAAGTATTGAAAAATAAAGTAAATCATCAACAAAATGGAAGCATGTAGAACAAAGACACTGGTGGAGAAGTCTATGCTAGTTGAAAGGATGTTGTATTATACTAATTCAGCTCTCACTGAAGAGATTTTCTATTATCAAGAGCTTTATCTTGAATTTTCTCTTAAAAGGCTGGGAATTTAGATGAATTCTTGATCCATGTACAAAAATATAAGACGAACCAACAACTCAGTCAATTATTCCTGTCTTTCAGCTATGTGTTATGTGTTATTTTTAGGACAGGAGGAATAATGAAGAAAACTTGAAGGTAAACTAACCCTTGACACAAAAACTAACCAACCTGAATGATGGGTTTTTTCTTCTCATCTTGTCCTCTCTTTCTTATCTGCCTTCACTGCCAACAGAAATTCATTATTATAATCACTGAACTATTCTTTCTTCCATGAACTATAGACAAGCTCATTTGAAACCTGTTTAAATGCAGCTAGTCACCTCATGGGTGTTAAAGGATCACACTACTCTAGCAGTTCTTCTTTGCACTGTCATCCTGCCACAAAGTATATTGACCTAAATACTGTATGACTGATCGACAGTATTAGATTTTTCATAGGCTGAATCTTTCTTATCTTGCTTAGCTTTTAAATTAAACTTAAAAATCTGT
>VZRF01014225.1:1813926-1845186 GCA_013396875.1 Vireo altiloquus | reverse complement strand
TTTGTGGGGTTTTTTTTTTTTTTTTTTTTTTTTTAAAGTAGTATTAGTACTTAATAGAGAGGGGAATAGAGAGAAGTTTCTCATTTTTTAAAGCTGGGACCAGGAGTTTGTGAGGAGAGTCACTAAAGAACCTGGTTGTAACCTACAACTACAGAAGACTGGAGAGAGAAGGAAAACATTGATGAAGTCAGTCCTCGTATTTTGACATACTTTTATCATTAAGGAGTTGGAAGTAGGGTTAGGCCACTTGGAATGAATATAGAGAGGTTGTCAAAGTAGAAATGAGACAAGGAAGGCAATCTAGAATTAAATCTAGCCAAGTATGTCAATAAGAACAAGAAGGGCTTCTTCAAATATACCTATAGCTAAAGGAAAACTAAGGATAATGTAGATGATAAATTATATGGGGACGCTGGTAAGAGAGGACACAGAGTTACTGAACATCTTCTTTGCATTGGTCTGACACGATCATCTCTTAGGATTCTCTGACCCAGGAGACCAGGGTAAAGGAATGTTGGAAGGAAGGAGGATTGGGTTAGAGAACATGTAAGCAAATCTGACATCCACAAATCCATAGACCTTGACAGGCTGCGTCCATGAGCCCCGAAAGAACTAGAGGACACCTCACTGATAGTGAGGCTGCTCACAATCATCTTTGATAGGCTATGGCAGTCAGTAGAGGTGCCTGAAGACTGGAAGAAAGAAAATGCCACCCCAGTCTTCAAAAAGTGCAAGGAGAACCCGGGGAACTACTGGCCAGTCAGCCTCACCTCAATCCTGAGAAAAGGGATGGATCGCCTCATTCTGGAGGCCATCTCTAGCCACATGGATGACAAGAAGGTGATCAGGAGCAGTCTGTATAGGTTTACAAATAACAAATCATGCTTGACCAACCTGATTGCCTTCTAGCGTGAAACAACTACCCATATAGATGAGGGGAGAGCAGTGGACATTGTCTACCTTGACTTCAGCCAGGCTTTCAACACTGTCTTCTCACAGCATCCTCATAGGCAAAGGCAGGAAGGGCTGGGTGAGTGGACAGCGAGGTGGATTCAGAACTGGCTGAACAGCAGATCCCAGAGGGTTGTACCCAGTGGCACATGGTCACGTTGGAGGCCTGTCACTTGTGGTGTCCCCCAAGGTTCAGTACTGGGCCCAGTGTTGCTTACCTTGCACAACAATGACTCGGGTGAAGGGGCAGATGCCTCCTCAGCAGGTTCACTGATAACACAAAGCAGGGAGGAGGGGCCAATACCCCAGAGGGCTGTGCAGCCCTTCAGAATGACCTCGACAGGTTGGAGAGATGGGCAGGGAAGAACTGACTGAAACTCAACAAAGGCACGTGCAGGGTCCTGCACCTGGGGAGGAATAACCCCTGCACCAGCACCTGCCAGGCTGGGGGCTGGAAGAGAAGGACCTGGGGATCCTGGTGGACAACAAGCTGTCCAAGAGCCAGCAGTGCCCTTGTGGCCAAGAGGGCCTGGGATGCATTAGGAAGAGCATTGCCAGTGGGTCAAGGAGCTGATCCTCTCCCTCTGCTCAGCCCTGGTGAGGCCACATCTGGTGTGCTGTATCCAGTTCTGGGATCCTCAGTACAACAAATATGGCTAAGGCATTGGAGGATCTCTCTCACAAGGAAAGGCTGAGGAAGCTGGGCCTGTTCAGCCTCAAGAAGCGATGACTGAGAAGGGATGCCTAAAAGATTCTGAAGGGAGGGTTCCAGGAGGATGAATCCAGGCTCTTCTCAGTGGTGCCAAGCAATAGGACAAGAGGCAACAGAGAGAAATTGATGCATGGGAAGTTTCATCTGAATATGAGGAAGAACTTCTCCACTGTGTATATCACCGTGGATCACCAGTGGAGCAGATTGCCCAGAGGTGGTAGAGTCTCCCTAACTGGAGATATTCAAGAATTGTCTGGATGCAATTCTGTGCCGTGTGCTCTAGGATGACCCTGCTTGAGCAGGAAGGTTGGACCAGATGCCCCACTGTGGTTCCTTCTAATCTTACTCGTTGTCTGTGATTATGTCCATGATACATACCAGTGCTTCCCAAAAAACACACACACATATAGTAGATGCCATTACTAAGGCCCCACCTAGAAGAAAATAGTCCAGGAAACAATGCTGCAAGTTTTGTTGGTTTGGGTTCTTTTTAAGGCTAAATGTTAGCCAGGTAATACAGTGAAGGAAGACACTATCAACTTCATATGGCTCTGTATTTATCAGTAGCCACAATTTCGATTCAACAATTGTGTCAGCATTTATCATTTTAAAATAGGAAAAGTGAAGTAAAGGGAAGGAACAAAATCTGCAAGAAATGTAAAAGCAAAGTCATCCTATAGTACCTCTGGTAACGCAGTAATGCCTTTTGTAGGGGATTAGGAACACACATAATTCTGATTGAATACTAGCAGGTAACTGGACAAAGGGTTTTTTTGTATCATGATTAAAAGTCCTAAATTTTGTTGCTATTTCAGCTTCAGGAACTTGTGGTTTTAGAACCAACCACAGACAAATGTCTGCCTGGTGAGCACATGTGAACTGTCCCAAGCAGAGTGAGATGTCCTACTCAGAAGTGTCTGGGTAGTCATCAGTGCTGGCAGAATATGCAGCACTGGGGAAAAAAGGGGGAGTGGGAGGAGGAAAAAACCCACAAAATAAAACCAGATTTCTGCTAGCTGTCCATGAGGCTGATTTTCTTTCTCCCAACCTGGTTTTGAAGAATGCTATAGTCCGGGCATGGAAGGAATGGATACAAGAAGAGCTTTTTTGGAAAGCACTGATAATTCTCCTATGAATCTAAAAAATGTCTCTGTAAGAGAGAAATAAGTTGAAAAGATACTTGGTCTCCTTCTCAGTGTTTCTCAGCTTTTCAGCACAAAAGCCCCAAAGAGGCAAGTTAGTTCTCTCTGTATATGAACATTTTGTCCAGCAAGTAAAAACAGCCTACATTTAACTTTATTCTTCTGTGTTGAATGCAGCTGTTACACTCCCATTTGGCAGCATTTCATTCAGGAGAAAACAGCAGACTTCTGCCCTTGGGAAACTAAAAACTAAATCTGAAGGGAAGCGGTGACTTCAGCAAATGTCTTCATTTGTGACCATCCCTCAGCCTGTTGGAAAGGAGGACAGTCAACACAAGAATGGGGAAAGTTCAGCATTTAAATACAATAGCTGATTTCATTGCTTCCTCACTGGAGAATCGATGCTACAAAAGACTATTTTGCAATGAACAGTCTCCATTATATTTTTGTTGTTTGCATTACAACAGAACATAGAAATCTCATCCAAGACCAATGTCTAAGTGACACAACTTCAAATGTTTGTAGACTGACTTGGTGACCAACATATGGTGGGACCAGAACTGAGCTCAGAGGGGAAGTGAGTTACTGGAGGTCAGAAATTAACTGAGAATGGACTGTTTCCAACATCTTTCAATTGCACTGCATGCCACCAATATTCTTCTTTTTGCAAAGAAATACAGATTTCTTACCCTTAGGCAAGCTTTTCTTTAAAAACATTATATTCTTGTAAATGAAAATTGTTTTGTATGACAATTTCCAATATAGTTTCCCTGAGTTTTGATAGAACAGGGATGGAGTTAGGAGCTTCATTTCTTTAAATGTAGCTTCAAACAACACACTACTTCTAGAACGCACAGCTCATTTTCTAGTGCACAATAAGGGAGATGACCACTGATCTTCAATATATGTTCCTTACTGTACTTGCACCACTCTAAAAAGAGGGAATTTGAATGAATTCTGTTTTAGGAGAAAACTGAGGTCTCTAAAGGATCATAAAAGTGCTCAAGTGCTTGCTTAAAAAGTGCTTGCTTCTCTTAATGATCAGATAAATGCAAGTACTTCTAAAAATCAACAGGTGGCATGTGATCTTGTATATAAGAAACACTAGATTTACCAGCAGAGAAGTAACATTTAAATTTTCCAGATTTTCTGTTAGATTCAGATAGTTTTATTCTTTGAGGCTCTCTATCTAGATGCTATCCTCAGTTATGACACTATGACTCTGTGGTCATGTTCCTGTTTGAAAAATCTAAAATGTTATTGATGGTCTACTCTTTATATTATACATTTCTTTAAGCCAGTATCCTATTTATAGAGCTGAAACACAGATGGTTCAAATAAGAATTGCTCTTATCACAATATCCCACAGGCTAATCTTTCTATTAGATAGTATGCAAATTCCCATACAAGCAAAATTTCAGCTATATATCCCACTACTTTCCAATATGTCACTTACAAGAACTATTCCAGCTGTATTTTCATGGAGTTGTCCTAAAATGGCATAGACTTATTGCTTCGAGCATTTTTCATTCACATTTATCTCTGCTTCAATTTGCCTGACAATGCATCAGTCCTCCTGACTATAACTTACAGCAGTTCTGGGGACAGAGTGCAGAAGATCTATGCTAATGAGCAAATAAAACAACTATTGACCTCATTCAGCCTCTCAGCTGCAACCAGGTCTATGCCACGCAAACACATAACTAAGAGCCTCAACAGTATTATTAGTTTCACAGAAAAGTCCTTTTTCTCCTCAGTGAGGCTAAATCTAGGCAATCTTCTCATCCTATTTTGCCTTTCCTACAGTTTATAAGCAACACATCTGACACTTCCTCACAATTAATTTTTTTTCCGCTGCCAAATTTCAAATGGGTTGGACAGCAAGGCAGGTTTGAAAATTCTGTTGGATTACACTAATTGTGTTTTCTCACAGGGCACACAGGCAGGCATGAAAAATATTTCAGGAAAGGGGATAGGGGGGGAACAAGTAGAACCGGAGTTCTGAGCAGTAAAAGGGACATTTAGGGGTTACGGTGGTGGACTGGCACACTGAACACACCCATAGAAAATCAGAGTTCATGAGCTCTAATGTTCACATGTAACACAAGATACCTTGAAACAGCAGTGGGCCACCTCAAAGTTTTTAATACGTTCTCTCACCCGGGGCATAAGCTGGCCCAACAGCGTAAAGTTTGTTTGCTCTCTGTGCCGATGGAAGCCACGCCATGCATGGTATTATCCTTGGGTTGATCATGTAACACCTTTTGGTCACAAACTTGCTTGGAGAATTAACAGATGTTTTCTTCTTTCCCTAAGAGCAGCAGCCTTCTGCTTACTTTTGCAGTAACTTTTTTCTAGGTTAACCAATGGCCCATCACAATCCCTGTGTAATTAGTTTTGTTTCAAATGTTTAACTCAGCTGTGGGCTTTGCTCTGAAAGGAACCCTGTTCACTCAGGGTCTCTACAACAAAAACTTGATGTATGCAACTGAAATGCAATTCAAACACAAAAGGGCTGAAATGTACATCAACCATGTGCTCTGATGGCTTTTCTGTGTTTTTGCAAGTCTATAAACACAGGTGACACTTAGAGTTCAAAACCTTCAGGGTTACATTGCTTCTTGGCTACCCTCGTCCATGCATCAGTTGATGCCTTGATGCAAGTTCTTCAGTTTGGAAGTATTCTGACCCTTGTTTTTGAGTTGTTTTCTAACATTTAAAAAAAAAAAAAATCGCTACATATCTATTGACATTTCCAAACTGACAGTAACCTTTTTGACTGTCATAGTTGTCAAATGGACCAAAATAAATCATAGCAGCTCAACGGTTGTCAAAAGTAAAGAACTTTTGAGATGCTATGAAGTGAGGAACACAAATAAAATTTTAATTATATATACACTATCAACATAAAATGCTAAATACCTACACACTTCAAGATAACTTTCTAGAAATATTAGGAAACACATAGCACACAGAATGAATGTATAAACTGCCATTTATGCACTGTTATTGGCAGTGTGTGGCACAACTAAAAGTAAATAAAAGACAAATTTTCAGTTAAATGCTGCAGGATGATTTGTAGGAAATTTAACATCCAAATACTGGAAATTTACTCCATCCCTCCCATTTCACACTGCTGGTAACATGTGGCTGTCCCACATCTATGTTCTTGTGGCTTTGATTCATGCTCAGATCAGTGATTCTCCCTCTGTCATTACACACAGAATGTAAATATTTGCTCTGTCTGTATTCTGGTTTACAGACTTGACCCACTATTGAATATGAAGGCTGTAATTCAATCATAGAAGAATCTGTTGCCATGTGTAAACCAGGATTTTATGTTTTATGACTTAGGCTTTGCAGAGCAGCCGTCTTCCTACTCACCTCCCCCTCTCCTTGCCCATGACTGAATTATAGTTCTGTCTCTAATTGAAGCCCAGTATTATTCTATTTCTCTTCTGCTGAGAGAAAGACCAGAGCTATCATTCTGAATACACAGCAAGCCACAGGAGCCTGAATGAGGTACTGTAATGACAGGTCCTCCTCCACAGCACATTTGCAGTCTTTCTGCTAATTAATTTGATTTCCTTTGTCTAGACTAACATAATACAGCAAGTTATGCTCATTTAACGGGAGATCGTTAGCCTTTCAGTTCACTCCAAATGAGGAAGAAAGAAGAGTCAATAGACTGGAATCTGGGGGAGACTCATGGACTTTGTCCTTGACTACGCCATTGCTTATGTTTTCACTTGACCAAGACTTTGTGTCCAGGAGAACCCGAGACAGCACTATCATCAGAGGAGAGACTATAATCAAAATCAGATATCGTCGGTATGTGCATGGCAAGGCAGTGGCAGTTACACAGAAGGGTTCTGTCTGTGATGGACTGCAGTCAGCAGCTTTCTTCCTGGCAATCACTTGGCATTTGCTGTTCACAGCTCCTGACATCCTCAGAAGGCTGAACAAACATGTAATTAAAAACACACACAAGCTGATTTCTTCAGACTCCCTTCACAGAACAGTAGTGTGCCACTGGACTAGTAAACCAGAGGCAAAACTAGTAATGGAGTTAAATAAGTAAATCCTCACTATTTGGATGGCAAGATCTACATTCACCACTTTTGACAATGACTGAAACTTAGGAGCTGGACAAAGTCTCAGAACTGAGCTGTCAGTCAAACACAGAACTTGGGAAATGGAGTGATGCATGACAAACAGATGAACAGACTTGGATTTGAAAGTTCAGCCTTCTGAGTCATCTGGGCAGATCCAGTTTTAAAACTTTCCTTTTTTTTTTAAAAAGAAAAGTGACAAGAAATAGGTGCCCTGTGAGGTGGAATGAGTTCAAACACTTTTTAATAATGGCAGGGAAGATCTTCCCTTACAACAAAAGAAGAAAGGAGAAAGCTGACAAGGGCAATCACCAACCACTTCTGCTCACACATCCACAGGAAAGTGCCAGAGCTCTCCTTCTGTAGACAGTTTCAGGACCACTTCTATCCTTGTAACCTCAGCTGCATTTATAATTTTGCAGCATCAGAGAGGAAGGATTCCAACTTGGTGACTTCCTGGCTGAGGGGTTATTTTTTTGGCTCACAGTAACTGGGGACCTTCTTTACTCAAACACAAGCAGAAGATAAACTGCACCTGGAGGCTCTTTATTAACTTATTTTGACCTTGGTTTTTTTACAGTGTTTGGCCACAAGCCATTCAAACTGTGTCACCACAGTTAAGGTTTGAGTATTTTTCCATTATTGATGCTTTCAAGCTCAGTATAAGTAGACAGTAAGTAAAAGGAAATCTAAAGATTCTTCTCTTTGGCTCTTTCAGAAAGCTAATCTCAGAAAGGTCAGGAAAGTATCTTAGAAAGTGTCAGACAACATCTAGCTATAAATTTCAGTGTGAGATTGCAAGCTCCATTTCTCTTCCAGCTCTATTCAAGGACTCTTCCCCAGATCTACCTCAGGCAGCTCTTCCTTTAATCTAGTGAGGAGAGATGACACTTCTGGTAATCTTGGGTGACCTCATGTTACTACACAGAAGGACAAAGATACCAAGACCCCACTGCATGTCAGTGCTTAATTGGATTGAGAGTAATGAATGGTCCAAGTGAAAAGCTTGCAGAGAGCTTCCCTTCTGACATGACTACAATGGGAGATCCTGGTTAACACGTCCACATGTGACCAGTAAATGCAAGACTGATTGGGAAGAGGCGGAACAAGGGATCAGGGAGATTGCCCATTCAGGGTTTGCTTTGGTTTCTTTCCTCCCATTACAAAGTAGTCAGAAAACTTATGCATTACAGTTTACACCATTTTACTAATCCTAACCACTTAGTGCTGGTTCATGCAGTCAGGTATATCGTACTGAAGCAGCAAGGGAGCTCGATCAGATGAAGGTTCTGTTCAAACATATCAACATACTTATAATGACTCAGCAACCCAATGCCATCTGTGCCACTAGCTAAGTCTCAGTGTAGCTGATTTATAGCAAAATAAGATCATCCCAAAGAAAATGCTCTGATCCATGGGTTTGCTCTGGTTCCTAATCAGTGATTGCACACACGGCTCACATATTCATTTATGAGTGGTTTATACCAAAATTACAAAAAACATCATGAACTAGACTCTTCTATTTTTTTTCCTATGTCTTGGCTAAACAATAGACTTTTTAAAGAAGTCATGTGTAATATGGGACTAAGAGGACAGGAATCTAAAATAAGGAATGAGGGAAAATATTTTCTGACATTATGAGAACTAGACGTATGGAAAGCCTTATCTTGATATTGGAGGAAATATTAACATTGTCCTATGTCTCCACTTAATTTACCTTAAGATCAGGTAAATTATTAGATTCTGAATTTTCCCTTATTTTTCTTTTCAAGAAGGAGATGAAGTGAGCAAAGTTTTAAGATACTTTCAATGTGAAACTATTAAATCCTCAAAAGCCAAGAAGTCATTTTAGAGAGTTAACATGAAATACGTTTTTGCCTCAGTAATGGGAAAGCCCTAAAATGCATTTCAGTTCACTAGGGCCTTCAGGTGCTTTCAGTCCAAAAACATTCAAATCTCTTCCTTTGAAAAAGCATCTTTGAAAAAAAATGTTTTGATCAACACTTCTGAAAACTTTTATTCCCACTGTGTGAAGAGACAAAAAAAGTTTCAACTGCACTTACCACAATTCCTGTTGTTTGATGGTCCTCAGTGGGTCAGTAATAACCACAGCCCCATGGGACTTTCTACACTTGTATTTTGAAAGGAGGCTCAGTAAAGAATTTGGCTTAGGAAAACAAGACTATGCTTCCTCTCTTCCCTTACTTAGTTTCAGAACAACAGCTTTTGCTTTGAGTGATTATTTCAGCTTCCGTAATTTTTCTCCAGCACAAAATTATAGAGAAGCTTCATACATATCAGATCAGTGATTTAGGCAGCATAAGAACATGGTGAATGCCAGAGCAACAGAATAGTAATTAGGAAAACACTATAAAAAATGCACCTAGCAAAGGTCAACCTAAAAGCAGCTCACCTGTCTGAAAATCTGCTCATTTACCAAAACCCCTTCTTCTCAGAGGATCCTAAGAAGCTCTTAATTAGTACAAGAACTGGAAAGTACTAATTGCTACTTGGCAAAACTCTGCTTTTTAAAAACACAGGGACGTTTTTGGTTTTTTTTTTTCCTTGTTTCCCACCCTCAAAATCAAACACTTTGTTTTACAACATGAATGACACAAAAAGCTACATCAAAGCAAGTGCATACTTCTGTATCTACATCTTTGTTAAAAACTTGAAGGGGAGTTTATAACTCTTTAAGAGTTTATAAACTCTTAATCTTATCTAAAAAAAAAAGTAAAAAAGGAGTGAGAATTAAATCATTAAACTGTATAGTTTAAGCAGAATGTGCAATGGCACTGCAGACTTGAACAGAATATGAAGCAAGAGAGGTGCTTTTGAATTAATAGAAACATACTTAAGAATGTAAGCTACTGAGCAGATTTACAGTATAACTGTACAGAAGACATGAAGAGCTCCTCTAGATATTATAGTTTTAACAAGGTCCTCTCTATGACTATTCTCCACCCCCCATAAAAACCAAAATTTTATTTGTTTCAAGCTGCTGGCCAAATCCATGGCAAAGCATCTAGGAGAAACAAGAGATTTAGAAGTATGTTAGAAACAGGTGACAGGGACATACCTATCACTTGAATCAATGGGAGCAATCCCAAAAACACCTGGTCCCACACCTACAAAGCCTCCAGTTTCATTTTGGACTGTGACAATGCTTATGTGTCCATATGCCAGTGGTCCTGTGGGATGCCCAGAAGTACAGCTGGGTAGGTGGTGATGCTGTCTTCTGACATTCACACAGAAGACAGATGAAGTTTGGGAGCCTCTCAGCAGCTCCTCGACAGCCCTGCTCTGTCATGTGGGTTTCACACACAGCCACCACTGAGTGGAAGATGAACAGCATGAACTGCTTGCTACCAGTCATCCAAAAATGCAGCCAGTGGGGGACGCTACTTATCTTTCTTGTAACAAGCCTTTCAACATCATCTTCCCTGCTTATGAATGTAAACTCATGGTTTCAGTACACACATGAACGAGAGATATTTTGACCTACACTCCCCTCCCACTGAAAAAAAAAAAACAAAAAAACAAAAAAACAAAAACCAAACCTCTAAAACTTGCAGAAAAGGTTAGTAAGAAAATGGAAAGCACAAATAGGCATTTCCCATATTTCACAGTTAAAGCTGAGTTATTAGGTAGGGAACAAACACAAAATTCCTGGACCTGAAGGGAACTACAATACCATATCCAACATTGTTTTGATGTCATTAGGCTTTGAGGTATGGAGGGTGAGGTTTTGATTTAAGATCCCTGAATTATATAATCCTCCCTGATAGATTAAGAAGGTCAATTGTTCTAGATTTTTGAGTCCAAATGAGTCTAACCACAGACAGAAACAATTAAAAGCTATGCCTTTTTCCCTCAGTTTCACATTCCAATTAGAATACTGCAGCATATTGGTTCAAACATATATTCCCATTATATGTAGTCATTTTAGGACAGTACAACTCCCTTTTGAGGAAGAGTAATGGCACATAGAAAACCCTGTATCTGACCTTGGGAAATAACCAGAACAGCAATTAATGTCAGCTGGATATATTTGTGATTGCAAACCATGCCCCTCTGAGATAAAGCTTTAATCATCTTATGCTGTCACCTAGTCCAGGATGCAGTTTGACTCCTCTAGACTGTGAGCCACTGTCACTCTGCTCCTGATCTCACCTTTCCCCCCACACAGGACACAGGCACTTGTGCAGCCACACAGTCAGCAGGACAAGTTTGCTGATCCAGCCAAAAAGGGTTGGTTTTTTCTGTTTTGCCTGCAGGATCAGTGGTGCTGCTGGGCTTCCGTGCCAGCTCCGGGCTGCTCTGCCTTCCCAGTGCCAGCCTACAGGCACACTGCCTCCAACCAGTGGCCACACCACACCCTGATACTCCTTGCAGACTGGGGCCTGGGAAAGCTGTCACCCAACTTACCTGTTTCAGGGTGGAGGAGGCTAATGTAACTGGGAGGGTGTGGCTGATAAAGGCAGCGTTGACAGATGAAACTGCATGCTTTGGCTTCCTATAAGAGATGCATGGTCCTTTTATCTACATGGCTTGATGTCAGTAGTACGGTCTGTACCACTGCAGTGAGAAGGAATAGTAATAATAATAATAATAACAACAATAATAATAATAATAGAATAGAATAGAATGTGATGAGTAATACCATTTCAGATGCCCAAGAGCATCACAAAGATGTTTGTTTAGGCTGATACATCCAAGACAGACCCTGTGAGAGATGCATACTCCTCTACAGTGGCCACTGGAAGCCAGGTGAGAAATGTGGCATATCTGAACAGGCATATGTGCTAGGGCAGCCAGCTCTCCATCAGAACCTCATTCTGCTATAAAGACACAAGAACTTGATTATGGCAAGTGTCTTAAACACTCCAGCTCTGACTTATGACTAGATTTCCAAAAGAGGTATGCGCTGTTTATCTCAAATCCTCCATCGATATGGGGTACTTAAAAAGAGGATCTTTTATCTTATCTTGAAAATGTGCTCTGCAACTGTAGTGCAAAACTAAATATTAAACATGGAAAAAGAAGCATGAAAATGTACTCTAACATCTCCACCCTACTGTCTTGACTTTGGAGTGTCTTGCCTTTTAAGTACAAAGGTTTCTACCACCAAGACAGCAGGGTTTTAAGTGACTAAACATAACCACTGGTTGCACTGCAAAGATATTATCTACATGATATATGAAACACTGATGCCTCCTGCTTCTCTCTTTCTCCATTATCATTTTCACCCACCCTGTCCTAACATTTATGCTTGCTGCATTCTCCATCCCTGACCCAGAATCTAGCCTGGAAGATGGTGGCAAGGTGGCTCTATCTTTGTGTGATGATGCTACATGCAATTAGTGCAATGTAAAATCAAACAAAACTGAATTAAGGACAAACAAACAAACAAGTAGTGTGGTTTGGAAAAAGAAGTTGTAGGAAACACTTTTCTATTCTCTCTCCAGGTAACAGATATGCCAAAATACTAATGAGACAGAACCAATCTGCTGATTTATAGCTTGAAAAAAAAATCTGTCAGCAGTTATAATACATTTTGAATGCAAATATTTGTCCAACTTCCCTTCCAGAACAGAGCACTAGAGCTATAAGAAAAGTTGGTCACTTGTTCTGCTAGTGAATTCACATGGATTTTTGCCCTCCTTAGGCAGAAGCCTAAACTGTGCATTCACATGACATGGTAAGAAATGGAATGATGCTGCTAATACCTGAATAAGGAAAACACAAGGCAAACATTCAGGAGCATTCACTCAGCAGAAGGCTGAAACAGTCTGTTCATTTGGTTCCATACTGTTTCTCAAGTGACAGCTTCAATGCCAAGGAGCACCAGCTTGTACGTCTGCCACCCAGCCAAAGGGTACAGACACCACAGTGACCAGCCAAAGGGAACAGGCCTTATGCACAGAACCTGCTCATTAAGCTTCTCCCTTGTTTCTGAACAAAGGCACCTTCATTCTCCAAAAGTCTGGGTGATTCTGAGAACCACGTGGACTAAGGCTTTCCATTTAACTGCTTTTATGCAAGAATAAATGTAATATAATTAACAGTCAACAGATAGGACTAAGCTCTCATGCTTAAAAAAAAGGCATGGGAGCATTTTAGTAATTAGGACTCTGATTAAGACAGGGCAGCTTTAAACTAACACTGTAGACGTTAAGCAAACACTTAATTGGCTTCCTGCATTCTGGCCCAAAACCCTGTTAAAGTTACCAGACCTTAGAAGAAAAGTGTGATAACGTACCCTGCACACCAGCAAGTCATAAGCACCAGGGAACACACCCTCTACCCACTTGTAGTTAAAACTAAGAGATAGAAATTATATGGCAGCTGAATAAGTTTGAAGTTTGGATCAGCTGGCATTTAAACAGGGAAAGATGCTTGCCATCTTAAATGTATAGCTCTTATTTTTAATCAAATGCAAAGTAATATTTATTCTTCTTAAAGGAAGCTGAAGGCTCTGTACTTCACTGACAGCTTTTTGTTAAATCAGCTTCCACACACTCACCCAATTTTATATTGCTTTAGTGTGCATTGATGTCTCTCACAAGGGTCATCACAGTAACAAATCAGTCCTAACATGTTCCACAGTAGGCAAGAGACTCCTCTGCACCTGGAAATTAAAACAAAAAGCCGAAAGCAGAAGCTAATCCAACCTATATGCTAATCTCAGATCTATGACCACCACACTTCACTGACGGTACGCTGAGGATGTTAAGGACAAATCAAGAGTCTATTTTTGGCCCTGGAAACATAGGTGCATAAATACAGAAGGGAAAGTAGTAGTTTATGAACTAGTGCTTCAGGAAAGCCAGTCTTCTGAGATTCTTCTCAAGGGGAGGCAAGGAAGAAAGACAAGAACATTTATACACACAGAAACCAACTCAATGTGGCAAGACTGCAGGAATCAGTGATTTTTAATACAAAGAAGCAAAGTCCAGAAGAGTGATGTTAATAGCCTTTATAAATGCATAAAAGGCAATAGCAAATACATTTTTCGTTTTCATGGATTCAAATGCAGTAATATTAGCAAATAGGATTTCAGACAATATTCCTATTAGCAAGCACCATGATATAGATAGTGAGGCATTGGAATTGATTTGCCTAAGTTTGTAGACTTATCATCAGAATTATTAAGGAAAAAGTGACACAAAAGGAAAAAAAAATCACATCTGCCATGAATTATGTTAGGTGAAATAGATCCTAACAAGCAGGAGAAGAACCAGATGACTTTTCAAAGTTCCTTTAATTCCCTTTTAAGTAAATAGACACACACACACATATATATGTAACATAGAACAATCATTATCTGCCAAAGAACCATCTTTTTAATTGGTTTGGGGAGTTTTTTTGACTAGTTTTGTCATCTCTCATCTTCCTAGGCTTTTAGGTTTTGTGCTATCACAGAAATAAATCATCATTCTTTTTGCTATGGGGTCACCAAACCACTTCTCAAAGCTAGCTTGATGTTTAACACACTGCAATCAGCTAAATGTGAACCTACCAGCTTTATAATGCAGATATTATCAGATGGTTGCTGAATTAAAGACTCAGTTTGACTTCTTTTGCTGCAGGCAGAATACATAACTTTTGTGCAATGCTCCTCTGTTGGCAAAAGAGGTCAAGACTCAAAATTTTGAAGAATGCCTGAGCTTTTCCAAAATTTCAGTTATTTAGAGGAAACATTGCCTTGTTTATTTTTGAAGAAGAAGATTAGTGTAATTTATAAACCATTAGAAAATAAGCCAGGTTTCCTAAAATATATTTAAATATTCATAAAACACAGAGATACCATTTTCCACATTAGGCTAATTTGGGCACCATCTTTAATTTTAAACCACCTTTGAAGACCAAGACAGAGGAGTCAAAACTGCCAAATTAGCCAGAGTGGGTAGATGAGAAGATGAAAATATTGTGCCATGCACAATTCCTCCCCACAGACCTTTCAGAGCCAGCAACAGATTCACTGAACTAGAAGGTTTGCAACAGCACTGCTGCTGCGACACCAGCTGATGGAGCTGCCAAATTCCACAACCAGCAACTGAATGGGACAGCTAAGTGGCTTCTTACCCAGAGGTCTCAGGATGACAGAGCAGGCCTACAAACAACTACATCCTCAAAGATCTGATGCCAACTGCAGAAGTTTGCACAGAAGAAAACATCTGTAATGTCCTCATGACAGCAAACACCCAAATTCCTCTCTATTTGTAATACCTGTAATTACCAGGTGTGGAATAGTTTGTCAACAGCTGCTATCATAAAGCTGTGGTATTTGTCCTACAAGTACAGCAGCGCTCTGTGAAGCTGTACCCACTGTCCAACACTCCCTTTCCCACAGAGCACAACAAATAAGATAATGAAATTGCCCTCAAACAGAAACTGAACACACACTGAAATAGAATTCAAGTTTCCCATCCCCCTTTTTTATCCTTCCAAAACTGATATAAGTTTTGAAAATTGATTTACTTACTGTTGCTGGTTCCCTAAAATTAATATAGAGAGTGAAGGCATCACCTCAACATTTTCCCTATGAGGAACTGCTTCCTTATCAATATACAGTCTAATATTTCTGATTAAACAGGTGGTGTGACATTGCAGAGTGTGGTTTCCTAGAAGCCAGGAAAGTCATTCACCTAAGACCAATATTAGTTATTTCTTTACTATTATGTTCTTATTATTTACTGTTCCTTAGTAACAAATATACTGGTATTTCTGAGAGAAGTCAGTTGTGGAGGTACATTTTTTAAACCAATGCTACATTTACACTCTCTTGTAACCCAATAGAAAATAATGATCAAGTGAATATACATATGTTCATAGCTTAATAAAAAGTACATTGTTCATTGCCAAGGAATTACTGCAGGATTGAAACAAATGAGAAGTTAAATACAAGACAGAATCCTTAAAGAGATCAGTACAGCAGAGGATGAGAGGAACCTTCAATGCTTCATGCACTAGGCAATTCTGCAATGCTTTCTTACAACAAAAACTTCCCCACCTGCCCACTGTGTTCAGTAAGCTCAGGAAAAAAAAATATGGCATATGGGTAGATTCTCTGCAAACATGTATTTAAAAATATTTCAGAGGCTTTATCTTACAAACACTGACTTCATCAAAGTGAATAGAAAAACTAATATTTCAGTTCAATAGAGACAATAATTTTACTCTGTGGAAATATCAGTACAAAATCCTTGAGGTTTAAAATACACAGTCATTTAGACCAGGTAATGATCTGTCTTCAGGCAGACTTGCTGATATTTGACACATTTCAGGCAGCACAAAAATGTACTGCCATTAAAAATACTTGATCAGTTTCAAGTAGCCAGCAAATGCTTGCAGATAAAAGTTATTCTGACAGCTGGCAGATGGAAAAAAAAAAAGAATAAAAATGACACAAAAAATGTTTACCAGGAAGTAATTCAAAACAACAGATTAACAACATTTACGTTCTTCGAATATCTTGCAATTCCAATACAAATTATTTTTCATTTGTACTTAATATCATGCTACTTCTTTGGTTATTTTTTATATTTAAAATGGTATTAAAATTTTAATTATTTAATTTTCATCTAGCTATAAAGAGGAAAAAAACGGACAAGGGAAAACTCCGAAGATTAATGTTTCCTGCCCAGTGTGACACACCAAATAAATCTAGCCTAGTTAGTCTTAATCTAGGCTAGAGCTACCCTTGGCTTTACAAGAGCACTAGTATTTAAAAAGATTCCTTAACACATGGCTAAAAAGGTATCTTTCAAAAGCGCCTGTAAGACTGGACAAGTTTCCTCTTTTTAAAGACATCCAGTCCAATTAAATTCTGCAAGCCAGAAGTAACCCAAACTTTCTGCTTTCTGATTTTTTTGCTTATGCAAGTCTCTGAAGCCACCTGGCAGGCTCACTTAGGACTTCCGAAAATGGTTCAGTCTCCCATTAAATGCCTAAGAAGTTTAAGCCCACAATAATTTAGTATCAACACACCACAGGTCATTATTTCCTAATGTTCTTTCTTTCCATGACCTCAGGTATAGGTATCTAGTAAGAACTTAATGGAAGACCATTGTGGGTATAATACTGAAGTAAAGAAGGAGAAAGAGCTGTAATACAAATTTTGCAGGGAGAAAATGTAAAGAAATGAGGAGTATTTTGTGGCACAAGTGCCATGCACTTCTAAAGTAATAAATATATAAATATAATAGGAATCATCCCATACTCCATTGATTTACACCCCTGGTTCAAACTAAATTAAGACCTGGTTAAGGTTCACTTCAGAGATACCAGACCAGCCGAAGAAAGCAGACATATCAGATCATCTGGAGTCACGAGGTTCAGTTTCAGCAATGGTGACACATAACTGTTTTTCTGAAGCTAATGGTAACTTTCCCACAATGTCTGCATTACTTGTTGGCTTCATAACACAAATGTCTTGTTTGGTAGTTTCCTGGCTGGAAGGACCTAGTTACTGCCAGATGGCGGTACCAGGCCAATCATTTCAGCAAAGAAAGGCTGATCCTAATCTCTTCTCATGCAAGGCTAATACAGTATCAGTGAAGAATTCAGTATCTGTATTCCTTTGTGTGCACAGCTACCAGCTGAACTTTGGACTTGTAAAATTGGTTGTTATATAGGACTTCCTCATTTTGAAGTAAAGTCATGTTCAGTGATCCT
Organism: Vireo altiloquus; assembly: GCA_013396875.1. Lineage (NCBI taxonomy): Eukaryota > Metazoa > Chordata > Aves > Passeriformes > Vireonidae > Vireo > Vireo altiloquus. Next base: position 1,827,589 of record VZRF01014225.1, on the reverse strand, counting down.
TAAAAGCATCTGTGAAATCCCACAGTCCCTGAAAGGCTCACCAGCTCTGAACTGTGACATTCTGGCTACTGGCACCAGGGGCCATTCCTTATGTGAGGGCTTGACAGTAGAGGGGAGGGGGTAAAATGTGTCGAGCTGTACTGTGGATCTAATTACATCTTCTTATAGCTCCAAGGATCTTATCACCTTTAGTTCCAGAGTGTAATGTAACCTATGCATTCAGGTCTCATAGTGATTGTCCCCAGCCTGCAGTTTTCCTTACAGAGTGAAAATCTCAGCAGATACATCCAAAAACAGGAGCACTAAGCAGCATCTTGCAGCATTTCTTAATCTTTCTTCCACCTTTTTATTTCTGAACACTTCTGCAGAAGCCTCTACTCATGAGATGCAGAGCTCTGTAAACATTCATTTCTTCAGCATTATCTGAAGTTTAGTAATTTCCCACTTTGGCACACTGACTTATGTACACTAAGCCTAATCCCCCAACTCCCCTACTGGCAGCACAGAGTTCCCTACCTTTGGAATTCCTGGAACCAGACATCTAATTTTTGTGTTCTTCAGCAGTCCTTAGGACTGAGAGTGATGCCTCTTCTGAATTATTCTGGTTGCTCAGTTTCACATTCAAAACAGGTGCTTTGAAAAACCACAACTTGCACTTCCATAAAACTTTGCAGCTCAGTCTACAGAGCACATTTCATCTGGAAGCCACCGAGGCAGGCGGCCACAAAGCAGTTTACCTTAGCTATAAGACTCCTGCTTCTCTACAACACTTATTAAATTCAGACCGTCAAACTATTCTATCTTCACAGCTCCACATCAGTACGAGCAAGGACCATGCAAAAGTCTTAGCCTTTGTAATGTTAGGCACAGGGGAACTTAAGCATTCTGAGAAAAAGGTTTAAGAGAAGCTGCCCAACAGAAATGTTCACAAACATGCACATGTTCACAAACTAGCACTCTAGGCATTGTTATGCGTAGAATTCCTTTGACCTTCTTAACAGGCCAGTCTTCTGCATAGTGAAAATAGGTGGGAGGAAAGAAGGCAAAGGCTACTTTTACCCGCCACATAACTAAGCAGTGCCACAGGCGCCAGATACATTTAGATTCTTCTTAAGTTACTCAGAGATTGTGCTGAAATTTCCAGAATAAAAGCAAAGTGCTCCTTCCATTAACTTATGCACGAATCAAGGTTTTATTGCAAGTCATATATATATATGCAAGGTTGGGCTAACAGGCATATTTTAAGTAAAGGGTAAGCTGATACGAGAAGGTGACCGAGACAGAGGAGCAACGTCACGTTGATTCTGGACTCTTGATTTTTTTAGTGCAGCAAAATAACGCAATCCTATGAGCAAAAAGAGGGAAAGAAAAGATGGATAAATACTTAGCTTTCACCTCCCCATACCCCTACTGTGCCCTGCAGAGCTGCCCTGTAAGTACAAGCAAGCAAATTCTACAAATGTGAAACACTTCTCCTCGCAGACACCAGTGACTGCTGTCCTCAGCGCAGATTCAGCCAGCATTTGTCTCTCTCCCTTTTCTCCTGCACATTCCTTCTGCAGACCTCTAACTACAACTCTGCATCAGGGAAATAGTTGCCTGCCACAAGATGATCTGGAGAGAGACTGCTGTCTCAACATAGCATGGAGATGATTCAATAGTGACAAAGTAAATCATCCTTCAAAGATAAGTCAATAGTGAATAAGTAATTTTATCTGTCAAGAGTTAACATGCAATGAATACTTGTAAAGGTTACACAACATAAAATCTACTAGTGGTTAGACATGAGTTCCCTCACATATGCTAACCAAGGAAGTCTATGAAGGAATAAATCCCACTTGATTTCTCATGAAAAGCTTTAAAAACAGCAAGCTGTATGTATATACTCCTAAGAAAAGATTATGTCCTAAAAGATTGTTAGTTGACAGCCAGATATCTTACTTGAAGAAGCATCTTGTAAGTATTTCTTAGGAATCATGTTACATTTCCATGTAAAAACACTTTAAAAAACAGTGAATGTATGAGTAAAATAGTTTGCAATGAATAAAAAAAAAATCCTAAAGCTGCTTAAAAAAGCCCAAAACACCTGTTGAACCCAAACACACTGTGAAGCCATGAAGAGTCTGGAATTTAACTTCAGACCACTGAAAAGTTCAACTCACTTTTCATTTCTGTCACTATTTGCATTTTTCCTTTTTTTTTTTTTTCTCAGTTACATAAAAGCATTAATCTGTCTGGATTTTCTTCTTGAACGTACTTTTCAAGTTCTTATATAAATTTCCAGCATGGCATGATATCTCTGCTATAAACTCTGGGAAAACATAGCTCATGATGTTTAAAACATTCCATTTAATTAAAAGAAATCAACAGTCCTCTTAAAATGTGCAAGAAGCAGTTGTATATTCTGAAATGCAGGCTGTAAGTATACATCCCTTAAATTTTCCTAACTTCTTGAATAAATAGATCCTTTGAGGTTTCCCAGATAAGATATATTTTAGGTTACTTAGACTACCCAAAGAATGCTTTTGCTACTCTGTGTAAGTAGAGCTGAAAGTGCAATTATCTTGCTATAAATAAGGTGACTTTTAAAGAATGAAGTTCAGAAGTGTTAACGTCAACCCTTTAGTGGACGTATCTTTGATAGGTTAACTCCATCTCTCAAAGCACCTAAGCTTATTTAACTCAAATTTGAAATCAATTCTGACCTTTATAATATATGCAAGTCAGGAAAAGTTGATTGAATAATTCCAGAAGAAAATTGTACAAGTTTTATCAGAAAAGCTAAGTAGGTACAAAGCTGTTTTGAAAGTTTCCATTTAAATATTATGGTGACTCACAACTACCATGGAAACCACACAGAGCAAAAGGTATAAATGAAATGTCCAAGAACAATCTATGAATGGAATAATTCAATTCATCAAAAGCAGATCCTCTCTTCCCTACTTTACAGTACTTGGGTTTAGATATGCTGCTTCAAAAGAGAAAGTGCAAGGGCAAATAGCAATTGTTGCCTCTTTCTTTGACTACAGTAATTTTTTTTTTACAGGTATGGATGGCCTCGTGCAAGCCATAAATAAAAATCTTGGATGTCCCAGGTTAGAAACACTAAATAGTGAATATAGCATCGCAATACATACTGGGGTGAAATCCTCACTGTATAGAAGGCATGGTTAAAAGTGTTAGGTTTTTTAAGTAAAGAAGTATATTTCCATTGTCTTGAAGTAATACACTGTTCTCCTTCTCTGCGCAAGGAATTTAATCCAGTGTGTGCAAATCTGCATTAGAATTCACATCCTTATAGGCTTTGCAGAAAAACAAAGCATCTAATATTTTTGTATCTACACATAAGGTTATAACTACCTCTTTTAGATACTATTCATATGTGCTTACACACACATGTATCACACTGCAACAAGCAGTTAATACGAGAAACACTTTAGCCTTCCATACTTTTTTTTAAAGTGCTCAATGACAATAACAGTTTTTATAGCTCATAAAGTGAACCATAAGGTTCTGTTCAAACAATGACAGCATTATATAATCACAGAATGGTCTGGGTTAAAAGGGAAATTTAAAGACCTGCCAGTCCAATCCCCCTGCTGTGGGCAAGGACATATTCCACTAGACCAGGCTGCTCAAAACCCCATCCAACCTGGTCTTGAACATTTGCAATATGGAAACAGGACATACACAGCTTCTCTGAGCAAGCTGTTCCTATGTCTCACCACTCTCTTTAGCCCACATCATTTCAGAAGATTTGGGAAGTCTGGTCTCTGGGCTGTCTCTTAAATAACAATCTTATCCAAAGATTTTCCATACTTAGCAACTAAGCCCATCTACCTAGACTACGGCCACTCAGTATTAAAAGGGTTTTCAAGACATCATGCAAGGAGTCTGCACCTACAAGCCTCATCAGTTAAGAGGATATACAGTGTTTTGAACATTTATAACAATACTTAGAACATTTAGAACACTTAGAACAACATTTACAGCACACTTTCTAAGAGAGTTTCCCATATGTATTGACTGTATACCATTTCAGACATGCCAGAGGGTGCAAACAAAGGCTGGAACAGAATTAAAACACAGCCTAATGGCCAGAAGCAGAGTCAAGGGCAGGATGATCCTTTCAGTTTATAAGTTTAGACCGATGCCTAGCTAAAGTGATATCACATGGGCAGAGCTATAGGTAGAAGAACAAAACACAGATACTCTCTAGACCATTAACACTTTGCGATGCTTTCGGCAGGGAGAGTTAATTTTCCTGACTGTAGCTGGTATAGGGCTGTTTTGGAAATGACAGTGTTGATAACACAGGGAAATTTTAGCTATTGACGAGTAGCACTTTCACAGCATCAAGGTCTTTTCTGCTACCGATCTGGCCCAGCTAGAAAGAAGTCTGGGGATGAACAGGATGTGGGGGGACACAACCATGACAGCTGACCCCATCTCACACAAGGGATATTCAAGACCAAATGGTGACATGCTCAGCATATAAAAGCTGGTAGGAGAACTGTTTGGAGTGATGGCATTTGTCCTGCCAAGTAACCATTGCACTGGTGAAGCCCTGCCTTCCTGGGGATGGCTCAACACCTGCCTGAACATGGGAAGGAGTGAATAAATCCCCCGTTTTTCTTTGCTTGTGTGTTCAGCTTTTGCTTTCCCTATTAGACTGTCTTAACCCACGAGTTTTCTCTCTTAAATGCCTCCAATTCTCTCTCCTGATGCCACTAGGCAAGGGAGTGCCTGAGCTAGACAAGGCTAAACCATGACACAGACTTCAGAGATTATTAGATTCTGTCACCTAAAAAACAGTGGTCATGAATTGAAATCGAGAGGTCATCACAGAAGCTTTCAGAAAGGTTTACAATTAGGATGAAGACAAGACTTAAAAAAAACCCTGAAGCATGACTCTCACCCAAAAAATTCTACCAGCCCTGCTGTGTGACTAACTGCTGTTTATGTTATCATGCATCTAGAAGTTCGAAGTGTATCTGTTGTTCGAATTAGGGCATCAGCCTTAATCATAGGAGTAAGTCAATGTTCAAATTAAAAAAAAAAAGAAAAGGTGAAAAAATCTGATTTGGAGCACTTCATAACCAAAGAATCTTAAATTGCAGTTCACTTTTATAATTGAAAATAAGCTTCCCTTTAATGAATATAAACCTAACCATGTAGATTCTAATTTAACAATAAAATCCAACTAATTTGGGGTGGTTTTATAAACAGTGACAATAAATCTAAACCCATGACAACTATAATGGCCAATAAGTTTCAATGTTCTTAAAAAAAACCATCTGAATTTTGGTGTGGAAGAAGAAAACCCAAACAACAAGCACACATTAGCATCTCAAACTGCCTATATTTTACATGTTCATATGAAGTAACAGCTTAAGCCAATCATGTTTGCTATCCAGTTATTTATACAAGTAAATGAAGCTGGCGTCCGAGTGGGGAGATGAACCGGCAACGCGCCGTAGCCCTGAGTTACAATTCGTATATAATGGGGCAAACTGCAAGCATTCTGATTGCAGTCTATCCATCTATGTGGACGAGGTTAAGCAGAAGAGCCAAAACAGGCAATGTTCTGGTTTACCCAATGACAAAGCAACACAGAGATTTCTTCAACCTGCAGGTGAGCTTGCTGAGGACAGACCTGCAGAAGAACCCCAGCTGTGGCCTGAAGCCTGGGCTGCTGGCCAAGTTAGATACAGAGCAGTCTCGCTCGAGGCAGGAAACCCCTGGTATGGGCTTCGCACCCACACACCTGCAGTTCTACAGCCTGACTGGATCACCTAAAACCAGAAGAAAAATTCCAACGGTTCCTGGAAGTCTTGAAGACTCCACAACATGCTGGACTACAGTCATGGTTATAAAGGAAAGGCATGGCCTTTAATGAAATGGTAACTTAGCTGGCATGGAAAGGTGATCTCCACTGATTCCACAGACCTTTAAAGAACATTTAGGGTGGGAGAGGAATGCAGGAGAAAAGAGATTATTCCTCCACAGCTGAACAAATTACATGAGACTTCAGTATCTCAAGCAGGTTATGAGCTCACATTCACATCTCACATCACCAGGAAAAGGAATTAATGTTTTGAGGTAATTTAATGAGTAGCATACAAATCCATAAATTTCACACAAAGGGTGATCCTTGCTTTTTAGGCTTATTTCCAAGAAGTTTCATAGTTGAGAGGAGTGTTCCCTAATCACCTATTTATCAAATAAATATAGTACCACACACAGCATGAACAGCTAACCATAGTAGCTTCTATAACCAATAGTGAATTCATCCTGCAGTTCCCACTAATTACCAACACATAGTGGGAATAATCTACTGGCCTTTTGTGGTGCTCAGAAGCACACAGTGAGTAGCTGCCCACTTTAGCAAGAGATCTGCCATTTTGGAGGTGATGAAGAAATTTACAATAGTAGCTTATGTATCACTGTGTGATTATACAACCCCCTCTACGCCTAATATTTCCAAAAACCTTTCCTGCACGCACTTCACAGCAAACTTACTTCACCCTGTTTTACTGATTTGTAAGCAGCATTTGTGAACATGTAAAAATGACCTCTTAACTCTTATTTAGGAATGAAAAGTCATCCCTGTGGCCTTTTCTTTGTCCAGAATTCACTCTCTAGTAGGAACACTGGTCAAGGCACAAATAAATAAACATTAGTAAATATGAGACTGGACAGCCATTGCTTCTCAAGAGTAAAGTCTGCCAATGGCAGATATGGATCCAGAGATATTGCTGGTTTTACCTCTTCCAGAATAACTTTTCCAAGGAGCTACACCCTTGTCTAGCTTGCTCAAATTCTGAAAATTGCTGTTTATGACTGTGGCTGTAATAGCTGACCTAACCAGAAGTGCCAGGAATCAAACCGCAGTCTTTGGAAAGCAACAGGATCCATAAGATACAGACTCCTTATTTTGAGAGACTATGCTATGAGATTCCCAATCCTAAACCACACGAAATGGCTATGCCAGGATAACAGTTCAGATTCCACAAATCACATCCACATTGTTAAGTTATTTTAGCATCTGGTGTACTTTTAAATGGACACCAAATCTGTTTGTCAGAGAGAGTTTGAGCTGCTAAATAAATAGTGATAAATTTCCTAATACTACTGGGCAGAATGTTCCTGCAAGTACAACGTGTGTTTATCAGTTTCCCACTGAGCTAGCGTTGACTTTCAAATTTCCTTTAATCTTATTATAGTAAACATAGTACAGCTCTCTGGCAAACAAGAGGAACATTCTTCCTGTAATATCATATGCTTCTTTTAAAGAAACCTTAGAGATGTCCAGAAAATAATTAGGCTCAACTTGGAATAACACAATAAACTTGTTTCTAAAGAAACAAGTTTCAAAAAATATTATATTTTTGTACTGAAAAAAACCATGGCTATTTTTATAAAGAGAAGATTGGCAAATTCTGATAGGTACTCAAAACAGTGTTTGCATGTATCATATTTTTAAAGTCAGCTATTGAAAGACCAACAGAAAAATATTTTTCTAGTTGGAAGCAGTCTACCTGAAAGGAAGGAAAAAGCAACTGGAATTTTGGATTTAGAATTCAGAAAATAGTAGACTGTAGTTTGTGAAGGAGCTTTTGCAATGCTCCTTCTAGAAAAAAGAACATCAAGAGCAGACAAGTTTAAAAAAAATTATATAAAATGGGATTTATTAGGGCACAATTTGTAATTAAAGCCTCTTTTCATTTGAGAGGAATGTATGGTAGACAAATGTGGGATTTGTCTTAGAGTTCAAAAAAACCCAAAAATCTAGACTGAGTTGTTGAATAACTTTATGTAAGTGACTGAAGAGACTTTGGGAACATGAAAGCAAGACAGTTTCAGGTGATATAAACTAGGTCAATTTCCAATTGGGTGCATTTGTCTTGTTTGCTTCAAGATTTCTACAGAAAAAGAGTCATTGCATATATCAAAAATGGAACACAATCGTGCTATTTTCACATATCTTCTGTGATTTTTGAACAAAATAATAAATATTCCTAATAATCAGTTTCTGTGACATTTGCATCTTCAGCTTCAGCTACCATTAAGAAGCCATAAATTCTGAGCCATGACTTTACTGAAGGCTCAGCTTCAGTAAGGAATGGAAGTATTAAAGAGACAGATGAGCAATCTTCCCCTGCCAACATGGAATCCAAGATGCTTAGAATTTGTTTCAGTTTGTAAGTAGTCACTCTTCAGACTATCTCGGCAAAAGCTGTTCTCACTGAAGAATGAGGAAAAGTTTCCATGGACATCATTAATGAAGAATATAGACCAAAGTCAACAAATATGCTTAGTATAAATCCATTGTGTGTAGTAATCCAAAAGGTGTCAGCCAGAGAACAACTTAAATCAAAATACAAGTGATAGCCATCTCTCTCTTTATTAGCAGACTTTACTGGATGCATCCATTAAGTCACATTTCAATGTTCCCATGTTCCCATCTTCTTTGCCTGTCAACCTCCTCTTGTTCCTCACAAAAGGACATTGAGCTCCAAATTATGTTGACAGAACAGACGAACGATGGATGGATCATAACAGAAAACATGCCTAGAGCAAGGATGTCTGGTATCTGAGAGCTTCCTTTTGGATGTTTTCCTTTTGGATAGAAGCTCTGACCCCCTATTTACACCCCTCTCCCAAGCTCTCCCACATATTTTTAAATGACATCTTTCCAGATGTTATCTCAATGGAGACTGGCCAGATTTATGGGCAGGATCTCGCTTAACTCTAAGCCAAGCCAGTGTTTTGGCCTCACTGGAAATGAGATTAGGTCTGAGATTTGCACCAGGGACAAAACCTGCCATTTCATGCCAGAAATGGTCATGGAGAATTTTTACAATGCTGTTTATTTTTTTGTTAGCACTACTGTATAACATCAGTCTGTTTTAGCATTATCATAACAGCACTTAAGTAGGGTAATAGGATAGATGAGACATGGCTGGAATCCAAAACAAAACTGCATGTAAACAGAGATGGGCAACTAATTCACATCTAGACCAGCTCAACAGAGTTTTCCAACTCCAATAAGTGTTTGTACAACACAAGGTCAACAAGGCGTTCTGCATGAGCTGTACAAGTGTTGTTTCCAAGTTTTAAGAGATGTTAAAAATTCAGTAAATTTTTAAGATTTATTGTGTTAAATCCACAGTCTGATGTTGTATTTGTGCACTGCCCATCACACTCAATAAAAACTGGTTCCAAAATGAAATTTGGAGGGTAAATAATATATTTTCTTTTCAAAGTATCCTTTACTTCTCCCACTTCCTTAGCACAAAATAGACAGAAACAAAACCTTTATGAGTCTTTCTCTACTTGAATATACCACAGTTTTAATTTCCTCAAGTTTCATTATAAATTATGGTTTCTTAAAATACTCACTTCCTAAACAACAATGACTTTAAAACTGTTGGGAATGAGAGATAAATTTACCCTTTTTCTTTCCCTAAAAATCTTGTAATAAAGACAGTAGCATGCATTTTTCTCTAGACAAGGCACATTTAACAGTATAACTAATTCTATATGGCAGCACAGTCTATATGAAAAACTGACCTTAGTAAATCCCCCTTACTTTTATGACTAATCTAAAATACACCATTATAACTCTTAAGAGATATATTTGGACAGCAACAAAGAACGAAATATTCAGAATGTCATAGATAAGTATGGTTAAGCACAGAAGAAAAAAAAAATGCTAAAAGTAGGTGCTGTAAGATGACTTTTTGAGAAAGCCATCAAGGTTACAAGTAAAGTTGCCATAATTGTATCACACCAGATATCGAAAGATGGATTGCCCTCTGTTTTAATGTCCTGGAGCGAGACAGATTTTTATGGTCTGCTTCCCTTTCTGAAACAGGCTTCAAAAATCTTCTTAAAATTGATAATGAAAGGCTTAATGGATTGAAAACAAGAAATACCATGGTTTCAAGTGACATACCATCATGTCTCATGTTAAAATCTATACTTCATCCCACAGTGAAGCTATGTATTGAAATAAGACTTGGAGTACACAACTTCTAGCAAGAGAAATACAGTCATGTGAGAAGGAAATGCTCTCTTGTTTTTCACTTCCCACTGTTCCGCACAGTATAACATTTTCCGCAATCTAAATCTAAAAGTAGTCTTGGAGCAGTCACAGCGATTCAGGACAAGAAGAAGCTTTGTATCAAGCACGTTATACACATCCAACCCTACCATTTCCATCACGATGCAGCGAAAATGTATGTGAAACTGAAGAGCTGGTAAGGACTTTTGCAGCAATGACAACCATCTTCTGTTTCTAAGTGAGAGAAGGATCTGATCCCTAATTGCTACAATAATACATTTTTAAGTAAGAAATGCTTTCATAGAAGAGATAACTGTTTATAATTAACAGAATCATTTTTCAATTTACAATAATTTTCCCAAAAGAAGCAAACTAAAGAAAAACATGAAACTGTAAGAAGCCAGCCAAATCACCAAAAAACAGAGAATGAAAATTTTTTCCCTTTACAGTGAAAACTGCAGAAAAAAGGTTTAACGTGTTTTAATCAAGCCTGAAGTTTTAAGAGGATGTTTCTAAACCTCTCCCCTTAAACATTCCCCCCTGCCTCAGTCAACTAGGCTCCAGGGTCAGAGCATGATTCTCATCATGTGCTGGAACCCAGGAACTATCCCCACAGGTGGAACCTCCTCCCAAGCGATACTTCTGGTGCCCTGTGGGAGATGCAGTCAGCCAGGATGCTGCACCCAGGGAACACAATGCAGCATTTCTAAACAACAGTTTTAAGGTTTTGAGCCAACATTTCTCACCACTCCCAAACTCAATGAGGAATATAAACAGCCTTACGGACTTTTAGACGCAGAAGGGCTATGGCCAGTGACAGGCAAACAACCATGAAGAAGCACCAGCTGTCCTTTCCTAAACACAACTGCTGTGTCCACACCCAGCAAACAAGCACAAGGCTACGCTATCCAAAGTTCTCACTCAAAAACTAGTCTGCTATCATGTGCCAGACTAGGGAAAAAAAATAAAATTAGCCATCTTCATTTTGCACTGACGAGATCTCAGCAGGACAGCCCCGGCTGGTTGCAGGGCTGTGCTCTCCAGCTGAGCCAGGAGTTTCTCGGTAAGACATGGACAACAGTGCAAGAAGCAGCAGGGACTAGCCCACGCCCCAGGGAAAGATGGCCAGTATTGGCTTCAAGACTGCATGGTACCTCAGTAATAGCACGCTGCCAATGGATCAGGTCTACTGTAGCAGCTAGCACAGCCCAACAGGAACTGAGAGGCACAGCAAAACACCTAGGCACAGAAGACACTGTATGTATTTTATAGGGTTTTACTTCAGGCTAGATCTGGTCCCACGGATTGTATTTCCAGCAAAAACTCTAGCACATCTTTTAGTTTAGATTCATCTTAAAGGAATCCAGCTGGCCCACTGTGAGGTATATGGAGATGGACAGTAAGTGGAACAACTGAAAGATGGGCATCAACAGCCCACTTCTGACATGAACCACAACACTGTAAATGCACAACCATGCCCAAGAGTGTCTGTGAGTAAAGGGACTTTTTTTGCTACTCTTGAAGAGATACTCTTCAGATGTCAGTAAATCTGCACAGTAGCTTGAACCACTTGATTCTTATTCAGTAATTTGGAACTGTTTATTGAAACAATTCTAACTCAAGATCAGAAACTGGTAAATACCACTATACCAATTCCAAATTGGAATTTACCGGTTTCTGATGATTGGGTTAGAATTATTATACTATTTTTGTAGTGTTAGAATTAAACCAGTTAACAAATTTATTAAAAAGAACTCAAATAGGACTGTTTATTACAAAGGATTATCTGGATCTGTGAGCTTCGGACTTTCATAGAAATTGACAAATGGTGACTGAAACCAAGGATTTTCCAATTTATTGATGCAGTTCAGTGGGTACTTCAGATATTAATTTTTACCCTTACGTGACACTACGAAAAGAAACAAAAATCTCCACAGTTAAATTCTTCAACTTTCCATACATTTGTTCTATTCCCCATTCAAAGTCATGCACAGTCTATTTGAAAGATTAAAAAAAGGAAGCTAAGAGAATCAGCTCAAAATCTTTGGTTAATGACTTTTTTTTTTTTTTGTGGCACCCTTGTAGAGGTCTTAGTGATGCTTTTCACCAACACATCTTTCACTTACTTATCATACTGCAATGGAAGACTGAGCAAAACTCACTGCTATCAGACACACCTCCTCCCCACACACAAGAGATCTGCCCGAAGCGGGCTGCAAGAGAGGTGAGAAGGCAAAATCCTGCTTGCTAGGTTTCTCGCTCATCCTGCAATAGAGATTTTGCAAACCAGTCCTCTCTTTTCAGCTGCACAGTAATCACGAATGTTTAGAACTTATGACTTCACTTGGATGACAGCAGCTCGTGAGAACCACGCAACAAAAGAGAGAGAGATATCGGTTGCTCAGCACCTGAACACTGTCACAGCACCCTCATGTCCTGGCTCTCAATGCAGGCACACTGCTGATCCACTCAGTTTCTTTCTTGAAGAGATTTTTTTAAATCTTAGGGTATTATTCTTCAATTTTTGCAAGTAATGAAGAAAGATCAGCCTGAGAAGCAGGAACCAAGTTTTGCAAGTGAAGCATCTGCATTACAAGCAAATATTTCAGGATGTGCGTACTTCTTGAAGTTCAAGAAACAATCTAATCCCCTAAGGAAAAATAGTATCTGAATTGTATTGGCATGGGTGGGAACACAAGACTCTGAAGTGATTGCCGATTTCACCCTGGTTTAGCAAGAAATAGCTTTGCAGCAGCCTGATAACCGGCTTCCTAATGGGGGCTCTGAGCTGACATTGCTTGGGTTTGCACCTGCTGCTTCACGATTGCGGAGAGGGCTGTGGGATTCATAACCTGGGGCTTTTTCTCAGGGAATCTCTACCATTGGGCTGAAGTTCACCTGACTCTACTCATTGAGATTTCATTCTGTTCATCTCTCCACTTTCACAGGGGGGAGGGAAAAAAAAGAAAAAAAAAAAGGTTTAACTTGTTATGAGCTGTTAATTTTGTCCTCAAAAATCCACCAAAAGTTATATAACCACTTTCACAATAGCGTGCTAAAAATAAGAGCTGTTCAGCCAAATGCCACTGCAATTTTTTATAAGACCTGTGCCTCCAATTCTGCAAGACCTGTGGAAGCAGAAATATTTCCTTAACTTTAGCAGAAAGTCAGTCAGGAGCTCCTTGTGGGACAGACATGGGTTTGTATAATCCCCAAGTTCAAAGTATTAAAATACGAGCGTATGTATACGCACATGTATATTTCCAAGTCATGACTTAAAGTAATGCTATTCGCTCTTGGAGCTGATCCCTCGTGGGGTTTCATAATCACAAACCATCATTAACCCAAAGCAAAGAAAGAAAGGTACAAAGGGGCACAGGTTTCAAGCACGAGCTAATTTTTTTTTTTTTCTGGTTTGTCTTTCTTTTTCCCCTGGGAAGGGAGCGTGGGGACGCGACGCACGACGCTCGGAGCGCTGGGGGACCTGGCCATCCAGGTAACTTCCCAGGGCGCTCGGAGCGAGGCAGCCGGACCCGGAGCGGCTCCCGCTCCTCTCGCTCCGTGCCCGTGCCAGCCCCGCGGGCGGCGGGGTTC